>VZTG01001540.1:0-55645 GCA_013397845.1 Melanocharis versteri
TCCAGAAAGACAGGCATAAGAAAGCTTCAACTATACAAGATTCTAAAAATCTTAGACTGGAGAGGAATATTAGTCTGAAAGCACATTGTAATCTTCCTCCCTGCTCTTGACAGCCCTTCCATTTACCACTGGTGATAAATACCCTGTCTCACTGTCTTATCTATAGGAGATAATCTCTTTCTCACCTTTTCCTGCTATTGTTCTCTGCTAGTCCTACCTCCTGCATAATACAGCTACCTTTCCCTCTGGTGGCTGATCTAACATTGTCTAGTTAAATTCAAAGCAGTTTTTCTCAGCTTATATGTGACTTTGAAATTTTCAGTTTCAGGGCCTTTGAAACCTAAAGCTTGTCTATTATTTTCTAAATTGACCAGTAAGTTCAGACCTTTTCCCAGGGACCCTTACCACCTCACAATCTTGAAGGCAATCTGTTAATTAGTCTCCTTCCAAATGGGTGGTTTCTTCAGAAGGCACTAACCTTCGAGTGCCCCATCTCGAGGCTCCTGTTAATATTCAAAGTAAGAAGCACTGATTGCTAAAAACCCCACAAAGGTCATTAAGCAAATCAGTTTCTGCTACTAACTAATTGCACTGCATAGTTTCAAGGGGGGCCTGTGTGGATGGGGGTGTGTGTGCGTGTGCGCACACTTCTTCCTCGTGTATTTTTATAAAAAGTAATTTTAAAGGAAACATCTAAACATTCTGTTTATTTCTTTGTGTCTTAAGATAACATAGCAATTATTCTGCCTTCTGAAGGATTCCTCTTAGCTATGGCTGAGTTTTACCTGCTTAAAATGACATTTATTTCTATATGAAATATAGAACAGACTGTGTGACAAAGGTTCCTTTTTTTCAGGGATGATTATTTCTTTTCCTTCTTTTGCTTGATATTTTTGCATCTTAATGAAACACAGTGTTCAAAACAAACTAATCTTATCTCCAGCACACCTCTCCCTGCTACTAATACTATAGATTAATTTTAGCATACACTGTTAGAAGATATGCTCAGAGAACTTGTATTCCTTAAGATCAGTGCCAGAAGGCAGGAAATGGGCCTCTGAGACATGTTTAACTTCACAGAAGTTTCAATTTCACCAGCTTTGACGGCCTTTTGTTTACATAATTTCACAAAGAAATCCACCTCAGAATGACATTTTCTGGCTGGGAATATTGAAATGTTTCCTGTGTAGACTGACATTTTGAAAGCTAAGGAATGGCTCATGAGTACCAGAAGAAATCAGACAATATAGCAAGCTCAGGGAGGAACTCTTCAATGCAGTCTGGTGATAAAACAAATTTAATTTTTAGCCCACACATCAAACTTCAGGTCACTGCTAATGCTCAATCTATGACAAAGATAGTTTTCTCCTTCCTTTTCACTCTTCAGACTGTCAGTGCAAAACAAAACCAAGCACTGCCAAGAACATAGGAGAAAGGATGGAAAATTGCACAATTGAAAAAGTGTTCAGATTGTAGCAAGAACACTCAAGTGATAAAAGCACGGGAAAATAAAAAGTTAAGTTTAAGAGGTTTTGTTGTAAGTTATCAGGTATTTCTAAGAGATTCTGAAAGAGTACTACAAAAAATTAGAAAATGCAGCTCCCCAACACACCCTTTTAGGGAATTTTTTATGCTAAGATAAAGTAAATCTCTGTGAAGGAAATAGAGAAATTAGGTCTGAATCAAGGTGCAGATTCACAGAGTGGAAGAGCTTGGCTGAAAAGAACAGTCACACTTTTAGGCAGAGACTAGAAACAACAGAACAGTAGACATAAATAGTCTCCTGTCAAGCAAGAAGATAGTGAGTAATCATGTCCTTTGAAATATCAGAGCAAGGATGGGTATTGTAAAAGGTTTGCTCAGTTGTGTGAAAGAAACAGAGGAGCACAAAGTTGGCAATATTGCTGGAAGAAACAGCATTTTTTTTTGCTAACTGAGATCTTTGGAAACTCTGGAAATGTCACAAGTATGCAGAAGATGGCAAATCGGGCCATGTTAGCACTTCAGAACTAAACTGTGCTAACTTAAAATTCATTAACAGTTTACTTTCCCAAAAATAAATTTCTCAACTTTTAACAATCATTATCATTAGTTATTCACAGCACTCAGTCCTCAATAGTCATCTTCTAAATTAGCTGTGAGTTGACAGCACCAGGGACTTATGTCTCACAGTTAGCCTTGATGACTAACTTGTGCTCCTAGTTGGTCCTTGGTGGTCTGAGTTGGTGAAACATATCACTGTGGCAGATGTCTCCGAGTGCTGTGCTGAACCACACATATGCTGTCGGAGGTTTTTTTCTCTGCAGGCAAGCAAATGTTTGGTTTAGGAGTGCAAAACAGCTAGTTACTCATTGTTGTAAAGAAACAATGTTTAGTAGAGGAAGACAAAAGCTTTGTGATCTTGTTAGAGGGAGTATTTAAGAGAGTAAACATTTAAGAGTTGCTCCTTGAGATACCACAGAACTAGAGTTCAACTGAGATTGGTGAATGAGAAGATGATCTAAATGTCACTAGATTGCCTGGCGCAAATATTGTAGGTATATATGTAAAAGAAGGTACATCCAGAATGGCCACGCTGGAATCACTGATATCCTTTCTGTCACGCCAGTAACCTGAAAGTCTCAGGACAACTTTCACTATTTTACCAAGGGCTGAAGAGAACAGACTACCAGGGTCGGTTGTTCTGTCAGGGAAAAGAATAAATGAAGCATGATAGAGGTTTTTTTTTATTTTCAAGGGTTCATTCTTGTGGTGATAAAGTTAAATGCTTCAGTGGCTTTAACTTAGAAGATATAAATTATGCATATATTGATTGTAAAGTAGCTGATATAAGCAGGTTTTAGACATTTGATTTGGCTGACCCACATCAAGGTATATCTGAAAGTGTGTTTGCTGTAAATGCCTGTAATTTCCTTTGATCCCCCTTTCTGGAAGCTATTTCAGTTTTTGGAGCTCCTCATCTGACATTAGCTTTAACTTCTAGCACTTCAAAAATGTCTTTTTTGCTTGAACACATGGATTTGCAGAGCAAAGGGATAGATATTTGTAATTCTTTTTTTGCTTTGCTTGTCTGAACGGCTTTTTTCTCTTTTCTATATGTCGAAATATTAGTGCATTAAAATAAGCTCATTTGTGTTTCTGTGACATCTTGGAATACCTAGTGGTAAGGTTTCAAGCCCTTGCTCATGCTGAGTAGTGCTAAGAGACAATAACTCTAGTTCAAAACTGACAACTAGTGAAAGGGTATTTTGATAACTCACGGAAGTGCAGATCCTCATTATTTTTTTTTTGATATTAATAAATTTGGAGCTTTTTGAGAGGGATTAAGCTGATCTGATTGTAGGATTTGCATTGTGAAAATGTTCCTTCTCTTGTTCTTTTGAAGTTTTTTTTGCCTTTTCATTTCCTTAGGTGCCTGTTAACATATATAACATGAGAAATAGAGAGGTGTTCCTCATTTAAAAGCTCTTTTGCAAATTGAAGAGCCCTAATCCTTCCTCTGGACATTCCTGGTTAGCCTTTTTCATCCCTCCAGTTTCACTATGTGCCTCTGTTTTGATCAGTCATAAGGTTCTCGTGAGGTGTCTGCACCAAGGAGATATACTGAGGAAGAATGAATATTTCTGCTTTATTCTCCATTCCTTGCCTAATAATTCCTATTTTTGTTTTTACGGTTTTGATCATCATTTAGCTCACATTTTCAGTTAACCATCTACAAAGACTCCTAGATCTTCCTCCAAAGTGGTAAAATTTAATTTGCAACCAATTATTATGTATATTTATTTAGGGATTTTTTTACTTCATTTTTCATCTTTTGCATTTTCAGCACTGAATGAATCTGTCATTTTATTGCCAGTCAGACAGAATTATAAGATCATCAAGCAAATCTTATAGACAGCTGAAATTTTTATTATCCTGAATTATTGTCTTTTATCAGAAAACTTTGTCATGACACTATTTCATTCTCTTTCTTCATGGTTGTTAAGGATATCCTTAACAATGTAGGCTGCAGAGCGAATCTCTTAGACATCCTGTTGGTAGTTGCCCATAAAGATGACAACTTGCAATAAATATATGTGTAGCCTTTATCATCTCTTTTCCTATCAGTGAAAGAACCTTTGAGAGACAATTCCTTCGTTATGCCCATGTACCTTCTTAAAGAGAAGAGCTTTCTTGAAAATAAAAATTATATGCAGTTGTATACTCCCAGAAGTAACCTTTTTCACACATTTATGGACTTCACTGAACTTTAACAGATTTGTGCTCTTGACTCCCTGCTCCATTTTATTGTCTCCTCAAAAGGATATAGTAATCACCCATGCATACACATTCAAATATTTTTTACTTGTCCTGGTTTTTCAAACTTCAAGCTTAAAATATCCTGTCAGTCACAGGACACCTCCAAAAGTTTATTTTGAAGTCTGATGGTATGTTTGTCACCTTCCATCCTTTGGCACTGGTTACATATCACAGTTAGCACTTCAGCAATGTCATACTTCAACTACTTCAGAATAGTCTTAGCTAAGCATTTTTTTCCCCAAGTTTTCTTCTCCTCATACTTCAGCTTGAGACTACTCCTCATGCCTACAAAAGCAAGACCTCCTCGCGTTTCTGCGGAGCAAACAGCGATACATTTCTTTTGGTTTTCAATAGTTCTCCTTCCTTCCTTCCTTCCTTCCTNAGCAAACAGCGATACATTTCTTTTGGTTTTCAATAGTTCTTCCTTCCTTCCTTCCTTCCTTCCTTCCTTCCTTCCTTCCTTCCTTCCTTCCTTTCTTCATCCAACTCATGGTTCTCTAGTAATTTTCTTATTTTTTAATTTTTTTAGCAGCAGGTATAAAAACACAACACAGTTATTTCACATTCAGCTTCACAAAATTGATGTTCCTTTGTGTTTCTTCCACTACTGGGATTAATCAGCTTCCGTACTGCCTGCAAACATTATAACAACTCACCATTTGGACTGTCTCAAAGGTAAGAACCTTGAAATACTCTGCAGTTGGTTGCAATATTTTCAGATTCTTGTTGATTTCTTTATCACATTAACATTGTGACTGCCAAGAATTTAATTTTAGTAAGCAGCTGCAGGTTCTAACAACACAGCTGTTAGGAATGGTAATTGCTAGAAATTGGGGGTGAAAAGAAATGTTTTCCATCTATTTAAATATAAAACAAAACTTACGTCAAAATGTATCTGGTGACTCTAAAACACCACTCTCAATTAATGTGTTAGTCAGTCATCGAAATTTTTAAGGCTGTCTGAATTGTTGAAGCCAAAAAGATATGGGAAACTGAACTCTTTCAAATCCTCTGTGATTTCAGATTTAGAGACCTTGTGTCAAATTACATTCTCTCTTCAAACAGTAGCATGAGCTGTTCTGTTTTTGTGGTGTTCAGATGAGAAGGCAACATCCATGTGACAGCACTTACAAATGCAAACCATGTATTTCAAGTCCACACGGCATTTCCAGAATTTAGGAACATGGTGTCTCAATATTCATTTTTCTTCTCAGACCAACAACATCAGAGTAAAATTTGAATTTTCCCCTAAGGACATGTGTGACTTTCCTTTCAATTGAAAAGAAAGACTTAGAAACAAATCTGAAGCAAGCCATTGCTTATTTTTTTGTCTGCTTTTCATCAAGATCAGATTCTGATTGATTGTAAAGCTCTCAGCACACATTTGACTTGAAATCCACTCTGGTAAAGAGAAGTTAGCAATTTTTTAAAAAATTGTCTCCATGGTGTATTTTTGTTTCAACTACTGCATTTTCTCCTCCTAATCTCATATAACCAAACCTCCTCCAAAGTCATGCATTCATTGCTTGAGTCCTGTAAACCAGTAATTTTGTACTTTGTGTTGATATGTTTAAAAGTAATGGTGGTGTTTAATACTTGATTCACAGGGCTTGATTAGTATTTCCCAACTTACATCAAACCTCCTTTGTCTATTTTATATTCAGAATTGACTACGTTACTGACTCAAGCCTTATCTGTAGGCGTTAGCTATTCCAATGGAAACATTGTACTCTGAGAGAGGCCCATTAAAATGAGCATTGTGTTAAATGCTCCAGGTGGCAGCAAACTGGCAAAAGAAAGGATGGCAAGGTATATCAAGAAAGCAGAAAAGTGAAATTTTATTAAGTCAGTTGATAAGAGGCCTCGATTACTTTTCTAAAATATTTTTCTAATATTGTAACTCTAATATTGTAACTCTAATTTTAAACTTCTTGTTCACAATGTAAATGGAAAATACTATTACACCTTGACAAATTCCCTGTACTGACTTTCTTTTTTTTATTTAAAATTGGAGGGGATGGGGGGGTGCTACTATGTGGTATTTTTCACTAAGTAGGTCTACTTTTAATTTTTTGTTGAATATAATTTTTCAGTTCTCAGATTGAAAGACGCGGGGTTTTCAAATCAAGGTTCTGTGTACAGATGTTACGGAGCTGCTCAACTTGAATTCTCTTCCTTCTGTGAATTTGCCTGGGCTAGTGAGGTGCAATCAATAACACAGGTGATGGCACAGCAGCAAGAATGTAGTCCACTATAAGAGAGCAATCTAAGGCAACCAGAGAAAATGAGTTCTTTGAACTTTCTTTGAGCACTGCAGCAGAAAAAACTGATGAAACCTAATTTTAAGGTACCTTGAAACAAATTATTTTGTCTGCCCAACAGAAATATTTAGACATGTTTCGGACGAACCTTGAAGCAACCTTGGAGTTATATTCTTTGATGGACATATTTGGTTATGTCCAGATGTTTTACCCTTGCAAGTGTTTCAATGAGAAACGAAAAATGCAGTGGGGTGATTTTTGGAATTACCTTTGAGGGTTCTTTTGTGCTACACCTTTGATCACTTGTCACAAAGGTTAGCAAAATACCTTATAGAGAGGCAGTGAACTTGTAGGAAGAAGAATGGAATATAAGTACAGATCTGCTATTGTTTAATTTATAGCCTTTGCATGGATTATTTATTTATGATCAGCTGAATATCAGCATAACTCAGAGTTCAGTGAGCTGAGGGGATGCGAAGCACTGTAAATCCCAGGCAGGAGATGGCTGCTCTTCAGAGGTTCCCAGATGCTGTGGGATGGGATTGGATGAAACTGAATCCCCAAGGGCTAATACCACCAGACCATAAAGTCTCATCATTTCTCACAAGGGTACATCCCATTCCAGGCCTTCTGGTGCTTGTGAAAGGCACAGGAGAATCTCTTGAACTACTTCTCTTTAGGTACTGCTATCTTTGGCAATAGGAATAATAGGAATTTTGTTATTTGATTTACATATGAAGTCACACTCTGCGAAAGAGGTTTGCACAAGGAGTGCCAATCCTGTTCCACGAAGGGCAGGAACTTCATGTGATTGTTGTGGGAGTTGGTTTTGGACAGGTTCTGTTGGCTGAAAGATGCTGCAAATGAGTATGTCATTCCCTTCGCACTGATTTCTGACAGTTTTTTTAATCCTGATAGTCATCACTTCCTTACCACATCTTGCTCCCTTTTCTTTTCTCACATCCTTGCAATATCTTGCTCCCTTTTCTCTTCTCTAAAAAACAAACAAACAAACAAAAACTAAACAAAACACCCAAGCCCTCTCCCCCCAAACAAAGCCAAAAACCGCAACCAAACGAAACATTGCATTCCTGCATGCTAAACTCTGAACGAAATGGTAAATCTGTTAAGGCCCTATGTCCCTGCCCGATAAACTGACAGTTCCCTATTTCTGTTTATTTTTACATTAAGAGAAACCTATTGCTGCATTTTAATTTCCAGAACGATAACAAGACTCAATGTGCTTTTAGCTTCAAACATAATCAGAGGAGAGTTTTTGCTTTCCAAAAACCTTGTACTGGACATAGGAGATACATAAAGCACACAATGCACTATTTGCTGTGTTATCCTGTTTAAGTGTCTCTATTAGTTTCTGACATTTATTGTAGTGAAAATATTAATACCTCATTTTCAAAACATTTCTACATATTATGTATAGTTGAAGTAATTTGAGTTCTGCACTTTGGAGAGGTGCCCAGCCAGTGAGAGGGGAATATATTGTCCATTTTACAGCTGGGGAAGGTGAGGAATGCTAGTACAAACTCCAGTTGCAGAGCTGAAAGTAGAGAGAACTGGGAGCATACACCCAGGAAAAGGAGTGCTCTGCAAAAAAGAAATGAAAGTGAGGCAAAGATCAGCTTGGACTCAAAAAATTTCTTTCTTTTTTAAATGGATATGAAGGTCCTAAAGCCTTTTCTCATATTTGTTTGTGAATATAGAAAAGTGATAAAGTGTCACCCTTTGAAAGTTTTTTTTAAAAATAAATTTGCAAGGTTTGGTTCTTACACCAGGTATTTTGAAGATTTATAAATTCACTGTGATCTTAATAGTGTCATAAATATAGAAGCAATAAAATATGCAAATAAATGACTTCTTAATCAATTGAATAGAGTACCCCCCATTTAAAAATAATTTATGACTCATTTCAACTGTGAGTATGCAAATTAAATGGCTTGGGTTATGAAAAGATATGTTTAAGTGATTACTTCTTGCTTTCTGCAAACTGACATCTTTAACATCTCTCAGCCACTGTAATTTTTCAGGCTAATATTATGGGGATGAAAGGCATAGCAAACTGACAGCATGTTTTTGTTTTTTTGGAGTTCATTTTTTTGTAAGCAATGCTAATACTCCTGCTTGACTTCCATTTAAAAACAGGATTTTTCTGTAACAGATTTAGTGTGACAGTTGAGGAAGGAACCTAGCAGAAATGATAAATGCAAACTGGGCTCAACATGCACTCAATTTAAAATGACAGCCAACAGTGTAAGTGCTTCCCACGGTGCACGTGGATCATAAATCTTTAGTTGTCAAAATAAACCATGCCCAGCTTACATATTCTCTCGTGAGAAGAGAGGACCTGAGAAGTAATACTATAGGCTATAGCTCAGAACAGCTTCTTTTAAGAGCAGAAGTGTATCATAGGTAAGGTCCCTTTGGGGGATTTACAGTTGGGATGGTGTCCATTCTAAAGTAAGGCAGGTCCCCACAATTCAAGCAAGAAGAGCTATACTGTGCTACCATGATTCAGTCCTTAATTTAATATTTGTCTTGGTTTCTTTTCTTGTCTCTCTCTTTTATTATCAAGAACAGTGAATCTATTGAAATCAATCAACAGTCACTAAACTAATCTACCAAGAAAACAGCCTGCAAATTTAGCCAGTCCTCTTCATGAAAGAGCTGAAATGGGAATTTTTAGAAGCAGATTCCTAACAACTCTGCGCTTTCTTCCCATACTCTGATCGAGCCTTTTGTGCAAGCTTTGCAGGCTTTGAACAATATGTATAAAAATAATCTCCTATTTTGCTTTTGGATTCTCGATAGTACACCCAACCTCTGCACACAACTTGTTCTCTCAGCCCTCCCTGTCACATGCAATTCCTCTGCACCTCTGACTAACTCAGCTTTTCCTGCTGGCAGGGTTGGCTGAAGAGGCCCATACACCTACTCTCACACTCCCATCCATACTTAGGCCTGGCAAGAAATGTGAAGTTCTCCAAGAACCATAAGGAGATGCTGAAACTTGCCTCAGAATGAGATTGTTGCCTTATGGCTTCAGTCAGAACATTTTTTTGAGGGGGTGTGGATTGCAAAGGGGGGGTGTGAGCAATGTCAAAGCTAGACATAGAAATAAAATAGGAAGTAAAAGTCATGCAATACTAATCAGCAATCCATTCAGCTTCGTGAAACATCAAGAAGCTAAGTCGAGCATATTGCCTGAGAGAGCCAGAAGGGGATAGTTAATAAAACACTTCCTAGAGCTGCAAGGGTCAGTGTCTGATTCAGATTGTGAAGCCACAGATTCCTTTAAAATACTTACTGTTTATTTTGCTCAATGGCCCTGACAATCCCAAAGGTCTCTTAAAACTAAAGAACTGGAAGAGAAACTAGTTGCTCACTGAACAGCTGCTGTTCATGCTGGGTTGTGACTTAGATCCTCGGCAAAAAAAACACCATTCTTCCTGGAATACTCAGGCCCCTGCTCAGTGCAGACAAGAGCAGCAGCACACAGAGGTGATGAGTGCCAGCTGTAATTGTGTTTCGCATAAAGCAAATTTTATATCTGGAGCATACAAACCCTTCCAGTGCAAAATGTATTTTCCTGCAAAGCAGAAAGGAATAGATGTATTTAAACAGGGAGGAAGAAAAAGTGTGAAGAGAAAATTTTGATTTATTTCACTTACAGTACAGCAGAACTCCACTGTTAAGTGTAGAGTTCTGTGAGCTTGTACTGAGCGTCTTAGTCAACTTTCTGTAGCAGAAAAGGCCTATGAAGGACTCTAATCTCCTCTCTCTATATATTAATTCCTTTAAATCATGTAATGGCTTTGTGCTTGAAAAAAGATGTGTGCAGCTTATTCCTGAGTTATCAATAGTAGTAATCTTTTTAACAGATGGGGAGTTTTAGCAAGTCCTGAAATAATTACAGGATAAAACCTTCACAATTCTGTATGAGTGTTTGATTAATTATACAGCTCTGACTAAAATAAAAAACCAAACCAAAATAAAACAACGAAAGTACTTTGTTTCTTTAGGGGTTTCAATCGCAAAGAGAAAGAGAATACATTTGCTGAAATTTCAAAACCTAAAATCTGAATTTTTGGTAACTGGGGGAAAACATAATCATATTACTACTTAAATATTTACATGGACATTTTTCTCCTGTTCCTAAATAAAGGTACACCATGATGTTCACAGTATATCTAAAAATCTGTAAATATATAGCTTTGGCTATTTAAGTTTAGATGCACGTTTCTGAACATTAGTGATATTGTGTAGCAATATCCTTGAGAACAAGGATTAGGATGTTTATGTTCTCACCTTCAATCTTCTACTTCACACTTGGGGATTGCAGTGAATGCAAACTGCCTCCCTTGTGGATATGAGAAGTTAATCCCTAGTACTTGTAGCTATTCATACATATGATAGATACTTTCTAAAACTGCTATTAGAAATATCTACACAAGGCTGCAGGTGATGAAGGCATTGCACATGCAGAGTTCTCCCAGTTTGTAAACATTATATCTTCACAGGGACTCAGTTCCCTAAGACACATTGCCCAGTGAAGCTCATCAAACTAAGTTGAATTTGGAGCCAAAATGTGACACTGGCACTTGGGCCACACTTCCATTGATTTCAAGAGGAACTTTGGTTATTGGAACTTGACTTCTAAACTTGCCTTTCCGTTTTTCCTTACCAGTAATGGTAGCACCATTTTGTTACATTTAATTGCAGGTATAAATAATATCAATTAGCTCTCTGACTGCTTGACTGTGCCACCCAATTAGTATAATGTATCTCTACTAGTATTACTGTCTATAATTAATAATGTGTGATTTCTTGACCACAAAACAATATACTTTTAAGAATTGCCTTGAGTGACTACTCTGAATTATTTGCATGGTATTCTTTATCACTATGTTTTTCTCTCCAAATCTTCACACTATTTATCTTTCATCAGGAGCATCAGTGAATTAATTTTTCTCTTTCTCAAATGGTATTTAACACAGAAAGAATAGAAAATTGAATTTTGAGACTACTCTAAAACACTCACCTTTCTCTTTTCCTTTTTTTTTCCTTTGTATTTCTGCGGATATGTTCAGACTTACATTGGGTTGTTTTTCTGAGTTTTTTTGTTAAAATATAGTTTCCAGGGCAAAAAGAACAGATATTGAATTCCTGTACTAAGCTATTAGCTTTCAGGATAAATTAAATGTTGAATTACAGTAATATGAGAAGAGCAGAATAATTAAATGAGAATAATACATTAATACTTCTACATTTCTCCTCCAGACCATGCAGAACAATTAGGTTTCTTAAATCATAGGGGACCATGGACACACTATTAAAGGAATAATTCTTCTCCATTTTCTCCACCATCTATTTGCAGCTATAATAATTTGTACAGGGTACATAGAGGTCTTTATTACACCTACAGGACTATTATCATCCCAGGCCATTTGAATTGTAGCACTAGTAATGCAAAAAACTTACTTTCTGTTGCTTGATTAGCATCTGTACTCTTGAGAGACACTTAATAACATTTCTGCTTTTGATGCTGGCTTTTGACATCTCATCCCAATGACATCAAGGTTAAATCATGTGGATATTGCTACTTTAGTATGCATGTTTTCTACATTGAATAGTCTAAGAAAAAGTACACGGGTTTGGTAAATGCTTAACAATTACCTGAAATATTTCTTCCATAAAAATAAACAAAGAGAATGCAGAAATATGTGGTGGCTTGTAACAGTATCCACACTGCACAGCCTCAGAGGTCCTACTGTGTTTTTCATGTGTAAAAGTAATGGCAAACTGGGCTTGCTCCTTAGTTTTGCCCTTAAATGATACTAAAGTGTGAGGGACAGAGCTGGAGAACACAGCTGTACCCCTCCCCATCTGTAGTAAGAGGAGAGTTACACTTCCTCTTCCGTGCTGATTTATAAGTGGGGTTCTCAAAGCAGCCTGGGTAGAAAATGCTGTTGCCGCACTATTTCGAGAGCTACAGAGCTTTAAAGAAGTTGTCCTAATTTCATAGTTGTTGTCTGCCAGCAAAGGAGTTGAGCCTTACTGACCTAATACTTCCTAAATAAGGCCATTTTCAATATCTCGGATGAGGTGAGAAAGGCAGTTTCTGATAGGAAGGATCTCATGGATTCCTGAGACTCAGCTAGCTTCAGTATCTAAATTTAAACCATAACCAGTCTCGAACTGAGCAGGTCAACGAGTTAATATCCTTCCAGAGCATGTGAGTGTTGTCACACATAAAAGTACACTCAGGTTTCGATGTTAACCTTGTTAAGAAGGGAGCTAAGTTGCTGCAATCAATTAGTGTGAGTGGCCTTAAACTTATTCATTAATCGTTAAACTATGGTAGCACATGCCCAGTCTTAGAAAGTCCCATTTTTAGCTGGGGCTGGGGCATGCTAAGTGAACACAGGCATGGACTCAGGTGATGGACACAAATAATTCAAAAATGTTGCCACTGTAACTCGGAAATGTTTAGTTCTGTTTGTACCTTATCCTTGATCCCTCTACACCAAAGCATTATTCAGACTGATTCTTTCAGCTCATGTCCAGCTCTAGTTTCTTAATAGCTCTCAGCAGAAGAGAAAAAAAAATTATATGATGAGAAGAAACATTTTCTCAGTGGAAGCACATGAAGTAAGAAAGACATCAATCACTACCACTTTCTTTTCTTTACCTGGGAGTTATTTCTTCACTTGTATATACTCACAGAGTTGAATGTTGCTGCAGGCGATGTGTGATGTGAGCCCTCATTGTGGTGCTCCACCCACTGACTGTACAGCAACAAACCAAAAGAAAGTCCTTCATCTTATTCTTTGCTACTCTTATGCTATGGCACATTGTCACCCCCTTTGTAAATCATGAAAGAGATCGTGGAAGGGGAACAAGGCACAGTCTTGAAAGAATCTCTTCCTGCTTTCTTGTGTTTCAAAGGATACACATTTTTTCTTCGAAATAAAGAAATATAGCTGCAGCTCTTTCTAATACTTCTTCTCTGCCTCCCTCAGGAGGGGAAGAAGTAGAAACTAAAGCCTTAGATATTATTTTGTCTGCAGTTTAAAACAGCTTCAGTATAATTGGTCCAAACCATCGCTGCAAGAAAACACACACATCAGCTAAATAACATTCTGAACTTAAATATGCTTAAACTGCCTAAACTGATATATGTGTGCTACTGCGAGGACCCTGCAACTCATGCTGATGAGACATTTCTGGGGTCAGGAGCAATGGGAGCCAAGCCCCCACAATGTATAAAAGAAGCCCTTAGGGAGTGCTAGTGACAAGTAGTGCTGCCAACAAGGGCATGGCGTGGCAGCTCGGGCAGCAGTTCACATGGAAGAGTGTGCAGGAAGGATGCTGAAACCCTGCCAGCTCAGCCAGAGGGCAATGGCACCCACCCCACAGCAAGCCATGGCCTCTCTGGGCTCTGCACGTTCCCTGAATGACACAGCTGCCCAGGGAGAGCTCCAGGGGCAAGGTGCTGATACCCAGCTGTCAGCTGCAGGGCGTGCTTAAGGGATCAGGAGCACAAGCAATGCTCTCCTCTATCCTTCCTGTTGCAGGGAATGATGAGAGAAGAAACAGGAAGAGACGGCAGATCAATACCTGACTTTCAGCCTGGTGTCCCTGGCAGAATTTAGGGAGTTTTTTCAACTGTGGGTCAGTTTACAGGCCACCAGGGCTGCTGGATCAAATGGGCTACGTGTGTCTCAAAGGTGGTCTAAAGCTGCAGTGCAGTGCCTGAGGCCCCACGTGCTCCAGCCTCATTTCACAAGGCTAAGGTGTGTAGAGCAGGGGCCATCCACTGCGTTGTGCTTGCACAGCTCTGTGGTTGGACCCTGAGGTGCCACAGTGGGCGAGGTTAACAGGTGCACTGTGGCAAGTGTATTTCTTTCTTGCCTATAAAAATGTTCCATACTGGTAAACCTTGAACTCGTCAGATAATGGAACCAGGAAAAAGATATGTCTCCTCATAATTGTCCTCTCTTTCTGGGATGTCCTGCTGTAGCTGTAGGATGTTACAAATTTGGCATCACAATTCTGTAGAATAAGAAAAATAACTCTCCGTATACTTTTTGGGTAGGTGGAAGTGGAGAAGAAGGGGCATTGATCAGCTCACTGCCATTGTATCAATCTTTTTTGATTGCATGTTAAAACTCTGCATCTGAAATGAAATGAAGAGCCTATGGAGACGATTCCTAAATAACCACAAAAATAAAGATTGCCTTTATTGTGTCTTCAGTCTTTAAAATGCAAACATTAAAGTGGATACAGTGTTTTTCATATTCTTTTAAGGTATGCTGGCCTAATATATACGGTAAATGTACTGTTTAAGAGACGATTTTTGTCCCAAATTTAATCCCTTGTGTTTCTGTCACAACCATTGATGTGAGTTGGTTTACTGTGCTTGTAGTCAGAACTAGTTTAGTTTGGTGAATTATGAATATATACAGTTTAGTGAATTACGAATATATACAGTTATGGCAAGACAGGATTTCCCTGATGTATATTATCCTGTTTGTCCACTGAGTGTACATTGCTGCTGCCAGAAGGGAGAGCTGCAAAATGAAAAAAGCACCCTCTGTAAATTACTTCATGTTTATGTTTTTGATTTTTGGTGTTCTCCAGCTAGGAAGTTGTGAAATACTTAGCATACTATACCATTTTTATTTCCTATAAAACATTGAAAGGATTTTACTGGGAAAGTGAGCTGACTCCAGTGCAGTAAATTTGATTGCACAGCTGCTAATATAGTCTCTATTACTTCAGCCTTGGGTGTCTACTGAGCAGAGGTTTTTAAAAACATTGACCATGCAGAAGGCTTGATACATTTTTGGTGTGTATGACTGTAAAGAGCATATGGCCAACAAGCTAATTTCCTTAGATCAACTCAGAAGTGACAGGCAATTGCTCTAAACTACTGCTTCCTTCCTGCTGATTAACAGTTCTTGTCTGGTACCTGGTACCATACATTCTTTGCGTATCTTTACATTCATATTTTACCCACTATATCCTATAAATCCCAAGCTAGTATGTCCCTCAAAATAAATCTTTTCCAAACTCACCTCAGGTTTCCTACTACCCCTTCTCCAAGGGTCAGCTGATGACCTCCATATGATATCTGCCAGGAATGTGACAGCAACTAAACCTGCAGTCAATCTTTAGGGTTCTTTGGGCTTAAGGGTCCCCACAGAAAACTGAGTGACTCTCAGCGGTGAAGGAGCCTTTTTCACTCTCAAGCAATGAGTTAAACAAATGGCTTTAAATTAACAGAGCTTTGGCAGGGTTGTGGAAGAGAGTAACCCATCCTTCTGCAGAACTGTCAGGGACCAGAGAGCAGAGATCCACTTCCCAGACCACCTCAGTAGCAGGATGATCCTGTGCTGTGAGCGGCTACCAAAAAGGGTTCATACTTTCTCTGAAAGACTGTGCTTATAAAGTTAAGTAAAGCAGTGCCAGAGATGGCCTTCAATGAAGTTGCATAGGCTGACTGCACCCACACTCCGCTGCAGTGGTTCTGAGTCTCCTCATTGCCCCTGTGTGATGTTCCTATGGCACTACAATCCTATGATGCACTGCTTGTTGTCTGTGTACATATTTTAGGTTTGGGTTTGTTTTTTTTTAATTCAAAATCTCTGAAATAATGCTGAAGCTATGTCCAGCCTGTCAAACTGGTTTGTGGCGATTGTTTTCTTAGCATGAAACTGGAGGTATTTGGATTGTGCTGGAGGACTGTGGAGGGATGAAAATCTGTCTGGTCTTTGCTGCATTTGCAATGGTCTGTGGCACACACCGGCCCTTAAACTGGATCCAGGGATTGCTTCAGACTGTTCTAGTTTTAGTCTAAGCTATTCCTCTGAGTGTCACCCAACACTAAGGCAACAGTGTGCACTCAGTCAAGCAGTAGGATGATGAATAAAGATGCTTCTCCCACACTCTACTTTGTTTAGCTGTATAGTCAGAGGAGTCCAACTGCTGAGTTGTTGCCCCCTTAGCGCAGTCTGCTTCCAGATCTACGCAAACCCACCTCAGCATCACTAGCACTGTTTTTTTCTACAGAGGTCACACTGGGATTCCTGTGCTCAGCTGCTAATGGCTGTGGTGCACCAAGTCCTGCTGACACTGTGTACTGCTCTGCTTGCCACTGGCTTGCTGATAGTCTGCAGCTGCTTTACGTGGTTCTTAATTTTTTTTCCAGTTCAGTGATACAAGCAGTCCACACAAACCACTCTTCACGAAAGTAAGATATATTTGGCATCATTTCCTTCTTCTCAAATAGCCTTTTTGCCCAGAGTGGGGTCATCCTAGTGAGGCAGATTCAAACATTTGCTTAATGCATAAAGATGCCCTTACTGTTTGTTTCAATTCAGTTTTATTTCTATCTTTAAACAGAGTTTTCAATAGTAATGCACCAGAATGCTACGAAGCCTACATACCCAGGAGAGTACCCTCAGCTTGAGTCTGCTCCTGTGCTCTCCAGAAGATATCTTAAGAGTTTTATTCACCTTCACTCTATCTTCCTGTAAGGAGTTTCCTCTTTCTGCCCTTCTTCCTTGCCTGTATGCCTCCAGTTTTGTATACCATACCAACAACTCTTTTAAAAATGCACACCTCGCGTTTCCTATGAACACAAATTTCCTCTGAGATTAACATATTTTTAAACTAGGCATCAATTCATCTGAGGGCTTCATGAATTCTTGTTGCCTTTTCAAATTAAATGAAAATATTTGCAACATTTTATGATAACAGAGACGTGTGTGACACATTCCTGTTTCATCCTGATTCAAATATTTGCTGTATTGTGATTGGGCCTCCTGGCTCCATGAGGTTTTCTGGGTACTCTATACAAGTTGTGCTGACAAGTTTTCTTGTACAGCATCTGACTTCTGTGGGAGTTCTTGTGAAATTTGCATTGCTCAAACAAAAGAATTTTCATTATCTCCACCCTTAGAATGCCTGCCTAAATTAGCGTGGCACCCAAAAAACTAAGTTTGCCAGCTTCTGCTATTCACATTTTTGTTTTCCAATAGGTATGGAGATTTTTGTCCCCAGCTTTCAATTTTTTAAGAAGTTGGGAACAAAACAGAGAAAACAGAGGGAATTCTCCTCTGAGTACATATAATTTTCCAGATAATAGCAGAGGCTTGACATTTTTCATAATCACTGTACCTTGCATAGACATTAAAACTTTGAATGGCCCCATGCTGTGCAAAAATTATACCCCAGTCTTGCTCCTATGTTCTAAATTTCAGTTAAAACCTTTTATATGGAGCCCATGCAAGCCTATCATCAAAGCTGAAAAGGCAAACTCTTCATCACATATGATTTAAAAGAATATTAGAATTTAATTTTCATCAGTTCAGAACTCCTTTGTAAATTACTGGTTTAGGGTAAAAAACAGATTTTCCATTAAATCTGGATTTGTGTAAAATCAAGATAAAAAAGGACGTGATAAAATGCTATAGAATTTCACATAATTTAGGAATATTTTAGCAGAATCTCTATTGAACAGTGATGTTCTATTATTCTGTATTTCAGGCTCAGAGGGCCCTTTTATTCATGTGTTGACTACTAAAAGAATGATTTATTGTGAATTTTTCATGTTGTTAGTATTATATTTTTGCTATGTTCTTGCTAGCTACTGCAGGTTCTTTTGGTGGGGATTTTGGTGTTAGTTGTGAGGGGAAGGGATGATTTATTTTTCCAGATGAGCTTCTAAAAGAAGTCTTTTGTATTACAATTGATGACTGCCATAATTAGGCAAATGGGTGGAGAAATTTATTAATAAATGTTGTCATTGTCTTAAAGAATAAGAACGTTACTAAAACATGCACATGTAAAAGGATGAAGGCAGCCTGCTCGGAGATTTACTTTAGGAAACAAGAGTTTCCTAAAGTAAATAATTTAGTTTTCATTCTTAGTGGGCATATTTCTTCTCATCATTTTCATGGTAAAGGCAACATGGAGTCAGCAAAGAGAGATCTGAGAATTGGTAAAGCCAGGAAAATGCTTTTTAGGGATTTTTGAGTCAGAGGCAGACTTCATTAGGCAAATTATAATTAGGCTTGTGTGAGTGCTTGAGGCAAGCCTGTTTGGTGCCATGCCTTTTCCCTGTCCTGTAGGAAAGATGATCACTGTCTGTCCCAGCACCCCTAGAGCAGCAGTGGGAAAGAGATCATGGCCAGCAAATTCTGCTTGTCCTAACAGAGGAAGGGTGGGCTACAACTCTGTCTTATATAAGACCAGCTGTGGGATTCAAACTGTCAGACAGTCTTGTCATCCAAAATATGTCGAAGCTGCCACATTCACATCAAGCCTCCCAGTGAGTCAGAGCTTATCTGACATCCCCCACTGACGGTCAGAGCCTGACTTATAGCAGACTGTGTGTTAAAGTCACCATAAAATCCCATGCAAGTTTTTCTCCAGCCATAGTTCCACAGCTTGCAGAACAAGCTTTGAATAAGGATTTTATTTTCAAACTTATATTAATGCCCATGAAACAAGGTCAACAGAAATCATTGCATTTCTAGAAAGAGCACAGTTCATTACCACTAATCACAAAAATGAATCATCTGCAAGCTGCTTGCACTTACAACTGTCTTGCTTAGCTTATTGGATGGCACAGTGCCTGCTCATGTGTTATTTAGACGTAGTATAGGGAATAAGTGTCAGAAAAAATGATTTTACCAGGATAATTTAAATAGAACAACAACTGTTATCTTGTTAGCAATAATTTCCCTTTTGGTGACTGAACAAGAAAGCATTATTCTCCCATGAAGCTTTCCAGCCTGCTGGCACCTGCTCCCTGCTGCAGTATCATGAAGTTTAGTCAGTCAGGCTCCTGGACTGCCATCTCTGAGGTGGGACCCATTCTTGCCAGGGATACGTGAACATCAAGAACATGTTTTCATCTTACTCAAATTGTAATTCTCGCTTTGATATCAAAGACTAGGAAAGTACAGAAGAGGAGATGTTTCCTAGCCAGCAGTTTAGGGTTTTCTCCTCTTTTGTCTCTTGCTGGAGCTAATTCTCCCAAAAGTACTTAATCTTTTCAGCTGGGCAAAATGTTCTGAACTTTTTGCATTAAAGTTTTTGGATCTTCTGTAAAACCCATCTAGAAAGGGATTTCTAAAAAAGCCTAAGCATACCCATTGCCTTTGGTTTTAAGTGCTCTGAATCAGTCATGAGGGATACACTGATTGTCTCCTTCTAAAGGGGTCAAATAATTGCAGGGATTTGAGTTTAATTAGCCTTTTCTGTCTGTTTTCTTTTTTTTTTCCTATTCAAATAAGTCAGAACTGTAAACATGAAAATAAACAATTCTTGCTCAGCTTCTTGTCATAGTGTAACACAGTCCAAACCATTTCTCAACTCCCACTCAACATTCAGAAAACAGAGCATCTCACATGGAGCACCTGCCATCTTGCAGAATAGTGCCATATGTGATTATCTACAAGATTTATGTAGAGATATAACACCAAACTTAAGACAGAGAGGAATGTTTCCTCTTACTGGGAGCTCTGGTTAGACACTGAATACAAATTGTGCAGGTACCTCCATGATCCCTTTTTTATCTCATCTCTTATTTTAATCATTGAAAAAACATAAGTTAGATCTTTCAGAAAAAGTAAGACTGCAATTAGGTTAAAAATACTACAACAGGGATATGATTTATTGCAGTGTGCTACCATTGCTTTGTTTTTGCCTTCATAATCCAATCATACGTCTTGAAAATGTCATTTGTTTAGTCATTTTAAGAATGTTCTGATTTCAAAACCAAAATGTGGATTTTTATTTTCTGTATCTCAGAAAATATGTTAAAATATTTTGCCGAATTAGTTTCCATTTCAGTTAGCAATTTTTTCCGTAAAATACTCAGGCATCGAAGTTTGTGATCAAAGCCCATCTAATCGAGTTTTGTAAACTTTTAAAGAGGATCCAGAGAGAAGGCAGTATGCATTTGTTTCATAAACTGCAGGAGTAAATGCTCTAAACTATATGTATTTAAAGAGCTGACTGAAATACAGGCAAATTCATGACATTTTCCTATGAATCATTTAATTTGTTTTCGCTATGTTGGAGAAAAAAAAAGACCTACTAGATTTTTTTTAAGAGTAGCTGCCACCAAAGCTGACTTCTAAGGAGAATATATTAAAGTTTTTCCTCACATTTATTCTAAAGAAAGTTAAGGAAATAATGATGCTATACTTAGTGGGGATAATAAGAATGAATAGTACTAGTCATAATAATCTTCATATCTATCATGCATTAGCACATGAACGATAGACATCTAATATTTTCAGCTACTTTCTTTATTCTCTCTCTCTCCTCTTCGTGTATGGGACATGCCATTGTTTTGAGTTTTTACATCTCAGCTGACTGTGATGACTAGCTAAATACTGGTATAACTAATCTAAAAAATCTTAGACTTCTGGAAGTCAGATATATCATCCAACTGACCAACTGGAGAATTCCTTGGAGTGTGGTTGTATAACAACTGCAGAAAACTTATTAATTAAAATAATTTAAAATGAGAAGATAGGTACAGCTTTTGCTGTAGTCCCAAAGCTGCAGTAATTTGTCAACTGGAAGGAGTGTTAACAGGGACCTGAGTTAATTGATTGAAATGAACAAGACTTCATATGCATCTCGAAATTTTAGCATAATTCTCTAGTGCAATTCATCTTGGTGACAGAGGAGAACTTTCCCGATGTTCTGCTGCTAATAAATGCTATTTAATTCATCTAAAGTTATTGCTGGTAGAATACTCTGTTTCTAAATTTAAAGAGCTTAAGCAGATGTCCCAAGCGCAGAGGAAGACCTGCTCAAATATTCTCAAATGAGAAGTCCCAAATGTACGGCTACACAGATTCCATAGCTCAGGGTGAGGAAAACAGTACAAATGGGTCTTTGAAAGAATGGAAAAGTAACACGGCTCCTGACCTGCAAACAGAACAATGTTTTTGATTTTGATGACAATTTTAATGATATTTGTGTTAACACTACTTTTACTCTGCTTGAGACTTGTCCAGGCTCGACTTCCCATAAGCATACAAGAGCACAGGGCTTGTAAGAGAAAGGGAATTAACAAGATGGAAATCTGTAAACTACATCAGTGCCAAATTGAACTGGTAGGTGGCAACATGAATCCAGTCTTGCGTATTACAGAGGAGGTGAGAAAGGCAGCACAGTTTCTTTAATCTCACGCTTTCTCTTCCTGCTCGTAGGAAGATCCCAAGTGGTTTTCTCACAAAAAGACATCCAACTCTTCCAAACTGGTTTCTATTTTTTTTTCCAGGGAATGAGGCAAGTGGGAGGAAAGAATACAGCATTGTTCTGCATGGACTGTAATTTTTTCAAAAAACCTCTTTTACCTCATAAAATATAGTGTCTTTGAGTCTAAAACATTTTTGTGGAAATATACCGGTCTAGATCCAGAGGTCCCCAAGGATCCACAGGAAAGAAAATAAATTTTCAGAGGGGGTGAATTATCATCCCAAGAGATAAGGGGCAAGTTCCAAAGGGAAATTTATATGCTGCAATGCTCAGTGCTACAGTTGTCAGTGGCCTGGTGCCCGTCCCAGGTGTAGAGCAGCTTCAGGAGTGGCATTTGCACCCCTGGCTCAGGCACATATGCTTTCCTTGTACTGAATATATTGAACACAGGAAGCTGAGGATGCTGAGGCAGTGGGAGTAAGCCACTCAAGTTGCTGGGAAGGCATGTCTCTGAAGGCAAGCAATTCTTTAGGGCACAGGTGAAGTTTCTCTCCTATTTTTCCTTTTTTTTTTTTATTAACCAATTTCACCTCCATGAGGATACAAGAAGGGTAGACTTCCTGAGTTAGACTTCATGTAACATGAAACAATTTCAGACAGATGATCTTCAGCAATAAAAAACTGCATCTATGTGTTGCATAGTCTCTGGGTGGCCACCAGATACCCATCTATCCACTCTATCTTTCCCCTTCCTCAGCTGGAGAAGGAAGAAAATATTATGAGAGCATCATGGCCTGAGCCATGTAAACCCAATTCAATCTGCCATGCCAAATCTAAAAGAGGAAAGACAGGGGTAGGTTAAAAAAAAATAAAATTAACAAAATGAAACAAACTAACCTAAACAAATAACAAAAGCAAAGAAACAAAAAACTACAAGCAATGCATCAAATCTGGGGAGGGCAACAACCACTCATTTGACCATCTGCTCTGACTGGTGAAAGGCTGAGGGTGTGGAAAGGATGAGTAGCTGAAGCTCTGCCTTCCAGCACAAATTGTCTTGTGTTCTTTCAATCCACTCCACCAGTTTGCTGTATTCCACTCTGCTGGCATGGTTGAGGAACAGAAAGCAGGTGAGTCATCAGTGACATGCATAGAAAGTGCGCAGTGAGGAGTGGTTATGCCACAGAGCAAACACACTCCCCCATGCTCCCCACACACCGGTGTCCCAGCTGCCCACAGCACCCCAGCTCACCTCCCCAGCTCTGCACTGCTGCCTTAGACAGCTCAGGGAATGACCTATCTCTCGTGTTGGTTTGGAATTAGGTGATGGCTGAGGGCGCAATTATGGGGGCTGGGATGGTTGGACATACAGGACTGCCCAGCCAAGCAGACACATCCACTGACAACATCTGTCTGAAAATAAACAAGCCAGGTTTGGATGGGGCTTTGAGCAACCTGGTCTAGAGGAAGGTGTCCCTGCCCTTGGCAGGGGGTTTGGAGCAAGGTGATCTTTAAGATCCTTTCCCATCCAAACCATTCTTTGATTCTATGATCCTACAAGCACTTCTCACTCTGAAGGCGTCTGTATCATTCAGATCCTGAGCTCTGAGGCGAGGGAGGAAATGAATGTGTATTAGCAATTTATTTTCACTTCTGTCAGCAGCTTCTACATCAGCAGTTTGGCATTAGAAATCCAGGTTTAATTGGTGAATAACCTGCCAATCACATTTACAAAATGCACAGGAGGTACTTTTAAAGTTTTGCATTCTTGAAACATTTGTGATCTTTTTCACGTATCTTTTAGCCTATCTCTCTCTTATTACTTGAATAAAAGAAGTGGGAGGATGAAAAAGAGAACAGCAAGGGCTCGAGAATCTTGTTATAAATACACAGAACATCATCTGTAGGTGGTGATATAAAAAATTACAAGAAATGTTCCTCTCTGTTACTGTATATAGATATGCCTGGTCAAAGTCTGCCACTACGAACACCAGGATATAACCACGTTGCTGAACGTCATTATCCTGCTTTCTCCAGTAGCTTCATTAGTAAGTCTGACGTTGAATTCCTTAAGTCTTCTGGGTAGTTTTGGCTGTCTCAAGAATTAATTTATCAGTCACTGGCTTTTGAAATCACATGCTCATTCCAGCTAAAATTGCACAAGAAAGCTGTTGTCTGAGTTACTTTATCTGTACTTTAACTCCCCTCTCTCGGAGTCAGTCGGATGTTAATCTGAATTGTGATCTGGTGTTTGCTTTAAATGAAGCCACCCGGATGGTTTTGTTCTTATTCTTTCCCTTGGCTTTTTAGACCACTGCAAAATTTCCTCATCTTGTTTCTCTTCTGGGGACTTTTTGTCCTGCTTCTTTTTTTTTGCCTCACCAGTTTGGTGACATTCTATTTTCAGAAATAAGTTAGTCAGAAGTAAGAACTCAACCCTTCAAACAGCATTTTGTAAGTATCCGAAAAAGTTTACTAAAGCATGCTACCAGTGCTGAAATATTCATCTATCAGTTCACATAAAAGAAAGCTTTTTCTATCACTTTAAGATTATCCAAGAGAAAATAGGACTGTCTAGAAAGACATTTTTGCAATGAGGTATTGATTTTGAGGAAGTTTTTGCAATAGAAAGGTTTATGAGATCCAAGGCAGTCTGGTCACTTCTGATGGCAGGTTGGAACGGAGATCTGAAATGAAAACCTGGTATTGATCTGAAAGAGATGTCTTCAGTAGGGTGCCATTTTTGAAACCAAAAAGATAGTGCATTGTTCCAATGCAAAACACAAACACATTTCCAAACCTTAAGAGCTCATGAAATTGCCAGACTGTTAGTTGCTAATGAGTTACATGTCAAGAGGGACTCGTGGTTATGAAGACTAGATGGTTTTTTACTCACTTTTTCCTAACAGAATGTTCTCTCTGAAGAGGGGAATCCCTGAATGGCAAGAAGCAGTGGTGTCATCTCTGTCACAGTGTTTACAGAAAATGGCTGATGCATCGTCCTTGTTCTCAAGACAATGGTACTTTGAAGGCAGTGGAAGATTACTCCATCTACTAAAAGCATCCTGAAGTTTGAGGCTGGCTACGAGCCCGGGCAAACCACTCTGCTCCCCAGAAAACAGACTGTTGGGGCATCAGCACAGTACAGGCACTGCTTCCGACTTCTCCCATTTCCGATCCCTGGGAAGCCAGGCTGGCTGCTGCCACTGCTCCTGCAAGTGCAAGGCGTGTGCAAAATAGGCTCTCCTTGGAGGAGGGTGGGGACACAGGGTGGGAGCACACTCTTTCAACAGCACCAGCAATTCCTGTGCCCCGCAGGTGTCTGGAAAGAGTGGGACCAGCAAGCTGGATTTCCCAGGGCTCTCACATTCCCTCTGGCTCCCCCAGCTTTTCCTGTGCCAGGAGCAGGAACATCACGGCTTTGTTTTAGGTCAATGAAGTTCACTTTCTGTGCTTTCCTGAGAAGCCATTGGCAGCTCTGATAAAGACCTAACATCATCATTAGGGACAAAAATAGTGTGGTAGGCTGACCCCAGCTAGCAGCTAAGCCTCCACTCAGTTGTTTGCTCACACCCCCTCAGCAGAATGGGGGAGATAATCACAGGGCAAAAGCGTGGAAAACTCATAGGCTGAGATAGAAACAGTTTGATAAGTGAAGAAAAATAACAAAAAACAAAAGCAAATGATGCAAAGGCAATCTCTCATCAGCTCTCACCAGCAGACTGGTGCCCAGCCAGTCTCAGAGCAAGGGCTACTTCCCTGGGCTGACCACAGAGCTACAGGGATGGAACATCTCTTTGGTCAGCTCACGACATGTGTCCTGTCTGAATCTCCTCCCAAACACTTGTGCATCCTCCGCCTGCAACAGCTAAACCACTGATGTGCTATCAACACTGCTCTGGCCACAAATCTAAAACACATCATCCCGTGGGCTGCTTACCCCAAGGTATGTCCTTCCCTGCACACTTAGGAGCAGCACTGGGAATTTTCAGGGAGACATTCATCAAGGCTAGTAAGTAGGAAAAATGTAGTTTAGGGCAAAAACTTAAAACGGGGTTAAAATAAAGTTGAAATATGTTATGGTCTAGATTCATGTTTCAATGTGGTTTTTACTGCATATGGCAATGTCCTTTCTACGGTTCAGAATATCACAAAGCATTTTGGTAAATATTTTTCCTTTGTAAAGTTTGAATGCACTGAAATATACTTTTGCTAGCAGTTGGGAATTGGACTAGCAAGGACCAAAATTTATGAGCTTAATTTTGTGTTCAAAATATTCATGTTTCTGGGTTTGCAAATATTTATTTTGTTTCCCTTACTGATACGGCAGATTTTTTGTCCTGTTTCTTCTAAAAATGAAATCATTCTCACTAATGAAGATCCATTTGCTTTAATATTTGCATGCAGTTATTTTCAATTTTTCTTGATATATTTTTGATCAATATGATAAAACATTTGGAAAACTTTTTTTTTCTCATTCCTGAGATTTTTTGATGTGTGTTTTTCTTGGAGTTTACATCTTTCTCCAAAACACTGGAAGGTGTACTATGGACATACATCATAGTAAATAAATGAATAAATTCTTTGCATCAGGCAGTTAACATCACAACAACCCACTCACTTCTCTCTTGAAAAATTCACCAATAACATCACTGACATCGTTAGTTGTTATTTCCTTTTCCCAGTAAATGTTTAAGAAGGGTGCTGAAAAAGTATGCTGACTTTTCTTACATAAAGGAAAGGGTTTAAAAAATTCTTAAGACCCTCAGAGACATTAGCCCCTGTATTTGAAGCCTGGGTAGGTGGCATTACTCTTGAAGTAAGGCTTTTATTCTCCAAAATGTGTTTTAACAGGAGCTCTCTTTGGGGACCATTTTAAGGCAATGAAACCAAGTAAAGCCTTGACAGCAGGTTTACTAAGTATGGATGGGCACATCCCAGGGACGAAGGCAATTCTTTCTGTTTAGTCTATCTTTTGAAGCTCTCTCCTCTTCTAATCTTCTGGCAATACTCTAGCTGTCGCCTTTGAGTAAATCTTGCAAAGATTTTTTTTTCCCTTAGTAGAAATAAAACCTCTTGTTCCTTAGGAGTGGAGAAATGTATGCAGGTAGGCAGCCAGGCAATCTCCCTGGCTGTGCTGTGCCGTGCCTCAATTGAGGGGTGCTGCACGCTCAGTGACTGTCAGCGCAGCTTCTCCTAGGAGCTTTAAATTGCTCCAATAAAATAAATAGCTTCGAATCCTAACAGTTATGTGGGGCAGATTTAGTTAAACAGAAATGCCACTTAAGAGAATTTGTAAAAATTGTACCCACTTGGAAAATTTGGATCCTTCCAAATACTTAAGTGTACAGTAAAACTTTGTCTGATTAACCATCTGCTTTATCCAGGTTCTGAAACCTCATCCCATGTAATTTCATATCTTACCAGGACATAGTTTTGTAGAAATCCCTTGGGAAAAATCTAGCTTCTTATAAGGTCTGTTGGAGTCCTTGGAATTTTTTCCTGTGTTTTTAAGGATTTCAGCAGAAAAGGTATTTTTCCTCTCTTCTTATGTGTTATAAATAGCTATTCCGAGGATGATTAATCTACTTTGCTAATGAAGTTTCAACTCTCTTACTTTGATAAGCATTAACAGCATATGTTTTTGTTGTTACTTGATGCCTAAGAAACTTTTTATTATTTGTCATACAGATTAATTGAGCTACTTTTAGTCATCATGAACAACTGACAGCTGTGGAAAAAAGTGTACTTTTAAAAATCTGATGGTATGTCAGCATAGAAACATGAGGACATTGTACTGAGAGATAAGTTTTTCATGCTTTAAAGCAAAGCCAAGATACTACCTATAGCATCTACATTATGGAACAAAGCATGTTTATTTATTATGTAAATTCTTCCCATTTAAAGTACCTCTTCAGCATGGCTGTTATGGACAATGCTAGAATGAAGAAAATGAGTAAAAGGAATCGCATTCCTTGTCACAGCACTGGAAGAAGACATGCAAAGGTTAAAGGTGGCAGTTTCATTTTGGACAACATGCCTGAGAACAGGAACAAATCTGTGTGAACCATCCTTTTCCTGTTTCTGCCAGTCACTGGTATCATACACAGCTATGAGACCTAAAAGAGTGCCTCCTCTTTATATTTGATGTAAAGGGCTTCAAAATTACTAAATTCTTGATAAGTGCGGTTTTTCATATGAAGGCACAAAGTTAATTGGAATTGCAATTTTTGTGCTGGTGGATTTCCTAAATTAGTTTGAAAAGAACCCAAACAAAACACAACCGTTGACTACTTTTTATTTTCTGGTAATGGGCTGTATGAGTGAAATACTAGCCCTGATTGTTATCTTCATCAAATAATGAATTACGAACATTCAGCTGGGGTTTTTTTACTGTTTTTTTTTCCAGAATTTTCCTAACCAGGGAAGCTGAGAATTTAAAATGTCTCTGTAAACAAAAATCTTTCTATTTGCTCCCTACTACAGGTTTATTTTCTTTTCATTTTTATTCCGATGCTTGTTTGACCACTCTGTTCTTGCACTGTATGATGTTACTGAGTTACCAGTGAGACCTGCAATATCAATGAAATGGGGTAAACAAAAAAAAAACAACCCAGTCCTCTTCCTACAAAGAAAAAAATTTCATCCGCAAACCATCAGATCCCTGAAGACTGTATAAATATATGCAAGCTACTCTGGAGTGGTGGTTTTGCATGTACAATACAATTACCACACTAGCTTGTCACATTTCATTTGCTATTACTAGGATTCAGTATTTAGACTGTGGCAGGGCTTAGTCTGCAGAGGCATTCTGCTAACACAGGGCAGAACAATACTGCAAAAAAAATTCAAAACAAGGAAGGGAAAAATAATCATTGGCTTATAAATGCAGATGACGCATAACAAATGTAAGTGTGGAAAAATATTAATTTTGTTAGGAATTAAACCAGTATTCCATGTCTTAAACATGGATTTCACCTCAGTTATTCGGTTTTCCAGAATCATTTGGTATGACTTGAGAGCAGTTTGCTGTACAAATGAATGCTTTATCATATTCTTTTTTCATATACCTGTAGGACTTAACATATCTCTTTTAAAATGTCCCTTGCTGTGTCTTTTATAGGTCTCTGGTCAGGTTTGCTGGCTTACGTGGCCGTCAGCACCCATGTGCTGTAAGCATAGCTGTGTCCCCACTGCTTCTGCAAAGTAGACTTGGGTTTGGGATGACTCCAGGCTTTTAGGCATATCTAGCCAGCAGCCTTATCAGCCTCCAGTCTGCAGGAACACAGGTGCTTGCTGAGGCCCATTTTTAAAATCAAAATCTTCTGTAGTTTGTTCAAGTTAACATTCTGAGCTTCACGTTGGTTTTATTTTAATTTTATAATTAATATATGGACAAGCAGTTGCATATTTCGAGCAACATTGTACTAGGTTGATGTTTTTGTCCTTAACAACTAGATTTATGTCTCTATATGTTCTTCTCCAAATGTTCATATTATAATCATGAAAATTACAATCCCCTTAACTGTAGCTTCATCATCAGCCACTTGGTGTTAGCTACTGACCTAATGAAGGCTCACAAAGTGACTTTTTCGAAACTTTTGCAATGTAGCAAAGCTCTAGGGGTTTTCAAAAAATTATCAGATCTGAACAAGGGGTAATAGTTTTAAACAGAGAGAGAGTAAATTCAGATTAGATATTAGGAAGAAATTCTTTACTGTGGGGGTGGTGAGGCACTGGAGCAAGTTGCCCAGAGAAGCTGTGGACACCCTGTTCCTGGAAGTGCTCAAGACCAGGTTGGATGGGGCTTTGAGCCACGTGGTCTAGTGGAAGAGTGTCCCTGACAACGGCAGGGGGACTGGAACAAGATGATCCTTAAGGTCCCTTACAACGTAAACCATTCTATAATTCTGTGATTTAGTTTTTATAAAAGACTTGGAGAGGAATAAAGAGTTGCTCTTCAATGTGTAGAAAAGTCAGTGTTGGGCAGGCGGGTGGGGTTTTTTTGATTATGGAATGGAAGAATATTTTTCAAGATCTCCATTTTTACCTGGAGAATTATGTAAGTTTAACATCTCTTACAAATGGAAAATTGTGATTTTTCTTAAAATACACCAAGATCCTTTCTATCTGGTTCATAGGTTTCTAACTATTATCATAAATACTATTCATGGAGTAATATTTTTGGAAATATTATTCATAGAATAGGAACAACTTCTGTGCAATTGTTTTTGCTCATTCAGGGAAGTGCCTTTCTGATTAGATCCCAAACTATGTCACATATTTGCATAATGGTTCATTACATGGCCACATAAGAGGCTTGCTGAAAATAACCAGAAGGCAGTGTCTTACTTGCTGTAACATTTGGTTCAGTAGAAGGCTTATCATTTTAAGGCTAAGCTAGAGAGATACATGCAAATATTCGCTATTCTTAATTCACTTGCCAAACTATCCTTTTCCCATCTTGTTTAAAATCTGTCAAAGTTGTGCAGAAAAAAACTAGGGGACTTTCTTGATAACAAGCTGATCGTGAGTCAGCAAAGTGTCCTTGCAGCAAAAGCCAAGAGCACCCTGGGCTGCATGAGGAGGGAAGCATTGCCATCAGGTGGAGGAAGGTGATCTTTCCCCTCTGCTCTGCACTGGTGAAACACATGCTGAGTCTGGTTCTGGGCTCTCCAGTGAAAGAGAGACATGGACATAGTGGAGCAAGTCAGTGAAGAGCTGGTAAAATGGTGGAGGGTTTGGAGCATGAGGAGGCTGAGAGCGCTGGAACTATTGAACACCTATGGCACCATGACTCTCAGTTAAGATAGAATCAATCTGTTTGGGCACAATACAGGGACATGCCTGCACCCTGATGCTTTTTGCTACACCTCTTCTCTCCTTTTTTTCCACCCTTCTGATATTTCCAATATGATCCAAATAGGATCATATTCACTGAGCTACAGAGACTAATTGAGTGTGGAGAAAAGTATTTTAACAGGGATGCTCCATGTTCTTTCTTGAGTATTGTATCTAAAGAACAGGTGATCTCTGATTCACTTCTCTGGGTTTAGAAGCTGCCGCCTTCTAGCATGGAAAAGATTTTTTTACATAGGTTATAATATACATTGTGTCTTTACCCTCATAAATTCCCTGGTATTATTCCTAGATTTCAGAAAATTGTTTATATACTATACCATGTGTAACTCCTTTTGACTTCTGTTTAACATCATCAGTGTTGGTCCCGATGCCAAATTACATAGGCTAGATGTGTCACATTTTTCTCTGGACCTCTTCTTGGGCCTTTCCAGACCTACAATGTATAATATGAGTTTCTCAGCTGGGAAGAGAGTTATTTTATTTTATTTTATTTTCATTTCATTTCATTTCATTTCATTTCATTTCATTTATCACTGAGGTGATGCTGTGATTTTGCTGCAGCCCTTAGGAGGAAAGCTGGTTAATGTTGTATATCCAGGCCATGGCTGAAGACTGCATGGGTGTTTGGTGGTGATAAACTTCCTGCAGCTGTGCTGCAGGACAGTGTAGGGTGGACAATAAGACAAGAGGCAACAGGCAGAAACGGGTACACAGGAACTTCCACCTGAAAATGAGGAAGAACTTTTTTACTGTGAAGGTGACCAAGCACTGGAACAGGTTGCCCAGAGAAGTTGGGAGAAGCTCTGGAGATATTCAAAAGCCATCAGAATACAATCCTGATTAACGTTCCCTAGGGAACCCTTAACTGAGCAGGGAGATTGGACCAGATAACCTTACCCACTGCATCTGGTGAAACCCCCTGCAGCTCCTGATGCCTATCAGAAATAGCTCCTGATCCTTCGTGTCACCAAACTTTGCCTAGCACTGCCCAGAGATCGTTAGTTGTCCTGCACCAAAACTGCCCTAATGCAGGAGAACAAGCCTTCTGGAAATCAGTTATTTGAAGTCCAGTTTCACTTCCCAGTCTTGTTTTTATTGTCAGCATATACATTATCTCAACTAATGGAGTATCAGGAAAGGGATTTTTTTAAGGTAGATCTTTCAATGTTCTTCTGCCTTAAAAGGGACTATAGACTTTTCCTGCTGCATCTTAAAGGCACTGGAGGTTTGGGAATGACTTGTAACTCTTGTGAGCTTCAGATTAATTTCGTATTCAAGCTGTAAACTGAAAGAGTCTCAGGCTGGTTTTTAGCTGCACTCCAGTGGTGCAGGTAGAACATGGATGTTGGCTGTTGTTGCAATTAAAATTGTTTTTTCATCATTTATCAAGACATGTTTCATAATGGAGTATACATAAGAATGCAGAGCTATAATTCATGGAAAATTAGTTACATCTGAATAAAACTTTCAAAACCAAAAAAAGTAAAACAGATCTAAGCTCAAAATAGTGACTGGAGCTATTTGTAATTTAAAGGATACTGACAGTACTTATTCCAGCTGAATTTGATTTTCCTCTACAAGGGCTCCACTGAGTTTATAGATTGACTTTCGACCAAAACCACACATCTTACTTTATAGATTTTCCTTTCAAATTGTTGTTTCAGGGCAGATTTAGTTGTTGTGTGTCTGATAGACAAGTTTTGCTTCTGTTTTTGCGTTTTTTTGTAAGTAATTTTCATTTCCTTTTTAACATTTTGAAATATCATGAGACATACTTTGATAAAAAAGAAGAAATTAGGTATCAAACAAGACTGATTTAAATAAAAAGGGAAAGAAAAATAAGCACTTATCTAGTACACCTAACTAAACTAAATTGCTTTATCGTGTTGATTAGCAGCTTTGGAATTCAGATGAAAGAAATTAAGAAATCTCATCGTTTATATTTACAATGACAGCTTTATTTTGAAACATAAAGGACCAAATTTGCAGTTGTCTTTGCTCATGCCTTCAAAATGAGTGCATCACTTGTTTAGTAAAAAAGTCATGGTTACATTTTGATACTCCTGGGCTTGAGACTTTGCCTTTGGAACAGTAGTTCAGCCTGTGCGCTCCTACCAATAAATGGATCCTTGTACTGGATTTAAGGTAGTCATAACTGTGATCACCTCATTACTCTGTGTAAATATTAGCTTCTTTTCTTGCAAAGAAACATATTTTCTCCTCTGTAGTTTTGGTAAGACAGGAGCGGAAAGCTCAGACTGCTGAGTCTCAGCATGGCTGACCAAATACTAGACTTGAAGATGTTTCTCTTCTGCTTAGAGCCCTGTCAAGCAGTCAAAACACCTACAGCAAAATCACATCCCAGACTTCTGTTGTTGCATAAAAGGGTTGAGTTCAGATAAGAGTAAGGGAATAACAGACAAGAAAAAGTGATAAGAATTCTACAGGCTTTAATTTCCTTTCAACTTTTTTTTTCTTGTCCAAACTGTTGCTAAATTTAAAATTCATTAAAATCCAACCTAGAGCAAGGGACTCATAGGTCTGCCTACATTGTATTGCTTGAGTCTTCAAAAACTGATCTGGAACAAGCCCTCTAATAAAGAAGCACAATTTATACTGTCAGGGGAAGGATCAAGAATATGTGTAATGAAAACAGGTCCAAACCTTGTGAAGCTCTTGCGAAAAAAAATGGACTCCAGAATTCTAGAATTCTTTCAGAATATTCAGAAGGATATTTACTTCAGAAAGAGATAGGAGGGAAGTCATGGAGACATTTCAGACTCTGTTGGTTACTGCTCTCCCCCAGAGACTGTCTTCGTGACTGTGTTTAAGTTGCTGGGTTGTAGCCAGACTGGCAGATAATGCCTAACTCATCAAAATCCTGACTGTCTGGCTCTTCAAGATCTAAGCAACTCTAGTTGCCAGTGTTTAGGAAAGGTGAATTCAGACCAAGGCAGGTATAGAGGCAGGCTATTATAATGCTTGTGTAAATTGGGAGTTTTAAAAAAAATGGTAGAAGAGCTTGAATTATTCAACCAAAGGAAAGAAAGACTGAACTGATATGCTTATCATCCATCAACATACTGAGGAGCACAGATAAACACCAGGGAAGGAAAAGAGCTACTTAAGGACAGTTTTGCCACAAGTACATATATATGTTTAAATGAGCCATGAATAGATTTAAGTGGGAAGTTCAACTGACATTCCTTATTAACAGACTATTGTAGTACAAAAAAAACCCCTTTCACTTTGAGAAGCTGGAAGAAAAAATAAAGCATTTTAGAGTGGAGTTTCATCAGTTTATGAAAGGGATTATGCAATGTAGTTGCCTGCAAATCCGTCTTTAGGCACTGGCAACAGTAGGCAGTTACTTAGCTTATCAGATTTATTTACAGGGGTTAGGGAGAAGAAAATTTGGCTCCAGACCTAAGCCCTTAATGCATACTGTCTTGGCTTTTGGCTCTTTATACCCTTAAATACTACAACTTCCTGACAAGCAGAAGCAACAAGCTAGTGCTTTAAATACCTATCAGCAGTTTTGCTCTCAGAGGTGTCTGACAAGGCCTTCAGGGTGAGCCAGTATCATATCACAGCATCTCCAACATACACCCCAGGCTTCTCTTTCCTCCCTCCCATGATTTAGGCACACAACTTGAAAGTGTAGGCACAGTCTTGCCTCTGCAGACCTCAGAGGGGCCTGTTGGGATCAACGGCTACCTAAGTCTGCCTAAAAGTAGCTGTGTGCGTACATGCGTGTGTGTCTCCTTCAGCCTCCCTCTGTGTTGTCTCTGTGTTGATGAGTGACAACTCTTCACTTCTCCAGCAAAACACGGTTGTCAGCCTGAGTGACACAATCATGGGATCCAGCGAGGGCCAGCTTGAGCTGTAGTTGCCAGTGTGCACGCCCACAAGCGACAGCCTCATTGTGAAACAAGATCATATTAATTTGGCAAATTAGATTGCTGTCAAAGATTGAAGATGTTCCTGTCCCCATTCCAGATCATCTGTATTTTTCATGACTTCAACCCAGTCTCATGCTAGGTAGTAACTCAGGCATCACCTCAACGAGTGTGCCATCATCATGTCACTTATTTCTAAATAGTTTGGAAAAAATTAATTCCCTGTGAATTTCTCTTCTCCTATAGAATGAATTTAAACCTATTGTGGATTATTTTGTTTTTTAGGCAAATTCCCTAACAATACTGAAGAATTCCAATATGAAGGGCCTTGAGGGAAAGCCGTATGAGGAGTGGCAGAGGTCACTGCATCTGTTCAGCCTGGAGAAGAGGAGACTGAGGGGAGATCTCACTGCAGTTACAGCTTCCTCATGAGGGGAAGAGGAGGGGCAGACACTGATCTCTTGTCTGTGGTGACCGGTGACAGGACCAAGGGAATGGCCTGAAGCTGTGTCAGGGGAGGTTTAGGTTGGAGATTAAGACAAGGTTTTTCTCCCAGAGGGTGGCTGGGCACTGGAACAGGCTTCTCAGGGAAGTGGTCACAGCACCAACCCTGGCAGAGTTCAAGCAGTGTTTGGACAATGCTCTCAGTCACAGGGTGTGACTCTTGGGGATGTCCTGTACAGGTCCACGAGCTGGACTCAATGATCTGTTATAGGTCCTGTCCAACTCAGCATATTCTGTGATTCTGTAATATGGCAATATTTGAAATATGAGTAGAATAGTAAAGAGTGTAGTAGTAATAGAATAAAGAGTAGTGAAGAGTGCTTCTTAATAGGCATTTCTTTTGGTAGAAAAGCCAGCTTTTACAAGAACTTGCTCCTTGGTCATTAGCTCTTGTTCACATGCTGTCAGTTTATGCTGGCCTGGCTGCTGGGCAGCTGCATAGTGAATCAAGCTGGGGTCTGAGCAGGGTTGGAAAAAACATGGGAAAATGTGAATGCGTTTGCTGAACTGTTTCACTGTGTGACTGCACAAAACTGGAGTAGGAACAAGTGAAGGAAGGAATAATAGCTGCTTAAACAAGACTTCTGCTTAAAGAATTAGTTGTTAAGCTACAGCTTGAGGTGTAACTGAACTGTGTGGTATGAAAATTATGTGGGGACTGAAAGGGAAGTAGAACAGTAGACAGTCTGCAGAAAAATCCTTATTTATGGGGGAAAGAGTGTTACAGAGGCTAGTTAAGTTGACAGAAAATGAAGCAAAAGGGTGAGTAAAGAAAATGCTAATGAAAGATTAAATTATTGCCAGAAAATAGGATACGGCAGTATACACAATATTTATGACACAGGTAAATTATTATCCTTCTAGAAAATAGAATGAAAAAGTAGCAACTGAAAGATGCCTTGAGGATTCTGGATACAGCTACTGTGAGTAGAAATTGGATAGTATCTCGTGTATGGATAATTGGCCTTAATGCATTTCACAGAGAAGTACACTTACTGTTAATCATATAATGAATGTCTCTGGCATTCAATTTTATCTATTTCTTCATCTGCCTGAGAATTATTTACAAAGTATGGGGTGGTATTTCATGCAGAAATGGAAGATGACAGGAATCTTCAGTACCAGGCTTGGCATGAGCAAGATACAAGATTTCTTTAAAATACTTATTCAAGGAGCCAGGGAACAGTTATCAGATTCACTGTCTCTTAAAAAAAACAATTCTGTGGATAGTACTCAAAATCATCCTTTATAAAACAGTCACTTCTTTTGGGTAAACAGTTCTGTGAGACTAACTGCACATAATTCACCAGTAGATACATTATTATAACTATACATCCCACGATGACTTCATGTGTGGTAAATGTCATGCAGGAAATGAACAAAGAAATAGAATGATATTAGAAATGAAGTGCAACTACAGCGTCTTAAAATCACTTTCTCAAATCATGACTCCCTGGTCTGTACATTACAGGAGTTTGACAGTCCAGGTTATAACTTGGAAAATTATTTCTACATCTCTGTTTTATGTAAATTACATCCTCTTCTGGGCTCAGTAGTTTTGGCACATTTTATCACCCTGGGTAGGTTGGAGTTTGTTAGTTTTCCCTGCTTAAACTAAGGCTGGAGGTTTTTATGAGTACTCCAGTAGTACATCAGGCTTTTTTTTCCTGCTTATTTGAAAATGACTTTTTATAACAAAGATAGTAGTGAAATAGATCTCTTGTAACAGTTCAAGGGCTCCTCAGGACTAGAATATCTTATCGAATAGTTTCTGAAAGTCTGGTACATGCTCAAGAACAAAGAAGCAGCATGAACCAGCACCCTATCTAAGGGCCTAGAGTTTTATAGTATTTAGAAGCATTAACTAGTTGGTGCACTGGATTTTAATCCATACCACATATTTGGGCTTTGAACTGTGGAGAATGCTTCAAATATATACATCTGAAGGCAATCAGCACTTCAGACAGGAAACACATTAGGCTAGGTAGCTAGGTCCTAAAGGGTAGTCCATTTAGAAACAGTGTTAGGCTTGTGGGGGCACATTTTTGGAGGTGATTTGTAGCCTAGGGATAAGAGGGAAAGCCTAAAAAAACACAAGTTAGGAGTTAAAATAAAGGACTTAACACTTTTAAAGTGTCACGTTATTAATTTGCAAGTCCTTCTTAACCAGTCTTCCCAGAGAGAAGCTGGGTTGGAGATGTCCTGCAGCGGACATTGCAGAGATAAAAGCCCTTCATAAAGATGTAATAGAGTGAGGGACGTGCTGTACCGAGAATGGAACATAGTTTACATACCCTTCCACTAAATCCTGGTAAGGATGAACTTTGATAGCTTTGTAGAAATGTAAGAACTGCCTGAAAATGTGGCAATATCTCCAGGAGTAAGTAAAGCAGGCCAAGGGCTGGTCTCTGTCCCCTGGTCTCAGGGGACCACCTGGCACAGCATGTCCACAGGACTGAATTCTCTTACATCCCCAGACAAAGAGGCAATATCCATACCACCTTCAGGACATGGTCACCTGCTCGTTGTAAACCCAAGATACCACACAGGAGAAATGTCCCTTGGCCTAGGGCAAAACCACAGAGCGTGATAGCAAATTAATGGTGTGAACAACTACATGACAACACAGACAGATCTCCTGGCCCTGATTGTGTATCGGTGCAGGCTTAGCCAAAGACTACAGTGGAGCAGATGCCTAGAAACAGTAGAATTACAGACAGCAAAGAGGGCATCTGAGGCAGTAGATATATTTAGGTTTGGGTTGGATAAGCCATTTCCCCCCTGAGGTTCGCAGGATTAGGCATAGGTTTAAGGTATGAAAAAAACCAACAGGGTTCAAATCTTAGACGGTGTTCAAGAAACCTTAGAAAAGTAAGTAAGCTCCAAGTGTCCAAGGACATATTTTCCTTTCTAATGGGAAAGATTGATTTTGTGAAGTGTTAATGACATTTAAAGTGAGAGATGACTGCTGCATTTTCTCTCTTGGCTCCTACTGTATATCTGCTGAGATATATGGTATATAATTGGCAAATACCTTCTAAAAGCAAGGTGATAAACAAATATATGTGAATCACCAACCCACAAGCAATCTATCAACAGGATAGTGATGTACTGGATCATTTTTCAAATCCTGCTGTATTTTACAGGCATCAAATGATCACGACAGCTTAAGGGTAATAAAAAGTTTTCCAAGGCTGTGGCCAGTTTCAAATGTCTCTTTTCCTTCAAAAGTTGTCTTTTCAAAAATAAATCTCTAGTGCCTTTTATTTAAAAAAAAAAAAGGGAGAGAGATCAGAACACTTACAGATTTTGTTTGTTTACCTATGATTTTATATGTTTAAATCTTTGCTGGTCAAAATTAAATCTGAAAGCTGTACAAACTTCTGTAACAGACCAAATGTTGTACTTGTCATGATGGTGAAGTGGGTGCTGGTGCCTTATGCCAGAATAGAATCCAGACTGCTGTGTTTGCTACCCAAAGAAAAGTTGTGTCTGAAAAATGGTCATTCAGAGTTCAGTCAGCTTCCCCAGAGATAAATTCTATTGCTTTCACTGAATTACTGCCTTATAAGAAAAGTTCAGATGTCTTCTAGTGCTGAGCACCTTAGTGGCTCTAATATGCATCTACTTAAAATGATGATTATCAATGAATTTCATATAGCTTTCAAAAGGGAGCCTGTTCTGTTATCTGGATCAATTCCAAATGTGATTGATGGGTAGAAATAAATATCCCAGTATATTCACCTCCTCATGAGCATGTGCTATGTGTTGTTTATTGAAAAAGCTTCTTCGTATTGCTGCACTTCAGCTATTGAGAAGGACAACACTACTCAAATTGGCATAGCATCTGTTGGGTTGTGCAAAACCCTACGTACTTTTATTTTTGTCATAGAGCTGCCAGCAAAATGTTGATTTTATTTGCATGTAAAAACCTGACAAGTGTGGTTTCATGAAGTGGTCATGTTTTTAACGTCAGTTTGTATCCTTCTGCCTGTGTGAACTGCGTGAGTGTGAACAGGTTACTGAAGACATCTAAATTAAAATACGTATCTATATATCTATATATCTATATATTTATATCTACATCTCAAAAAACCATAAACGCCGTGATCAGGTCTGCTAGAATAAAACACTGCGTTCTGTTTTGCCTAAGATGGAAGCTGGCACATTTTTGGTGCCTTTTCTACAGAACCTACTAGCAGCACTGCATTCAGAGTCATCCAAAGAGTGAGGCCACATCCACAAACAGAGGGCAAATTCCTGGGAGCTATTTTGGCAGCACACACCTCTTTGGTATGTTTGGTATGTTTGGCCTGCTCACTTGCTGTCCAGCACATGCAAGAGAGTGTAAGGAAGGTGATGCATTTTAACTTATAAATTAGACCAAGCAGATGCAGCACATTCTGAAATTTGACTTCACCAGAAGCCTTTTATAACTAATCAGGTACTTCAAATGTCTTGAATGTGGAAAGAGACAGTTTATTTCTAGAATATTTGATTTCTTTCTGCTTACTGTACTTTTAATGTCATTGGTAGTATCTAGTGAATAAAACGAGACTGTTTCAGCAATATTTTATTTCAAATTTATCTCTAAAATAAATAATTCAATCTGTTATGCTAAGTTTGTGTTGTTTCCAATAGGTAGTTTGGAAAGATACAGTAAGATTTGTAAGTAGCAATTTCCAGCTATGAAAAATTACTAATTTATAAAATGCTATCTTTACATTTTGCCAGTTATAACTATTGTTATCAACATTACAGAATTACAGATATTTTTTTAAATTTATAATTTTAAGATCAATACTTTCAAAGAATGCAGAGCATTTATTTGCTTTCCAAAGCACTAAAGAATTTGAAAAACTGTCACTGGAAGGCAGAATGCAAGCTTCGCTTCATACGCATCTTTATGAATGAAAGAAATTCTCAAATTTACTTTTAAGAAAAAGTTATTAGTAACAGTTTCTCACCTATATTATTCAAAATAGTGTTATTCCTAACATGTAAGCAAGCTCATTATTTGTAAACATATATAACATGCATTTCATTTGGTACAAGGATTGGTGACATTGCAGTATTCCAGAATGGAAGGTGATTCCTTTCTCAACTGTTGTAGACTTAGCTTTGCAGATGGATTCCTCTCCAAAAACTCTTGAAGGGACATGAAATCTCTCAGTCGCCCTGAGTCACTTTTTTGTCAGGCCAGTGACCTCCCTTTCCCTCAGTGCTAAGGATCATCATGTGACACAGGAATGCTCCAAGTGTTAATCTGCAAGTCTGATTTGCTCAGTCTATATTTTATTTCAGTCTTTTATCCAGTTGAATCTCCTCACTCTCTTGATGTCACTGGAATGACTCCCAGATCACATCAGATTATGCCAGTAAATAAAAAAAAAAAGTTCAGTCAGCTTCTGCTCACAGTGAAAGTGTTGTGAACCTAGGATTAATCCAGTAAAACCCTCTTTTCATTTACAAGAATGGTTATTAATGGTTATTAATGTGTCTTTTTCATGCATGTACATATGTGAGACATCTAATAGTCAGTGCTGTAGTTCACTTTTCTATCCATTTCTTAATCCTGCTTCTTTTCCATAATTATTTCTACACCACTTGCAAACTGCTAACCTGTAAGTATTGTCATCTCATTAACCTTTCTTGTACAAGATTAATACTTCTTGAATCATTGAGATTTATCTGATATTCTAGGAGTAATTATAAAATAACATCAGAGATCTTTTCAGATTACTAGATGGTCCAACACTTTCAGGGATCTGGGGCTAGGTATTTAATGTTGCTCTTCAGAAGATGTTTCTGACTGTTCTTGACAGAAAATATTCTTTTATTCGCAGGTGGAGGAGAATTTAATACAGGGGTTCGGGTCACCACTGAAAATCTGAAAAACAGGCATCAAAAGTAGGCATAAGGATTGAATCTGTCTGTGGAGCTGATTGTAGCAGGTTCTGCTTTGGGTGCAGCAGACTGGCTTCCACCAGCCTCTTGCACTGAATGGATGGAGTCCGTCCAGGAGCCTGAGTGGTTCTTTCTTACACAAGTGTTCAATACAAGAGAGTGCACCAGACATTCTTTCTCTTTTGTATGTCTCTTAGAGGCAGATGTCTGCTGTTCTCTAGGAGTCTCAGCCTGTTTTCTGTAGTCAGGTTCATTTTTCTGTCCCTGGAATGTCTGAACAGCAGTTGCATGGAGAAAAAGTGAGAGGAAGTAGCAGTATAAATACATTTCAAAGTTATGACTTAATAGAACTAATCAAGACCTGATGGGATGATTCATCTAGCAGGAACATTAATATAAACAGTGGAATTTGTTCAGGGCATGTAGACGGAGAAAAGGATGTAGGTGTTACCTTATATGTTAATGTACATGCAGGCATCTCTTGCTCTGAGGTTAAGAATAAAGAGGGCCAAAAGTTGTCTCATAATTTCTGAGTATAATTTAAAGGACAAAAAGTGTTGATATTCTGATGGGAGGCAATAGTTGGACAACTATCAAAGAAGTCACATGATGAGCCTTTTGTAAGCAGAATCATCCAAACCCCAGCACTCAGTGCCATTAGCATACTTTGATTTCAAAAATCTGCACATTGGGGAAGGAATACAGCTGCCCTCAGGCAGTTGGCTAATTTTTGAAAAGTTTTAGTGGAAATTTTCTATGTAGAAGTTGGAAAAAGCAAAGAGAGATGACATTTTCCAAATATGATTCTCCTAATTTGGTAGAGCTTAAAGGAAAAAAGTAACAGTTAAACGCAACTCGGGTACTTCTTGAGCAATCATGAAGCAGCAGAATTCATGAAAACAGGAAGAGCTGCAATGTGCTTCTGCAGAGCAGATTATAGGAATTCAGAGAACTAGTAAGTGAGATCCTGTGGGAGACAATTCCGAGAGAGAGTTAAGTGCAGCAGGCAGATTTTTAAAGGAACTATGTTAAATGCAAGTTTATGCAAAACTATGCAAAAGAAAACTATGCAAAATTGCAAGTTATGACAGTGCGGAGGAAGGGATGGAGCTGTAGATCACTCACCACGGAAAAGAATCTAAAGAAAGATGAATGGATGAACATGTGAGACCAAAGAGAGAAAACCAAAAGCAGAGTGAAACCATGTGGTGCATAGGTGATGCACGCTTCTCAGCATGTTGGTGCACCAACAGGTAGAGGAAGCTAAAGAAAGACTTAGCCCACTTCTCTGCAGAGTGAAGGACATTTGAAAACAATGCCTGGAAAGCTGATAGATTCAGCTCCTTCTTTGTTTCATTCAAAAGGTCAGTTGTGAGCAGATGGTATCCTGACAAAAAGTGCAAGAACTTAAAAGGGGAAAGAAAACACTTGAAGTTATGCAAGCAAATGAGCTATTTTGTGATCAGCTAGTCCAAAATGATATTCTGAAAATCCAGAGGAGAAAAGGTGCCTATCTTTAAAGAGAAGTAGAAGAGTGAGGTTAAAATTATAAGACATAGAGTTAATTTAAATTCCTGTAGAAAAAGTGGAAAAAATAACATACTGGTTGTGAACATTTTGAAAATAGTGTATAAAGAGAAAGGACAGGTCAATAAAATCCATGTCGAGTCAAAATAATCTCAATCTGTCATAGGATAATGCTTCACATGGCTCCACAAAAACAGTGGATACCACAACTTGATTTTAGTGAGTCTCTGGACACGGTCTCTTAGAACACTCTTGTAAGTAAGCTAGGAACATATGGTGTGGATGAAAAGGCTGCAAAGGAAAGAAATCAAACTACAGCAATATATTGAGTGGGGTTTTTTCAGGAATAATCTGTGCTTGTTCCAGAATTAGTTGATATTTTCTTCAATGACTGGGCTGATGGAAAAGTGTGGGTGCTTTTTATATTTGCAAATGATACCTAGTTAGGAGGAAATGCAGGTAGCAGATTAAAACTCAAAACACTCATGATGATTTAGAGAGGAGACGTAAGGCAAGCAAGGATATAATTCAATAGGAAAAAGTCTGTGGATCTGTACTTGGACAACAATGGCCATCTATCCAAGCACTGGACAAGAGTGCTCGTGTGGTTGTTGTGTGTTTTTTCAGAAAAAGAGTGAGGAGCTCATAGAAAATTGTGAGATGAGCATGAATTGGTAAAACCATGCATCTCTAAAAAACCACTTGTCATCTGCGTTGTGGTAGTAATCTTGGTGGAAAGGAAATCAGTTTCCCTGGGCTCCGTGCCTGCCCTGGTTTGACCTCACCTCCCTTGCAGTTTGGTGCTGGGCATTGGTGTGATCCTGTGGTGCCTCAGGCTGCAGATATCCTCATGAGCAACCTGTACACTATCTCCTTTTGTTTCTGATCTACTGAAGTCCTGAACTTTATAAACTTAGAACTGTCAATTCTTTGGAAAACACACTATTCCTATATCTATGCAGTAGCTTAGTCCTGCCTAGGAGTGGTAGCATCCTGTAGCTGTCCTACTGAGGAGCAATTTCACTAGTGTGTGTTACAAAGAGGGCCTTAGAACTGGATTTGGATTTGCTGAAAAGCACAAGGCCTTTCTTTAAAAGTGTATAATTTCACTATTAGAACTACTTAAAATTTTTCGTAAGGAGTTTACTCTTTTTTTCTGTTTAAGGCTTGTCCTGGAGTAGTTGTTTACAATCACCTTCCATAGCTATATTCATTATCCAGACCTGCGCACTAAGTAGTTTCTGGAAGGCGATTTTGGTTCAAAGACTATTCCCAGGCATTCCAGTCTCCAAAATGCCACCATGGCTGAATGTTATATCCAGGTAGGAGGGGGAACAATTAAAAATAGTGTCATGGTGCAATTCAGTAACAGATAGCTGAGCTGTCACTGGGGCAGCCTGCTCCGAACTCCAGCAAAACCTCTCACCAGGTAGATACACTCTAAAAATACGAGAGATTTTGAACGATGCTGCCACTGCCATTCCCCATCTATATCACAGTAACAGAAGTGAGATCAGCTTCCGGAGTATTGCTGATATCTGGAGTGTTATTGTTCCACACCAGGTTGGAGCACGTTCTGTTTGTGAGCTATAATGTACAACAAATGTTCTCAGGAAAGTTTTAAAGGTGTTTATGACTTACGTTGGAATAATTTTGGATTTCCTTTCTTTCTCTCAAAAAGATGGTTGAGTTGCAGCACAGCTAAACAAGTCCATCTCCAAAGGGGAAATATGAAAGTGCTATAATGGGAGACAGCACTTCTGCTATGTGACCAAGTCACTGTATAATGCATTACCTTACCCACCCCCAGCCTTAAAAGTCAGAAATGGATTTAGCTTCTAAGTTCTGACAAAATAGGGCCTTAAAAATGGATTTAGCATTAATAAATCACGTTAAATCCTCCATTTCAACTCCTCAAGACAACGTGATGTCTTTGGGGAAAAAAACATGTATTTGATAAGAAAATGGAGAAATATATTTTCTAGCAGAATATTCCTCTAAATTTGTCTTATTATTATCATTTTAAATCTGGAAGCATTTGGAAGCTGCTTAAGAGGTTGGGATGTTAAATTAATCAGAGATGACAGATTGGTGGGCAGATGAGAACAAGTGCTATCATGAATTGGTGTCATGTGACCCTGAAATTTAAGGTACTGTCAAATTGTGCTGTTAGTGTATCTAAAAGACATTTATAAACCAGAATTTCCAAAGGAAGCAGGTGTTTTGATACCATTTTCTTCTTGATTTTGATGTTTTCTTTAGAAGGAGAATCAGAACCATTCAGTAACTTTCATAAGACTTTGAGGAAATCTATACATTTTTCACAACTGTGAAAATCTATTTATTGCTTCAGCAGGTGTTCAAAAGCAGCACATCCACCAAAACCTTCATGACCTCCAAAAGTCTGCAACCTGCCAGGCTGGTCCTCTGAGATGAAGTCCATATAATGAACCTGCCACCTTGGGCCAACATAACGATTTGTGCAGCACGCTAGAATCTTCCACTTTTTTCCCCCAATGTGTTTCTGTGCATTTTTCAAACTAGAAGAATAGTTAATAAACGGATATGATGTATGGGACTGAACCAACTTGCTGAAGGAAAACACTACACTGAGATATTTTTACATTTTGAGACAGGCTGCAAATAGCCAAACCCAGTAAGAAGTAATATGTTAGATAAAGATGAGTAAGAACTTGAGTTACACATTTTATTAAATAGACAAACATTGTTTTGTTCTCTGGTTTAGGAGGACAGATGGAGCGTAAAACAGGGCAGGTGAAGAAGGCTTGAACACAAATTTGTAACAATACCTTAGAAGTCAGATTCTAACCTGTAAGTATGAGCCATGCGATATAAATAAATGATAGCTGTGTGGCACCTTTGAGCTAGATATTGGATATAAAATAGCAATCAAATGTCTGGAGAGCAGCTGCTTGCCTATCTATAAGACATCTGGCTTTTTTCCTCAGCTCAGGAAGAACTTGCTGCTACAGCCAACTGTTGCATTTCAGAGACCTGTTTTATTTTCCAGCATAAAATGTAAGTGCAATGTGACACAAAGCAATTTTGCCTTTTATACTGCTTAGAATATTTAGGTTACTTTTTTGTGGATTTATACTGCATAAACCTCTGCTTCTTTTGCCACCCTTTCCTGCTGCCCTTCCTATGCACCCCAATCGAGTAGTCTGGCATGATCATTACAACTGGCACAGGTTCCCTGGCTTTTCCTGGCTTTAAAAGGCCCACTACTTTGTCTTAATGGTGTTTTTATTATTTAATGCAGGCCAGGGCAAGATCAGGTTAAATGTTGCTTTATGAGACAAATACAGCTGCCTGAATGCAGTGGAGTCAGGAGGCTGCAGCTACTCCTGCTGCACTGCACTGTCTGTCAGTGCTGTCTCCTGGTGCGCCTTGCAGCCTCAAGCTATAGAGAAGTTTTCTTTATGTCTTTGCTGATTTCTCTCCCTCCTGAGGAATGCTGAAGTGCCTAGAAAGACAACACAGAGGTATTCTTTCTCTGAGAGACACACTGTACAACAAAGCTACAGCTTACAAGTTAAAATCTTTCTTTTTCAAGAAATACAGAAAATCTGGTTTACTTTTTAATATGAGGTAAATGAAATTAATTTCTGTCTCTTTGAAAACCACTGAGCTAGCTGGAAAGTCAAAAAGCCTTCCACTTTTATTTTCTGCCTTCCTTTTCCTGTTTTCAAATGCTTCATGAAGCACACACTGACATAAAATGAAGCTGAACCTAAAGATCACTCTTTGCGGCTTCTTCATTTCAGGGTGGCTGATGTATATGTAGGTTAACTTTTCTTGTGAATTTTTAGGAGCTATCTGAGGTGTAACCTAACATTTTATTTATCCATGTAGAAATCAAACCAGTTTTTTTTATTTGTTGGGGTTATTATTTTCTCTCTTTCTTTCTTTCTTTCTTTCTTTCCTTCTTTCCTTCTTTCCTTCTTTCCTTCTTTCATTCCTTCTTTCCTGCCTTCCTTCTCTTTCTTTCTTTCTTTCTTTTTCTATTTCTTTCTTTTCCTTCCTTACTTCTGAAAAAGAAGTGAGAACGTATTCATTGTCATCTATAGATTTTTTTTTGTTTTACCTAAAGACATGATCCTTAATATGGCCTTTTACACCTTCTGTCAACTTCTGGTTTGTAAGTTTTGATTTAACTACAACACAGATAAGCAGGCTGTACTCTTGCAAAGCAATATCTTGAGGGCATTCCAAAGAATAGGTACCAAATTCACTTTTAGCATTGCTAAAATGAAGACTTTAGAAAATTCACTTCTAAATTATCACTTTAAATTTCCCATTAAGTTATAATAGCAAGTGAATTCAGAGAACGAGACAACAGATTACATAAGGAGTTACTCAACTATGTTATGTCAGCCTATAAGCGTTCCTTTAGAGTGAGAGAGAAGATGTAGCTATAGCAGAAAAAAGTTTCTCCTTTCACAGCATTTGGTCTGAAGTCTGTTTATTTTGGAAACTTCCTCCTTGCTTGTGGTGCAATGGGAGGACTTTTCACAGTGGGCAATTAATTTTAATCAAAACCATCATCCATTTTAGCTAAAAAAAAAAGTGTGTTCAAGTAGGTTTGAAGGAAGCGTGCACCCTTTTGTCCTTTAAAAATACATAATCTGATTTGGCAGGGCACATTTGTAGTGTTTCTGCGGTAGATTTTCTATTAAATTTATTTAAATACTCCCATCCCTGAGAAAATAAGCTACATGAGTTGGTTTGAGACCTTCATTAAAGGCTACTCCGAAGCATGTTTTATATGAAAAATGGCTTTGCTACTGAGAATGATTGGTATGTCAAGAATTTCATTTCAGCCAACATTTTTGTTATTAGAACCTTCTGTTGTCTACAGAGGGGTTTTGTTCAGAAAGATATAATGCAAGATACGAAAAAAGCATCCTTCCAGTGTTCTTATCTGCTATGCAATACTTCTATTGTAAGCATAGATAATAACAATTCTAATATTTTTTTCATTTCCTTGGGTGCTGCTTCTTACTCACATCTTATAATGGTACTCATGATTTTACTGCTGCTTCTCTGGGGGCTACAAAAATAATCAAAGAGCTTGTTTTTCAGTGTGTTTATTGAAACCTTAGAACTGGATGCCTTAAAGGTGAGCTTTTAAATCCCTTTTTGCCTTTTTGTATTTCCTGTGTAATATACAAAGACTATCACATTAAAACATGTTTTCCTTATTGTTTTCTGCATCATTAAATCTTGACAGGCCCATTTCTCTTCCATTTCCTTTTGAAAGAACACCAGTTTCTGAAGAGTGGAAGGAGAGAGGATTGAAGAAGGTCACAGCCTTTGGTGACATAACCATGCCAGTCCTTTCAAACTATCCCAACAGCCAGATCATCCATAGATTGGAAGGAAAATGAGAATCTAATTAAAGCCAAAATAAACAGAGCGATACTTTGTTCAGTAGGTTTCTGTGGTTTCTGTTGTGTTTTGTTCTTGTTTATATCCTGTCCCACCCCCACCCTTCTGGAAACTTTATTATCTTTTTTTTTACAGGATAAGCAAGTTTTAAAAGTCTCTCAAATCAGTACAACTCTGCAGCGATCGACCCTATAGGACCATGAGTTTCTCTGGATAGCAGAAACAAATTTGTCTCCACCTTTGAAGATATCTACCATATTTTATTACTACTGTGACTATTTTTACAAAACCCTTTCTTCCTGAGCAGCAACCACATTCCCAGGGACTGTTTGCGTATGCCAGCAACAGATAACACAACTAAAGCAACTAAGAAGTGGCAGTAAGGCACTGGATGGTGCTTGCTCTCTCATTTCTATTTTTGGGGTTTTTTTTTAAAGTTGTCCAACACCATCCTGACAAAAACGAACAAACAAAACCTGACTAAAACAGAAAATGAAAGTGTGTGATGCTTGCTGGGATATAAAACACCTGATTATTTTATGTTACTGCTGACAATGGGCTGACAAGGTAGCAGTGATCATGAATTCATCACAGCCATTGGGAAGCACCACACTTCATCACCTGATCTCATGAGCTCTCAGGATCTATTGAGAAACCGTTACATGGCAGCCAGCAGCAACAAGTCTTTTTCTTAATGCATTTTTTGCCTTGTCTAGTGTAGAATGTACAAAGTACAGTGCAGTTAATAGCAGCCAAAATACCAGGAGCATCTTGAAACCCAGAAATGGTTTGGGCATGGTTAGACAAGGCATCCTAGAAGCAAAGGATACAAAACAATGATGAAAGGAGAAGCTGGGATGACCTTGCCAACAGCGTCTGCTCTCAGGTCAGTGTTAAACAGAGCAGGGAAGGGAATAGAGACCGACTAGAAATATTCTGCACACCAGCTGAGTGAGCTGCATACTGCATCCTTAAGGGTGTCTGGGAGTATGTTTTAAATATTCCTCTACCCTATCTCTAACCAACAGGATCCTGTAATTTCCAACCACTTCCCTGCTTGCCTGTCGCTGAATGTCAACAGTAGGTACAGTTGGCAAACACAGAAGCTAAAGCATTTAAAGGATGTGCCATATTTCACTGGAAGTTTATTATAATTTGCGGTTGAACTTGATTACTTAAAGGTCACCTCTCTTCCGTACATAATCAGTTTTCCTTGCTCCCAATTTTACTTTAACAACTGTCAAACTAAAATAATTAAGGAGGAATTACATATGGGGAAAGAAATTATATTCATGCACCAAAGACCACAGAATTTTTAAAGAGCTGAGGTTGCAAGAGACCTCTGGAGTTCATCTGGTCCAACCCCCTTCTCTAGCAGGTTCACTGAGAGCAGGTTGCCCAGTACCATGACCAGATGGCTTTTGAATATCTCCAAGGATGGAGACTCTCTGGGCAACTTGTGCCAGTGATCAGTCACTCTCACAGTGCAAAAGTGCTTCCCAATATTTAGATGAAACCCCCTGTATTGCAGTTTGTACCCATTGCCTCTTGTCCTGTCAATTAAAGATAATGTAATATCCTGCAGTGAACCGAGTAGATGGAAACTAATTCATTTATTTCATTGTAGTGTCCAACTGAAGTATGTAGTGATGCCTAAAGATGAGAGTCTCTGTCAAAATCATTGGCTCACTTCTGGGAAAAAAGCGAAATTGCATGATGAAACCTCCTCAGCAGTGTCATCTTCTCATAGATGCAGGTTTGGTGTTGGACATGTCTTTAATCTGAAAACTGTAAAATATTTCCTTCAGTCAACTTGACAAGCATCATTCTTCCAACATTTAGTCTTCAAACCTACAAATCTCAGCAGCAAGCACTCCATAAATCTTGAAAAGTGAGCAGTAGGTAGGACCTGCTTCTTTTAATTCTCTTTCGACCTTTGCTGAGCTCTGTCCTCTACTTTTCTGCTACAGCTACTTAATTTCCCTCCCTAGCATTGCTAGTTGCCCAGATTTTACTATAACGATTATTCATCAATTTTTTTTTCTCTCTTGAACAGTGAAAAATAATAGCCATTTCACAGTGATGCAGCACTAACTCCAGACACCAACCCTTCCGACGCCATGGCTGAGTCACTGCAGGTAGAATGCTGGTGATGGCTGTGTCACAGGGGGCGTGGGTGACATGGGAAGCCCAGGATGGCTGCCTGGGCTGGCAGGGGCTGATGCCCACAGCAATGGGGAGTGGCTGCTTCTCCTTTGTTGCTTCTCCTGTCTAATACAGCTGGATGCCTGGAGAGGGATGAAACCAGACCATGCCACTCTCCTATCCTCTACCTCCTCTGACACTCAGGTGGAGAATGTTGCAAGTTTCCAAAAGGATATTGACCTAAAGATAAGAAAATACACACAGTCCCAGCCTGTATGCTATCAGGGTTCTACAGGCATCTGGAAAGTCTTTACAATCCTGGATAAAGGAAGCTCCACCCCATTCTCTCTCTCTGTACCCATCCTGGTCTTAAAAGGAGCTGGAAACTCCCCAGAGCCATGGATAAATGAAACTCCTCAGCACCCAGCTTCCCTGAGCGAAACTTGCTGTAAAGTTTCTGATTCATGAACCCATTGACTGCTTTTGGTTTGTGCTGTCTTTTTATCGGAAAACGTTTGAGCCTTTTCCTTTCGCATAGCAATTGCATAAGCCTAAATTTCTTAAGAAAAGATCCCCCACTGCCAGGCTTTTTCATACAGAACAGGCCCTCAAGGGTAAGGACTCACCTTTCAATATCTTTTACCCCAATGCCTGTTTTCCTTTTTAGTCATATCTTTCCAGCTGGATAGACCTGCTTGTCACCTGACAGCAAAATTGCTTTTTTTTCCGCATAAGGTAAGAGTCTGTGGCCATTCCCTTTTGTTTCATGCTCTTTGTTTAGTGAGAAAGGGCAAGTTAGGGACTCTGATCTGAGTAACTCAAGGCTAGTTTTGGAAAATCTGCTGAAGATAGAAAATAGGCAGACTATTTTGTTCTTCTTGTATGAATCCAGACTAGAAATTACTTTCTTATATGAGAAAGCTCTGTAGTGGAACTGAAGAACTTAGAACTTGAACAACTTAGAAAGTAGTTGTAGCATGTGGAACTTTTTTCCCCTTTGTTAAAGAAGGGTATTCACGGTGGTCCTTATAACCAACCCCTATCATAGCACTCTGCAGTCTTAAATTTAGTGGAAGAAGTTGGCTCCAAAGAATAAACAGCCTTTATCCAAACCTATCATTGCACTAAGATTCCTGCCTTTAAACACAGAGGTCTTAGTCTGCTTTCTTTGGCAAGCTACTGCCATGAGTAATATGGAGTTAAAGATATAGAATAAAAAGAAATATATCAATAAAAATAATTGAAATATAAGAGTTTCATTTTGCCAAAACTGATATACTCTTCTGTCTTTTTGCTTTTATGCAAAGATGGGTTTTTCAAGATAAAACATTTGATGTTATTGAGATGGTGTTAGGAAGATAATAATTGCCTTTTTAGGGAAAAAAAGGAGTAAAGTTAATTTAGGTAGACTAAATCTCCTCTCATCTTTTGCCCTTGTAGTCCTGCTTCTTTGAAGCCAAAGCAGTAAAAATCTATGCTCAAAAAGAAAGGAAAAAATACCTGCAGAGGAAGAAAATGTAGCCCTATTTTCTAATGTCTCAGAGAGAATATTTGTATTGAAAAAATTCTCAGGCTACCTCTAAGCAGCCAGCACAGATGTCAGAAGTGCTTTAATTGTGTTAGCATGGTACTCCCCTAGGTCTGTTCTCCTGTCTGAGCAGTACCATAAGCCCAGGGAAAGTACCTTATTAACACAACTGTGCTTCTCCAGTGGCTGAGCCAGCCTGTTCACTTCTAGCTGATATTTTACACAATCTAGGCTTAGACTGACTTTGACCTGCTGTCAGAGAAGAAGTGCAGAGAAGCACAGACTCTGATGGATTTTGGCATAGGGTGGGAAAAACAAATTTCATAAACAAGCAGGCTGGTTGCAGTCTGGGTGGTAAGGAGAGTCTCTGTTGCAAGGGTCCTTCAGCAGCACCTTCAACTGGATCAGGAGACACTCCCCAAAGTGCTGTTCTGTTCAGTTGTTACAGTCAGCTGAACCATGGTCCTGAGCGACTGCTCCAGCAGGGGCATGATCCATCACTGAGTACCTTAAACTAAATAAGAAGCATATCCTAGGTATTCTAACTATCTGCATAAGATTGCCCTGCACAATCATTTCAACAGCTGAGGGAATGCTTTCTACTGAACGCTACTACTTTCAAGTATCTTATCTTGTATAGTTTGATCAATTCTGCAGCAGAAACCATCCAGGGAGTCTTTGGGATGGCCAGATGCTTCACACAGGATATTAATCTGCACACTAAAGATGTGTGCAGACTAAGAAAATGATTAATACAAATGGCTGCTACTATCTCAGTATTTTAGCTTTCAGTTTGTCTCTTGATGCTGTCATTCTACTCTTAGTTTCATCATATCTTACCCAATATACATCTTGGTCCTACAGGCACTGCCAGAAGTCAGGGTGGTTTTTTTCATATCGCTATAGAAAAACACTTTTTCTTAAAAATACGTTTTTAAGTCCCAAATTTGGATAGTACTGTGTACATGTCTTTAATTTCTATTGAATTTGACAATTTTTATGTCGGAAGCTGTGCTATGATCTGCCTATGACAATAAAGCCCAGGCCTCTGCTTAACAGTATTTACTGTTCCTTACCCGGACTCCTGTGTGATAGAAGTGATCTATCCATTTGAACATGAACATTTGGTTCAGAAAGTATTTTAGTTTCAGTAGTATTTAGAAGTCAAACCAGGAAGCTGGAAAATGGATCTCAACACTTCCTTTCCTTGAGTTACTCAATAGAGCAACAAGGCTATCTTGTTCAAGAATTGGTTGCCTGTCAATTTGCACTGTTTCACTTGCACTTGAGTCAGAAGGAATCTGGTCAGTTGCTAAATCTTAATTTCTTGTTACTTCTGGCTTCTCAAACCTATTTAAATTCAGATATTTACTTCTTAGCTTTGATATGGATTTACGATGTCTTCATAGTGGCAAAATTTGTAGGAGAATAATTTTTCTCTTGTCAATTTGGTTGATACATATTTGATGCAAGCATTTTGACAATCCACAGTGAAACACCTGCATTAGATTGGAATGGCTTTCGAAATGCTGAAGTTCCTCAAAAATATACTGTAATGTGCTCTTTCCCATATCCCTCTACCTGGGACACAGTCAGCACGTCATTTTAAAGAAAGCACATTGGCATCACTAACTCCCTTAATCTGAATGCCAAATGTATATCACACGCTGAATCACAGGATGAGTAAGGTTGGAAAAACCACTGGAGGTCACCTGGTCCAATATCCCTGCTCAAGCAGGGTGCCCCAGAGCACTTTACTCAGAATTGTGACCAGATGGCTTTTGAATATCTCCAGAGAAGGAGACTCCACACCTTCCCTGAGCAACATGTTCCAATGCTCAGTCACCTACACAGTGAAGTTCTTCCTCATGTTTGGGTGGAACTCCCTGTGTTCCAGTTTCTGGCCATTGCCCCTCACTCTTATTGCTGGAACCACCGAGAAGAGCCTGGCTCCATCCTCTTGGCACCCTTCCTTCAAGAACTTGTATACATTGATAAGATCAGTCTTCTCTTCAGGCTAAAAAATATGGAGTGCTTAATGAACTTGCACATCATATTATATCACTAACGTTACTTTTTTCTTCTCCCGATTTATTGTGGCCTTGTCCTGAAAAAATAAGATGGTTACAGTCTCCACATAACTGGCATTTCAGTTGAGAAGTCTCAGCTGGATCCTCCCTAGCCTTTTCATTTTTTCTGTCACATGGCAATAGATGTGGTTAGTATCCAGCTGATTAAAATTACTTTTACTTATATGGTGAACCAATCAGTACCTCTATTTAATATAGAGAATTGTCATTAACTATACAATACACCTATGCAGAATTTCAGAAGATAATGTACCCCCTGCCAGTTCAGAAAATGAAAAGAAAATCCGATACTTCTGTTTCCACTGTTTTACTAATGTATGGCAGTAAAGCTACTTAGCAGCTTTGTATGGTAGAAATCAGACATGAACAGGTATACCGAAGAGCTTTTTCTGTAGCTGCCTTTCAAACATAATCCTAGACAAAAGCGGTGAAATTTACTAGCCAAAATTATATTTAGCATCATTTTAAGGCATTCTTCCTACCTCCTTGTTCCAGAAAGACGGAAGTCTCACATAGGTCCTATATTATCTGGTAAACTATGTGCAGGCATCTCAGATACTCCAGGATGTCTAAAATGCCATTAAAGGCCTATGAATTCAACTCCAAGTGTTCCTTGTACTCTTGGTATTATACTACAACACAAATTTTAATTGAAATTTAAGTTAAAACAATATCATTGATTATATTTTCATTTTTGTCTTCATTTTCACATATTTTGTTATTTTTAACTTCTTGAGATACAATATTTTAGGGAAAAAAATTGATGTGCATACTGCTGAGGCAGAAGAGACTGGTGTATAAAGCTCACAAAACCAGGGCAGAATACTGGCAGCACTTTCAGCAGACCATGCATGTCTAGCCTTCTGCAGTAGTTATTCTTGACCTTTGTTTTGTTCAACAAACTCCAAACGTCAGGATATGTTTGAAAAACCTATTCCAAAGTTTTCAGGAAGTCTTAAACATTTTTAATCATGCCCTTTCGGATTTCGTTCCTTGAACTCCTTGTCTTTTTTCCCAAGCAGGTAAATGAGGGCATAAGATCTTACTTGTTCATGGTGCACCCAGTCTACTGACTTGGACTCACCTTTACAAAATGACATTGATACCGAGCAGTGAAGTCTTAATAATAACCTCCAAGACTTCTGTCCACACATCTAAATAAGCAAGCAGTTACCTTTCCTTGGCTTGCCCTAGTGGATCAGTGTTTGGAGGAAGAGGGGATATCCAGCTGCTCAGAATTTCTTTGACTCCCTATCATTGTTGAGCAGCTTCCTGTGGTTCTTGAGGAAGAATGAAATGAGGCATCTCATTGCAGTGTAGAATTCATTATCCACTCTTTCTTCAGGGCACCACAAATTAGCCAGGAAAGACCAACGTCAAATCACCTGGGGAACTTAGCAGAACACTGAGAGTAAGAACAATTATCTGACCCCAAGTAATCATTAAGAAGTTTGCTGAATGAAGAATGTGTTACCTTAAATCAATTTCAACAGTCCTTTTTGTAGACACAATTTTAGGTCGCAGTACTGAGTGCATATAGTCCCAAAATAACGATTTTCAAATTAATTTCAGTTATTTGTTTCTGAGGTTTGGCACAAACTGCCAAGAAAAGAGCACTTTCCTGCAGGATTTTTTAGTTGCATCTGAAGTGTGGGTAAGCTCTGCTGTGTGCAAATCCTGCATATAAATTAGCAGTCGCATCTAAAAGCAGTGGAGTGAAAGAGGACCTTTTAAAAAGGTATATTTATTTTATCAGCAAAATATTATCTCAGTTGTTCAAAAGTTCATATTTTTTACTATAAAATTTATCTTTGATGTATTTTTCTCATACTTTTTGCAGAGACAAGTTGAAATAACATTTTTTCCATACAGCCAAGATGGATGCATTTAAAGTAGAAACAAGGCTAAAAGCACAATTTTTTCACAAAAAGCTTGTTCCTGTTTAATTGACTTTCCTCCCCCCCCCCC
>VZTG01001540.1:55669-92414 GCA_013397845.1 Melanocharis versteri
CAAAGAAGAAAGAAGAGTGTTGGGGCTCACAAATGAAAATGCATTTGGGATTGTCCAGGAGAACAAACTCCCAGCTGTGGTTTCATGGCTGGATCATTCGGCACATGCTGTCGATATGGTCAGAGTGCTTGGCTGCACAGGCGAATGTGGAGAGATCCTGAGCTTGGAGCTGGATTGTTCAGAGCACACCTTACCTGTGTATCTGCAATCACCACTTGTGCCTTCTGATAGCACCTCCCTCACCTGTGTGCCAGAGGGACAAGATTGCGATAGCTCAGCTATCAGAGTGGTGGGGAAGTGTGAAGGTGTGTCTGGAGCACAGGCTTGACACACTGGGGAGAAGGACTGTCCGTGGTTCTTGTCTTCTTCATGAGGCTCAGGAGAAAAAAACAGGCACAACCTCAGTAGACAGTGCAGGCAGCCTGAGTTAGTACAGACCAAGGAACAAATGACAAGACATGAATTTGCCTGTCAGCGCACGCGTGGTTTGGGCAGGCAATTCAGCCTTCCTGAACATCACCCTGCTAAGCACATAGCAAATCAAAAACATTCCCCAGGATGTGGCATGCAGTAATTGCAAAAGAGTGAATAAAAGGGCTACATTTATATTTCTTCTATGTTGTACAGTTTCTTCTCTTCTATGTTGTACAGTTCTGTATTTTACAAGCTGTCCCTTTCTACAGGAATCTTATTTTCAGTTCATATATAAGCACTACATGAGCAAGCAGCAGGCACAGTTAAACATGTAAATCTATTTAAATTTGAATAACATTGTAGAACATCAAAGGAAATATTTCATGAGTAAAGTTTGTCATGGTTTAAAATAGGAAAAGCACTCTACATTAAGATTTCCAGTTTGATTGTTTTGCTTTCAGTCATCAGAATACACGAGTTTTTCAACTTGTAGAGCAGTCTTCAAATTAATGTGTTATGAAAGTAAAATTATTTTGCTGCACTTTGCATTCTTTTCTTCTTATCCAAGAGCCTTCTGACAGCCACCTAATACCAGCTAGATTTTTCAAGTGTCCCTTCTCCTCATTGCAGATAATTGGAAGCATCTGCTCCATTGTTAAAATGTGCACTCCTGTGCTTACAGCTGAAAACTGTGATCTCAGCATATCCAAACATCTCTTCATCTTCCCAGCTTCAACATCATTTTCTAGTTCTGATCATGTCCTGGAGTAAGGAGTTGGTTATTCTAAGTAGTTATTCCTTGATTTATGTCAATTTGAAGAAATTGCAGAACTGCTGTAATTTTCAAGCCAATTGTTCCTCCTCACGCCACCTGTGAACTAAAAAGGATGTGCTTTCCAAAAGATCTGCAGTGCCTGATGCTCAGCTGTAGGTTCCTTGGCCATTCCTGTAATTTTTTAACTGTTGTATCTTGGCTGATACCTCAGCAGCAGCTCCGTGGCACAGAAGATACCGAGTATTTGAGGTCTGGTTATGGAAACTGTCCGTGTGGGCATGCCATTCCCTTTGGTTTGTGAGGATCCTCTCAGGCTGACTGCCCTAAATACAATCCAAGAAAAAGAGATCCTTACACACTGAAAGGACCCATCAGGTTTATCTCTGGTACTTCTTTTTTCAGCTCTTGCTGGTTACAAGGGCCAAGAGCCTGACTACAGGGACTGTCTCCATGAGTGTTCAGCTTGTGACGGGTTTAGTAAAAGTGGTAAAGAGTGCAGGAGGGTCTGCAAATCTCCAGCAGAGGTTGGTATTCCTGTCTCTGGAGGAGACTCCTTTTGCCTGTACACGGTTGTTCCTGTTCAGAAAAGTTCAGATACAAAATATATGGGTTGCTGGTGCAGGGCAGCATTGTGCAAAGAAAGCACTATTAAAAGAACGTGGAGACTACCATAGCTCTTGCTTTCATGCATTTGATAAGCATTATAGACATTCTAACAGATTTCAACATCCCCCAAGAAATAGGTATCTTAAGTGTTGATAATGCATTTTTTTACATTGAAAATCATAACATTCTTAATTTAGGTCTACAAGCAAATTAGGTGTCCAGTGTCCCATACAAAACCAGTCTCCTAGAACACCAACTGATCTAGTAAGTGACTCAGCTCAACCTGAGGTAGAGTCTCACTCCCTGGGCTCTCTCTACTGACTCTAAAGAGAGCTCAGACACCTGAATCTGAAATCATAACACCCATAAGTAGATGTCTGGGATGGGTTGTCTTCAGCTGCAAACTGAAGGACCCCCTGAATCTCCTGTTATCATTGCAGTGAAAGAAATATGCTTTTTTAGGAGTTAATGGTGCTGCACACGAGTGCTTGGCGTACTCTTGTCAAAAGTAGGGGACACTGCGGGATTTCTTAATCCTTCTTCCCACTACTGGTCTCTTATTTATGAGGCAAAGATTAAAATGCCCTTTCCTTTCTCTTTCCCATGATCCTGTTACAAAACATAACCCTTTCTACCATCCTCTCTTTCTCTTTAAATCACCATCATTTTGAAGTTGCTATCACAGCAGCTAGAGAGTTTATTTCCCTAGTTTGCTTATGGACTTCTGTGCTGCAAATAGCAGTTTAAAGGGTGAGTGTAAACACAGTGATATTGTAGCCTGAACCCCAGCCAGACCCCTTTTTGGCAAGCATGCAAGTTTGGCCTCCCATCCCTCTACAATCTTGGAGGTCCCCACTACTTCCCCCACAGCTTTTGTGCTGTCTATCTATCTCCCTTTAACTTTCTCTTTCAGCTCAAACATTTCCAACATTCTTTTCATGAGTACCACAACACTTCTTTGAATCCAACACCCCTTAGAGCCCTTCCTCTGTAGCCAGAATTTGCTGACACAGGTTTTCTTTTTCTTGAAAATATTCTGACCCTTTTTGTGAACTTCTTCCTGCAAAGAACATTTCTGCAAAATAAGATTTGTTAAAAGCTTCAGCCTGCTGACAGATTTTAGCAAGTCGCTTGCTTCTTGGATACTTTTGCCAACAGTCATGCCTGGTGCTGGGCAAAGCTGGCTCAATGATTGTTTTACATAACCAAAAACTGCACAATTCATGTAAATCAGGCAAGACAAAATGCTTTCTGGTGAGAACGGGTATGTCTCCACAAGCAGATGGCTGCAGGTGCAGTACATCTCCAGTCTGAAAGCTTTGTCTGATACATTCTGCTTCTTAGAAAGGCCTGACATCGTATGAGCTTGGCTGTTTGATGTCCACTAAAACAAGGAATTTCTGTCAAAAGAAACTACATCAGTCTACACAATGAAGAGAAAACAACATTCATCTATCAGTTTTATTTCCATTTCCTTTTGTATTACCTAACCGTGCTGCTGTCCATCTTCAGCTCTTGCTTTTCTTCTGGACATGAAATAAAGTTTTCTATTCTGAATTTTCTCTGCTATTTGATGCTTTTTTTTTTGACAAAAAGCCTAGGCAGGTCTAGCAGCCACTCTTCTGAGAAGTAGGCTAGTACTTATTTAAGGTGCTTTAAACTTCAGCGTGCCAGACTTTCTAATAGCCTCTGCAATTTGAACACAGAAGTGGATAAGATGTGGTTAAGCCACCAGGGTGATGGGGACCCCTTATCAGATCTGTTCAAAGGCGAAGAAGGAAAATTAAAGTGAAGACTTAGACGGCCCAGAATTGCAGTCCCTACCTACCTCCAAGCCTGCTAATCACTCCCAATTTCTTTTTTCACAGCTTGTCTTCACTAATGGTTGGCAATATCAGACCACCGTTACTAGTTTGAAGAAAATGTCAGCTTAAAGCAAGCACTGCGTTTAATAGCTAAGTGGCTTTTCTTGAGTAACAACTCACACTTGTAAATTAATCATGCTGCAACAGTCTCACTCTAGGCTAACTCCACATACCAATTTAACTCATTTTCCGTGTTCTGAATGTGGAAACATTAAATCTAGGTCAATATTTTCAGTAAATTCAATAAATTATTCACTGAGTCAATTATTTTCTTGAGATATTTTGTACCACAAATTTTCTACCTGATGCCAAGGAACCATTTTAGCATTCAAGGAAAGAAACCATTCTTATCTGCAAAGGAACTGTGCAGTCATGCATCTTAATTCAGGATTTAACATCACTAGGTATAGCATAGCAGGAGGGAAGCAAATTTCACCCCACCACACACTTGATTATCTTCAGACTGCGATGTACTTGTGTCTATATCTGCTTATTCACGAAGTCAAGAAGGTGAAAATCCTCCACTAATGAAATAAAGATTGTATATTCCTAGAAGCAAGTTATTAAGCAATTTGTCTGACATTGACTAGAAAGTGTAATATAGCTTCAGATCACTTGCCTGACCCTAAATCAAAATGTACTTATGATTTAACAAATCCTACTTTTTTTGCTTTTTTCCATTTTGATTTTTACAGTTTACATGTAGTATTAGTAAAATCACACTGAAGCAAAATTTGGAAGTAAAAAGAAGTAAAAAGAGGACAATAGTATCCTGTTTTCTAGATAGAGGCTTCTGACAGAAGTGAACTGTAAGAAAAAGTTGAACGAAAGTTATGGACATTTGACATGCAAAGGTGAATCAGCAGTTCTGAAAATAAGGGCCAAGCAGATGAAAGAAGGACAAAAATGCAGGCAGGACACAAAGAGGTGGTTTGCAGGGAGCACTGGCAATCCCGCCAGCATGGGGAGAGGTGGATTTAGACACACCGTCATAAAAAATTCACGGAGCTCAACCATACTCGATCAAAAGTTAAGAGAAAATCTTCCAGCGAAATCCTGTCAAAACTGACATGCTCAACATTCTGCTCCTTACAAAGCCAACCCCAGCAGCTGTACTGGTAATGAATGGCTTGAACTGAGATACTACCGTGGAAGTTTCTGTCGTGTTGGCCAAATGATGCTCATCGGCTGTGGCAGGCGGTGTGGAAACTGGCAAAGGCGTCCCACTGTGCCTGTCAAATTCACCTTCCCTTCTCCCTTAAGGGTTTCTTTTGCTTTTCATCACTGTCATGGCCATGCTCCAGAGCAGGTCTTCTTCCTCACTTGCACTCTCAAAGAAAACTCAAGAGTGTCATGCATTGCAGGACCACACAGTCAGAACCTTCACTCCCACTCACTTCCAAAAATGAAACCTTTCTCCCTCTCTGCAGCCTTGACCTGATAATTGTGCTGGTGGGAGGAATAAACTGTTAGTGCTGCTCCACTGAATTTAGATTTTAAATGTTCAGCACGCCATTCATTAAAACTGTAATTATTAATAGGTATTTTTTTTTAAAGGCATTGGTGTCACACTTTTTTTTTTCCTCAGCTTTAATCTCATGACTAAGGAACTGCCAAAAAGAAGAGAGACTCTTTTCACAGTGGAAAACATTTGGATGTGTTTAACCAGAATTTTTTTATCTTCAAGTTGAACAAACAATTCCAAAGAGCCTTGCTTTTAATGGGTTTTCCAGTTATATTGACTAATGTACAGTGAAGGGAGGTCAAGTAACAACTATGTCCAAATAAAATTAGATTCCGCTGAAATCAGGATCTATGACTTTCTTAGCCCTGAGTCTTTTTCCCCAAGCCATTCACTATCAGAGATTATCTAATTACATAATATTTTACAAAATAAATGCAAGGATTGTGCTTTTTTGGCATCTTTTATATCTCTATTAGAAGAAGCTAATTAGACCACATTTTTTCAGGATGAATATGCACTACGTGTACCCAGATACATGCTGAATGTTAGGGTGATTAACAGTGGTTCAATGTACAATTAGATATTTTGGATTTGAATGTCATTGGTAAAAACACTAATAATGTACAAGGTTTTCCATCAACCCACTGAGATTTTGGGACAGTGAACCATTAACACAAAGGTATTTTCCTTCTGAGGACCTAAGGCCTTACACAGATCCTAGTGTGGCCTCATTCTTGTTTGTCACCCAAGCGCTTCTCTGACGCAAATATTAATCTCTGAAACAAGTCAGCAGATGCATCATGTACCAATTCTTCCTGAAGCATGGACACATCATGAGCCACATGGCAAATACTTAATAGGATTTCAAGTACATTTGCAAAGCAGGCTGCTAAAAGCAGTTTGTTGCATTTAAATGGCATAAAAGGTTGAGTTTATTCTAAGCTCTATACTATGCATGACATTTGGAATTCGACACAAAAGAAGAGGAACAAACTAGTAGTTCTGGTATCTATTTTTAGCTGGAAGAAGTCCTTAACACATCGAAGCTTACATGACAGGGCCATTTCCTGTTGCAGGACACTCCCACCAATAATGAGAGAGAGACTGGGAAAGCCAAAGATGAGAAATTAAATCCCTGAAACACTTATTTTGGAGAGCAGGACAGGAAGTGGTGAGAACAGACATTTATTTTTATACTGAGTGTCTCGGTTCTAGGGAAATGAAAAAACGCAGTGTGAGTTGTATTGGCAAGCAGTGAGTCATTGATCCACTTTGTTGATAAAAGTATGGAAAAAGTATCCCTCAAGGAGGAAATAAACTGTTGAATTTGGAGCTTTACTGGCAGCAAGGGCAAAATTCTTTTTCTGCAGCTCTACTATTGCACCTGTCCACGTGAAATACTGTAAAAATTACAAATTTAATTATATAATGGAAAAGACATAATCAAGGAATGACAGCTAATCAGCTCTATTTCCCCTATAGCCCTTTTTAGTTTATCTTTGTGATGCATGATTCGGTGTTTTTACTAATGGCAGTACATAATATCCCAGTTTCACAGAGTCATTCTACTGAATGCTGAAAATATTTGCTGAATACGTTATCTTTTAGAAAAATATATAAAAGCTATAGGCACAGCTCCCCAGTGGCATAACTTGCATGTAAAGATGCCTCTTATGAGTTTTTTCTTGCCATTACTTGAATCCCCTACAGCTCCTTACAACCCTCATGTGGTGCTTCCTACCCAAGAAGTGCAGCTCCGGGCTGATTAACAAGTTTATGGGCAAAAGAAGAAAGTCAGGATGCAATCTGCTCCCGAATGCCATGAATTTCCACCAAGGAGCCCTGGCAAGGGAGAGGAGGCACTGCTGCAGCTGGTGTTTCCCAGAGGAGCAGGAAAAGAGGAGTATCAAATAGCACCAATGACTGACCACCTCTTGGAACCTGTGTCTGCCCCTTCTCCCATGTGGCTGAAATGTGACTGGCTGTGCTAACCCTGTCACCACAGCCTGGGGTCCCACTAGCATTTCAACAGCCTTATTTGCAGCCTTGAAATCCAGAACGTGCCATGAGATTATCCAGTTTGAACCTTCTCAGGGGTTTGAACGAAGAGAGAAAAAAATTGGCTTCTGCCCCACCTCAGGCTTAGTTGGGTTGTATTTTTCTACATCATTTCAGAGCTGTCTAAGCAGTTCAGGACTCAGAATTTGACATGAGGGTTATTTCTCCCTCAAAAAATGTTTACTCTTGATGCTTAAGCCTTTCTTTACCACATAAAAGTAGTGAAAAAGTAGCTAGAAATAAAGAGAAAGATACATCCCAGAGACACAGAGAGAGAGAGAGAGAAGGAGCAGAGAAGGGAAGGGAATTATCAATATAATCAGTGCTGCAGAGATGGAGCTGTTCCAAGCCTGTGTCAGGGCAATTGGTCATTCAGCTTGAATTTGGATTTGTCAGGAGCACAGAGCCTAACCCATCATTCACTGAGAATACATGTTCCTCCTCCATTGACTGCATTTTTAGAAAAGTCAGCATTTTCCGTAAGAAAACTTTTACAGATGCTCTTGGGTATTGAAGAATACCAGCCTTACCAAAAGAGAAGCCTTAGGTTTCTTGTTATTCCCAGCCTCTGACTCCTCAGAGTATCATCTTTCATCTTTCAAATAACTTTCTTGTCAGAATGTGACTTTTTGAGTAGAGTTTTTTCCCCTTCTGTCCAGTTGCTTTTACATTTTTATCCTTCATATTGAAGGAAAAAGTTTTATCTTGGATCAGCACAGGTCCCTTTACGTTTTGCTTTCTATTTCAGCAGCACGTTGTGTTTAATAGGAGACATTTCCAAAAAGGCTGAGGGTCAGACTTTCAAGTTTGCATTTAATGGCTGTATGTGTTTGAACTGAACATCCACTCAGACAGCCATAAAGGTTCCCTTCAGCAGACTGAGCACGGCCATCAACACAATGCTGCCTTGCAGATTCCCAAGGAAAATCCTAGTGAGCAGGAGCAGCCATTTGAGACTCAAAATCAGGATTTCTGTGCCAGTGTCTGGACCATATGATCATGTCCCTGCCACAGAAATTCAGGTCAGCATTGCACTGACACGACGGCATTGTCCCTTGCAGGTGGGGAACTTGTGTCCTGACTTAAGGCTGGCATGGAAGGGGCACTTTTCCTTCGAGCTTCCTGCACATTTTGGAAGAGCGTGACCTTTGTAACAAAGCTCACGTTCTAGTCTCTCGTTCTGGTCTTGAAGGTTGCATGGCAGCTGTGGTCTTTAAACATGCCTGATCAGCATTTCAGGCACAGCCTTTCTTAGATATGACTGGAGTATCTGCTAAGGTCAACGTGCTTCACCAGCAGCCCAACTCAAAATTCACATTTCGTAGATGCCGGATACTTTTATTATTAAGACTGAAAGTAAAACATTCTACTGGAAGACCAGAATCAAAATCATCATCTGTAAAGTAAACAGAGGTTTGGAGTCCCAAATTATTGAAAGAAGTTCTCCTCTGGGAAGTTTTATTTGCCATTTCCTGAAAAATATACCAAGTATCTTGTATGTTTTGCAGTGGACACCCTGTGCACGACAGATTTGTTATCACATGTTCTGAATTTTTCTGCATTTCTGCTGCCGTCCATGTAAAATGATCAACATATTTATCACAATGTATCCACAAATAAAAGCAAAACCTATGCATTTTATAAATCATCTGACACTCCAGCAGTGTGCTGTTTTCTGACTTTGGATGACTCATTGTCATATTCATTTGTTAGCTTGTTCATCTATTAAATGTAACATGCTCCATGACAAGTGACCCATTTAATTTTCAATTCTAATTATGCCTTTTTGGACCCCCCAGTTCAATTTTTTTCTAGTTTGAGTGCCAAAGGTTAATATCTTAAAATTAGATATCTAAACAGAAGTGGGACATAGGCACTGCTAAATGAGTAAAGCAATTAGAATTGTGCAGCTTTAAGCATTTCTTCTACTAACTTTCTATAAATAAAACTTTCCTCAAAGGTTTCAGCAAAGATCAATTCTGAGCTAATACTAACTATAAAAGTTATTGCAAGAATCAGCTAATTCTGGGGTTATGAGTAACAAGACAAGTACCATGGAATTCTATAGAAATGCAAATTTTTAGATATTTTGTTCATGTTATAATACCTGACCCAGGTATTCTACACATATAGGCACAGAATATAAGCACAAAGAACATTTTTAATCATATATTCTTGCTGATTAGTACATCTTGAATAGCACATATCGATAGAATGTGATCATTGATGCTATTACAAAGCACGCTTTAATAGTGTTCAAGATTGTTGATGTTTGGCAAGCTCTATAATTGCTTTAATGTTTTATAGTAATAGTATTGCATTGATATCTTTTTGGTATTTTTCTCTTCATTATCAGGCTTGTGGATCTACTACAGCTTCTTTACTATTTGTGTCCAACACCTTTCAAGATGTGTGCCTTTCCTCTCATTCTACACATTTGGTTTTCAGCTCTTCCACCTCTCTCCCAAGACCAGTGTAAACAAATGATTTGTGAGGCCATAGAGGCTGTGTAAAATGTCTGAATGACAAAGTAATGAACACTCTGTGACTGGAGTCAGCACAAGTATTTATTGCTAAGCAACAATGACTGATGTCAATGAGTTTTGCCAAATGCAGATGGTGAGTAGGTTTGTTGAAAAAATGAAATCACTCTAACATAACTCTTTACAGCAGATACTAATATAATAGAAATAAAATGCACTTAACTGGTCAGAGTGAAGCGCTCCACAGAGAGGAACGAGGTTAATTTAATAATACTTTCTGATGGCGTGGCCTGTATATTATGGAGTTGCTCATATGTGAAAATATTCCTAACCTATCTCAGCAGGATTAAGGAAGGGAAAACATCTGCAAAGCTTTCCTAAACTGCCTGCCGTCTCCAAAGGTGTGGTTCAGAATGTTGTTGTGAACAAAGGAAGGACACAATATGCTGTACCTGGCTGGGGAGGTGGTGTTTGGAATATGCAAATACAGCATCACTGGACACTTTAGACTCTCACAGTGTAAACAACTTTTAGCCCTGTTCAGCACATGCCTTTGTGTTGTCTCTGAACAACTTGCCAGGTGTGACTGGTGGGCTGAGATTGATGATTATGTCACTGTAAAGGTGAATCTCTTCCCTGAGGGGAATGTCCACCAAATTCCTTTTATCCTTGTTTGAGACCAGATCTGTCACAGTGGAGAACACACTCATTTATCTGCTTTGAGCACATTCATGAAAACAGAGTAATCTTTATGCACATCCTTTAGGCAGAGCTCAATGTCAAAATCACATGCAATTTTCCTTCTTCCCATAGACAGTGCACAAAAGCAGAACATGAAACTGAATAGATGCTAGTTAGCACTTAAATATGCAGGACATTCTGTTCTGGTTCAGCCAAACTGCTGAAATAATTTACTATAACTGGTGCAAACTGCACCAGAAAGCAGCTACTCCCTTCTCTGGAAGTTCACATACCCTGCTCACCCTCCCAGAAACAACCTGCTTGAACTCAGCTTGGAAGATCAGTTCTGCTGCCCTACTCCCAGATGCCAGTCATGTTCTGTATAAAGAAACCCAACGTTCAGCCTAGAATTCCTGCTAATTCCCTAAACCGGATGATACGGAAAGGCAGGCACATTCCCATGTCCCCAGCCTCCACAGCGAGTGAGTCACACTCGCTGGCCTGCACCAATCCTCACGTTGGTGCAGAGCCTGGAATAGTAGCCTGTAGTAGGATAAGTACACACAACAGTGTGGTGATGGCAAGAAAGTAAACACACACACAAAACCAACCCTACGTCTTGTTGTAGAAAGTGGCTTAATTTGCTTCAAAGTAAAGAAGTTGCACCTCAGGCAACTCATTAAACAAGTCTCCTGCGTCTGAATGAAAAATGTAACGGGTGTGAAAATCACTGTCTTAACTTGAGTGAAAGAAAGATCAGCCAGAGCTCATGTGGGACTCAGCTGGAAAAAATTATTTTACTTGAAGCTATTTTTATTTCTTTTAGCTGTGTTAGACAACTAGTCATATTCTACTGTACAGTTACAACAGAAAGACATGAGTGGCTGCTTAGAATTAGGTAAATTCACCTAAAAAAGATGTTAACCCATTTTGAACAGTCATTGTATTTGGACAAGATTTTAGGATATACTGTATTTTTTTGTCACTTGCTTTACTGCTTTTATGTGCTGTAAGTGTCTTGGCCTTTTCCAGGGGTTTGGATCTAGTTATTCAAGGTCAGTTGCTCTGCTTGTAAATGTTCATAAGCTGGAGAGAATAAGTCATTTTTCAGGACTTGAGTTATTAAAAAATGGTTCACTTCTGCAGTTCACTACTAAACATTTGGCCACATGGTAGGCTTCTGGTGTCTCATCAGGCAAGCAAAAATGGTGAAGTGGTGAAAGTGGTAGTGACAAATGCACTCAAACAATCTCTGAATTGACTTCTTGGTTTTTAGGGGCTTTAAAGAGATTTTCAGGAATACTCAGTCATTCAAATATTCAGGATATTGTGAGAAATATCAGTTGAGCAATGCAAATTTCATTTAATTTCAGCTCTTTAATCACAAATTTCTTTATGAATTTGTTTGGACTGGAGGAAAAACCCCCATTTTTTCAAACAGTCCTAGCCACTGTGCTTTTTCTCTTGATCACCAGGCATGCACACAAAGCCACAAAATTCTGTTTTCTCCATCTCTAATGCACTGCTGAAATATCTAGCACTCATGTCATTTAGCCTTAAAAGCTATTAATGCACTTGGTAAAGATGAAAAGTGAAATATGAAATCTTGTCAAGCCTACTGAAAGCTGTAGTTAGTCTTTTTTAATAAATGTTTTTCAGGAACTCAGTTTTGTCTATGATAAATGCACTTTTTCACATATAGCACCATAGATTTAGTATTGAGAAAAATCTGTTTACAGCGGCTGAATTCTGAACTTTTTATTTAACTGCAAAACATCCAGAGTACACACAAAGGCAGCATAAACTTTCCAAGCCCATCAAAGTTGTTTGCCCTTGAACTGATCAGGACATCTGTAGATGTGAGAGGACACTGCCTTTTCCATGTCCATTCTGCTGAGCCTGAAAACAAGGGTGGGAATTAGCATCAAAATATGACAGTAGGTATTAAACATTCAGCATTGTGGGCTTGGATGTGGAGTTCCCACATGCCACCTGAGTGCCTAGACTGTAGAGTGTCCTTTGACCCAACAAATAGGTGCTGGTTGTTCATAAGTAAAGGAGTGACTCCACCAAAGCTCTGGAGACCCCCACGGCCCAGCCACCACCAACCTTTGGTGTCTGCATTTTGCGGGGGTGGCGGGCACATGCTCGCAAGCCTGAAACAGGCCTGAGCCTCAACTTCCTAAACACCAGACAATTTCTGCATCCACGGGGCCCCTTCAAATGGTTTCTCACCCAGCGTGCCCAAAGCAGCCTCTGGTTTCAGCTCCCTATCACTGTGAGAGGGCTGCAAGCCAAAGGGACGCTCAGCGTGGGGCAAACTCTTGGAAGCTAAGGACTTAGGAAGTCTGTCATCACACAAAGTGCCCCACAATGTCCCACTGACTATAATCCTTCCTAAAGTAAGTTTATTGAAGTAAGTGCAGAGTATTTTAAGCTACCTTTTTTTCCCAGGCACATTCCCCTACAATTTGAAGCCTGTATCTCATGCATATTTGTTATAAGATTGTTATCAAAGGACCTTAACAACTTTATGGTATATAGAAATTTGCTGTCATTGTGCTCTGAATTCTGAAAAAAGGGACCTAATTTCAGATTTTTAAAAGGCAAACCCTGCAGCTCTTGGGAAAAAATGAAAATTTAAATTACTTTATTATTATTATTATTACTACTACTACTACTACTATTTTAAATAGACTTCAGAAATCAAGAGGTAAGGCGAGATGAATAACCAGTCTCAATTTACTAAAACCTAATGCAGAACCAAGGTTTTTTTAATTGCAACTACCCATAGGATTAGTTGCAGTTTGAACTACACCATAGATCAGGCAACTCTTGTCTAATCAGGTCCTTTTGTATTTGTGTGGCAATATTGCCCCACAGCTAATGATGTCTCAGCAGACACTATAGCTCTCTTTCAACCAAAAGCAAACACTGCAAAGGCCATTTGAAAATCAAATCTCCCCCTCAGTGTAAGGGAGAGTCTGGAAAATGCCACTAAGTACAGAAAGAGTAAATTGCAAGGAATATATTTCTTAGGTGTTAATTGAGAATAACATTGGTGTATTATAGTACCCTTATAATTATCTAATATATTAAAAGACATTAAAATGTTATGAGCTATTAAATCTCTGACACTGATTTGGTGTAAGTATCTTTTGGCTGCCAGCCAGTATTGTTGAAAAGCTGCAAAATTATCCTGTTCTGGTGTGAAGATGGAAAAGTTTGAAAGCTTTATTTTATTCCAATTCTTTTTCATGTGTCTTACCCCCTATAACATTAATAAGGGGCTGCAATACAAACTGTAGGGTTGCAAAATATGACTACATCTTCCTTGGAGAAAACAGAGAAGATAATCTGAGAATAAAGCTGTTAGCTGCTCCTGACTGTGGCCCCAGAAGCCTTCTGGTAAATCTGACTTTAAAATTCAAACTTTCAGCTATGTCAGGATGTATCAAATGAAGTGCATTTATTTGGCTCCTTGGATGTGCTGTATATTGAAATGTCTGGTAACCCACTAACAAATTCATATCTTGTCTTTTTACAGAGATGTAGGAAAATAACAGGCCTCAAAGGAACTACCTTTCAGAACAAACATGTTCTCTCGTTGTTTACTTAGAGAAGGAAACAAGGAAAATTAAGTAAAAGCAGATGGCATTTTATGTCAGAAAAACCATCTCACAGAATCACGTCATCCAAAAACTCAATAACTCAGTTATGTGTCTGCTACAGAATTTATGTTTGCTATTAGGCCCATGAGATCCTGTACCTGTTGCTGTGAAAGGTTTGAGGGAAATGGAGCCAGGATGTCACACAAAAATGGGTGATATTTAATAATCTGTCACAACAAATATTTTTCACCATTTCTTATTGAAATCTTGCTTGGCAGAGATCTAGAGATCCTCTTTGACACTCAAGTCAACCTCTGAAGGAAATAAAATATCATAAAGTGAGAAGGATGGCAGTATTGATCTTTATGGTGATGAAAATTAGGATACCAAAATGCCAGATGTACTGAAATGCCAAAATTTTGATTGACTTTAAAAAACTTATTCTGGGGCTTAAAAACTTTTTAATTCAATCACATAAAAAGGTCAACAGAATTTAGCTGCTCTTTGAAAAAAAAGGACAAAAAATGTCAATGGGTCTTTGATATCTCCCCAAGATTCAGCCTTTAAAAACATGCACCTTGTTTAATAATTAGACAGCTATATCATACTTTTATATGTTGTTTGTATGCTGACAGGCACGAATGGGTTTAAAGCTGACCTGTGTGCGTGCATGATTTTTCTGCGTGTCTTCTCTACTTTTCCAGCACCCACAACTTGGTCCCTCTGAAGGTGGGACACAGGTCTGCCCTTGCTGCAAGAAGCAGAGAGCGAGGAGCCAGATCTCGCACTGCTGCAGGAAGGAGGTCCCATGAAATTGCCACCAGCCCTTCCCTGGTGCAGCAACCAGCTGGATTTGCAAAGCTTAAGGACAGATGAAAGGGGCAGATGGGCTGTGGCTGTTTAACTAATCTGGCACTGCCTGCTTTGCCCATAGCTGGAGTGGTCCCTGCTCCAAACGGGGACTCCAGGTAGCTTGCTACATGGTTCTGCTAGTTCTTGCAGAAATTGCCTCAGTACTTCGTGAACAACAAAGAAAAATAATCTATTGTTGTACTACTTACACTGCAGTAGTTGGGAAGACTATAAAGAAACAATCTCAGAAGCTTCAGCTCAGGAAAGATCCAGAGAAAACTGAGGTAGGTGATGGTAGGTTTTTATCCAAAAACAGCATGTGTGAAGAGTGATGTGCTAGGGTGCACAGTTTGTTCAGAAAAGATCTATTTTTTCCATTGACGTTAGAAAAAAAAAATCCAGAGGAAAAAACCCAGCATCTTAATACTCCTTTAATAATCTGAACTTTGGTATGACAATAGAACAGCACATAGATGATGGTACAAAGCTCTCAACAATGTCACAAAACTACCAGCGCAAAAAACCCCCGAGCAACTCTATTAACAATAAGCACTTCTCACTGCAATAGTTACAGTAACACATTTACTGAATTGCATGCCTGCAAATTTTGAAAAACATCTCCATATGAGACAAGAGTAAGACATGACATAAAGTACACGGTTTATACCAAAAAGAGAGGACTAGCTGCTTCTATGCTTGCCTGAAATTGTCTCAGCTAACAAAGCTCAGCAAGACGCTGTAATGTTGCTTGCTGAGACTGGTTATGGCTTACATAATGATATAAACTTATTTCTGAATTTCCCACTCTGTTTATGGTGTCACAATAGCTAGTTACCTGCCTTCACAGAGTCACTGGAATACCAAAACCTCTGGAGCCCATCACAACTCTTTATCCTCCTTGGAAGTAACTGCAATGGGAAACTGCCACACATGCTTAGTAAGAAGCTTGTTGGGATCACATCACCCCAAAGTGATTAATCACCGTTGTGTCTGCTTTCAGTCAAGACCCATTTATCATGTTTAGATATTAGTATTGGACATTTTTGACATATACCTAATGTTAGAGAATGTAAAGTAAGTTTACGGTAATTTCACCATGTCAGAGTCAAGAAGGGAGGAGGGATAGGGAGAGCTTTCCCAGCTCATAGAAGTTATTAATTAGCTAGTCAAGGACTTTGTTCTAGCAAGAGACATTTGCATCTCCAAGGAGCTGAAGTAAAAATACTTATTTTAATTGAGAAGAATGATCAGATGGTTTCTTAGATAATGAAGCAAAAGAATAAGTTTCAGGAAGATTAGATTTATCTGGGCTCCCTAGAATATTTCAAAGGAGAAATTTCTTATAAGAGATAAAACTTTGTCAAAAGGGAGTGAAAATATAAGTATACACCGCAGGACTAGCTCACTCCTCAGGGTACGCTGCAGGCCTGCTCTGCTGGATATGGCCTGACCATGTTCCAGCTCTGTTTTGGGAAACCTAAGCACCATTCTGATCCCCTTGGAAGTTGTGGGGATGTCTCCTCAGGCTCAGACAGATCAGGCTGTTTCTGAGGACAGTAAAGAGAAGGTCACCAAAAAGGCAATAGCATCACAGACATTAGCATTTGCGTGTCTAGGACCATGTAAAACCACCAGATTCATGCTTCTCCTGAGAAAAAAGTGTTTGTGGGATAGAAAATACGGTTGGTGTGAGAAAAAGCCTACTTCCTGAGCAGCAGTCACCAGCCCCCTTCTTCCTGTCTCCCAGGAGCAGGAGCAGCAGCATGCCCAAACCCCAGAGCTGTCTCGCCACCACTGCTCAGGCTCCATCTGACTTCCTCAGTGGAAGAAACCAGGCTCCACTCACTCAGCCTTAGGATGTCAAAATTAACATCTGCCTACTCCACTAATGAGCCTTAAGCTGGTGATTGAAAAGGTATCGGCATCCCTAGTTTCTCATTAGAAAGGCTGCTTTTGCAGATATTAAATGCCTTATGCAGCTCTTGTCTGAATTTCCTTCAGTTCTGCATTGTGCTTTCGAACTGCAGCCAGTCTTCCAGCAGCAGCATTGCTAATTCTGCAGACAGGGTCCTTACTGCCCCTCTGTCCCTCCTCTGCCCATATAACTAAGGAGACTTTGCTTTCACCTTAAAGAGTATTAACCCCATGTTTTTTGGATTCAGGCAGGGCAAATATGCTTATTTTGATAATTTATTGATATATCACTTTCTTAAGTGCCACCTCAATCTGTGTGTGGATGTGTCTTATTTAAAAAGTCTTTTGTACCGGTTTTGTTTGGGCTATGCTAATGCTGCCAATCCCTTCTACCAGAGAGACAAAGAAGCAGCTTGCAGAGGAAAGACCAAAGCAGTGCAAAGGCTCAGCAGCTTCAAAGTGGGACTGGGTGGCTCCACAACCTTCCACAGAGATTGTTGCAGAGTCCATGAGAATAACAGCTCAGCCACCATAGCGGTGCTTGCTAACTACAGTATGGTCAAGAACTCCATCCCATCTAAATAAAAATGCAACCGTTTATAGTGGGGGCAAGAATACGAACTGTGTCAGGAATTCTCTTTATTTGTAGTCATCAACAGCTAAGAGATAACATACCAGGAGGCAGAGCTTGAGAATATGGTTCTTAGGGTTAAGATCAATAAAGCATGTACACGGCAAATAGTGCCGTCTGTGGAGATCTTTGTATCAGCCTCAATGCTTCCTCTGAGAGCTGAGAGGTGGTCCAGAATATCTCGGGAGTCTAAAGCAGAGAAAAGATAACAAAGCAGGGGGCGAGGACAGAGATGGTTAAAAGCAATTAGGAACTACCCCGCTATTCAGGAACTTGACAAAAGTTTCTTGGAGCACAGCAAAACTCACAGTAGGAACTGCTCTTTTCTAGCTGGGAATGGATTTCTGAAAAGTTGAATAGCTCTGTAAAGCTGGCTTCACAAGGTCAGAGGAATAAGAGATAACTCTAAGCAGGGCCCTGGCGTTTTGTCTTATCTTTACTTGCCGTACTTTGTGCTCAGGCCGTGTCTTCCCAAAACCCTGCATGACAACCCCAGAAAAGCAGCTCTGAAGACTATAGGAAGGATGTGCTTTTGGAGCTCCACTGAAACATGCTCAACTCAGCATCTGCAGATAGCTTTTTTTTTATCCCCACCAGCTAATTATCCATGAATTCTAAATTTAATCACATTAAATATTTTCATATTTTTATTAGCTCTCATTCAAAATAATTTAAATTACAAGTGAACCTAAACATATACCCCTGGGGTCTGAGCAGGTGTCCTCCTACAGAAATCATTTAAAAATAACCTGCCTTGGTGATTTAAGCTGACCCAGATGACTTTCTGCTGAAACAGGCACTTACATTGTCTGTTCTGGCATCTTGACTTTAGGGAAGTCAACTTCTCCTGAGGACAGTACTTCCTACAGTGCTTCAGAAAGATCCCCAGGAGAGATGCCTCACTGAGTGCTCTGACACAAGATATAATCTTTTCACAATCTTTTCACTGCTTAAGTGAAAAATCAGTTTAAAAAAAAATCAAGCAAACAAAAAACTCTGAAAAGTCTTGTGTCCAGATCCTGAAACACAGGACCCGAGGACCAGAAGAACACATAGGACTGGACAACCCAGTAATTAAAAATCTGTACTTGTAAAATATTTGGACTGAAAGGTGGGTTCCTCAAAAACTGTATTTTAATCCATTTAAATCTGGTTTATAGCTCTACTGTCTTTGTTAGGGATGCTTTAAATATTATCAACTTACGCTATAAACTTGGTTTGTTACAGTGAAAAACAGACATGCTCTTGTTCCTTTAAATCAGAAACAGGATTTGGCCATTTATATCTCTATAGACATGACTCTATGCAGGAAATTGGTTATTAAATGGGTAACATTGATTTAGGATGCCAGTTGTTCTTTGTGGTTGGGTCATGTATCACATGGAGTTGACGTCCAGTTTCCAATTCACTTGATTGCTCCTCCTTATGCACTTGCAGCACATTTGGATGCCAGACAGGGTGCCAGATTGTGTTTAGAAATAGTGGTGAAGAAGGTGTGTGAGGAACCCTGCTCTCACTCCCATTAACAGTCATACAAAGCAGCAGTCCAGGTTGCAGTCCTCCACAGGGACTGGACAGGAATAGGCACCACGTGATGCCCTTTCCATCCTTCTTGAGTCCCCAGATGCTGTGGCTCAGATGATCCTGTTGCAGATCTGTGTTGCCCACCCCAGCAGGTGCAGCTGGCAGGCAATGCAAGGCATCCCCAAAGAAAAGCACAACAATATGTTCACCTCCTTGGTAGGCAGAGGCTGCAGGAGGAACACTACCTCTTTGCACAGGCTAGTGCTGATGAGCCATTAAGCTGTAGATCTCTGTAGCTGTGGTGATAATTTCTAAGGATTTCACAAAACAATATTTAAGAAGGGCAAACTTGTTGACAATACATTCAAACTCAGTAAACACAAACCAGAAAAATGGTAGCGTCTCCACTCAAAAAAAACCCAACAACAACATCAACAAAAAACCAAACAAAAAAACCAACAAAACCATCACTGAGATTCACTGAGCTAGGACTCCTCTCCGAGCAGAAAAGCATTTCATTCTTTCACGACTTCAATTCAAAAAGAAGAAAAGGTATTGCAACATTCCTGACACTACTGAACTTTCTGAACAAGCGATCAATAGGATTTCAGACAGCTTTCCTGCCAATCTGATGCCGCTGGGGAAGGAGGAAGAACTGCTGTCCCCGCAGGCCTTTGACCCTACACTGAAGTCCAGGAGCCCAAGGGCTGAGTCTGCTTTTCCCATTCCCAGAGGACTCTCTGCCCCAGCACAAGATGGTCCCATCCTGTGCTCTGGCTCTCTGCAGGGGAGAGGTGAGTGTGCTGTCAGGGAGCAAAGGGAAGCATGGCCAGTTTGCAGCCTTTGCTCACAGCCTCGTGGAGCAGAGGCCTTGCAGATACTGCTGACCCAGCTCTGTCAGTGTAGGAGAGTGGCAGTGATTGCAAAAAGTTCTGTCCACGCAGAACAGGGCACAAGGCTGTCATTGCAGATACCAAAATCACAGCAGTATTGTGGCACAGCTCTGCTGTTGTTTGAAGTTCCAGGCCTTTGACACTATGTGCTACTGTACATCCATCACCCATCACTGAGGCCACATCTAGAAGATGTCACTGATGAAATGATATAATAGAACTTGAGAGATTAAATATTTATTTTAAAAAAATATTTAATTTTGAAGCTATTCTGTGCAGATGACAGCACATACAGATATGAGGTAGACAGTTTCTTGAGGAATGAAACAGATTTTTGGTAGCCTCACTATTAGGTATATTAGAGCAGTGTCTAAGATCTCCATTTAAGAGACATACAAGCATAAGGAAAGAGACCTTTGCCAAACAAGCCTACGTGCAACAGAGATAGGACAGATTAAAAAATGTGCCGTTGCCTCTAATGCTTTCATCTCTTTCATTTTAGAGAAACTCACTCTTTACTCTAACATTTTCATCACTAGTGCACCATTATCTTTCAGTGCTGTCTACAATATCTAGATGAGATTCCTCTTCCATACAAATTAATTTATGCCTTTTGTACTCCTTTCAAAATCCTTTTGAGACAACCTGTAATCATTTTCTTGATCAAATGGCAAAACTGGTGTTTAACCCACCCTACTACTGTCTTCTTCTCAGCAGCAGAATATTCTCACTTGATGTCTGTAACTTAATCTTCACACAGTTAACCTTCTCCCTCTGCAATTGCTCCTATAGCAGAGTTCTGAAGGTGCTTATTCATCTTCTCCATGACCCAGCACTCAGCAGAAACTTTGCAGTCGTATTCCCTCTATGCTTTTTGTCCATAAATAAACTATACTGGTAAATAAAAAATCATCTACCATTTCTAGGTCAGTGACCAACATATTTATTACCCATCCATAGACGTGTCTCACTTAACTTAAACTAAACTAATAGTTTGCTGCATTGACATTTCCTCTTAGTGTTCTGACTTAAGACTTTAAGATTAAGTGCAAAATGTTCAAAGCCAAATCCTGTCTTTCTTCCCATTACCTTTAGCCTTACCACTAGAAAATACCTCAAAGACTTATGATTGTGAATAATCTTAGACATGACCTCCTTATCCATGCTTACCTTTCAATTCCAACTGCATAACACTTCTTCACAGCAGAAACTTACAACCACATCACTCACCCTCTCAGTACTTGCTTCCCACAATATTCGTTTTCCCGGCTTTGACAAATACCATCTTGCCTTGCTTCTAGCCTGTCAGCAGCAAAGTTAGTTTTCTTAGCTCATTGTTTTGACTGTACCATTCTTCTCCTTGTGTTCTTTAACAACAAACATAAGCTGCTCAGAGTGCTTTCAAGGCTTTGTGACTGATCTATCCTCTCCCATCTACTCTATTTTCACATTTAAAGGCCGCATTCACGTAATCAACCTTCCCACAGATTGTCTCCCCTCCCCTACACCTAAATAGACCAATTTCAGTTATCCACTGGTAACGGCAGCCAGGTTGCTGGCAGCCAAACTTCAAGGCCCAGCTTGTTTCCTTGGTCTTTTTGGCAGGCTGAAGTGTGGAACCACCTTTTCCACCTGAACTAGAAGACACTTGATAAGAGACTGGTCAAGCCAAAGGCTGCAATGAAGATTATTAATGAATGATAGGAATGCTTCAGTGGGTCAGTCATAGTAAAAATTTGCTGACCTCAGAAAACCCAAACAAAACAATCCCAAACAACACACATTCTTAACATTTCCAGCTATGTTCATTGGCACAAATTAATTTCAGTCATTAGAATTCCACTCCTCTCCACTAGCTATCAGTTTTCAGTATTTCCTGTGGTTTAAGCACATGGCATCTTCGCAGTGATACAAATCAAGCCTCGCATTGACTCAGTGGGAACAGCAGTTTCTCTAGCTGATAATCCCAAAACCAAATGGTGAATGCAAACATGACACAAAAAGTTAAAATAATCTTATTATTAGGTGGAAAAAAAAAAAAAAAGAAAATCAAGAGTTCAGCTGAAACAGAGTTATTTATTATAGGTATGGTTTAGAACAAATTTGAAGGAAAGATTGAGTTTAAGAACTGTATAAAGACAGAAAGGACTGGCTAGGGCTAAATGCAATCAAAGAGAGGCCAGAAAAAAGTAAACTGTAGGTACTGATATTAAAAAAAACCAAACCAACGAAATTGTATAAGCCACCTGTTGCTTGCACCTACTCAGATTTTGACTCATGGGCAGAGGTACATTCAGGCAAATGTTGTTACTCTTTCCTCTCTGTATCATGCTCTTCAAAAACATGAATTCTTCACTACAGATTTTTTAGCTTTTATAGATCTTCTATAGTAGTTTTTGAGGGAAGTGTAGTAGCTAGAAAAATCTGAGTGCTTTCAGTTGGTAGTGCTAACAAATATTTCCTCTTTGGTTTATGTGTCTGTCTGCAGTCTGGCTGCAATATGTTGTTGTCCAAGTAATTATTTTCAAATGACATCCTGAATGATTTTTAAACTGTCATTTATTCTTTTTTCTTTACCAAAAGATAGAATATGTCTTCTTTTTTATTTCTTTTAGCCCTCATAATGTGCACAAGTTGTTACTAGCACTGCTCTTCCATCAATGAGAAGGTAAGGTCCTCTTGACTTCTTTCTGTGGCTCCAGGTTCATGCGTTTGGCTCTTTCCAAGAGTGCACAGCGTGCACCCAGCTGAAAACAGACATGTGGCCACGCGAGTTGCGCAGTCAGGGGGATCTAGGTATGACTCTGCCTTAACACCATGACATCACTACTCATTGGAAAACTGGCACACCAGATCACCATGTCAGTCGATGGCCCTTTGACCTTATACTATTTTGGCCCTTAAAATCTCCACTTGAAACTCGGTCCTCAGCTGGGGCAATCTCTGTGATAAGGTACAGAAGAGGACTGGACATGTCAAAAGATTTTGCAGTCATAATAAATAAAGTGTACAAGAGAAAGAAGACATACAGAGATCAAAACCAGTATGATGATTCAGAGTATTCTCAGAGGTGAGAGAGAGAGAAATTGGGTGTACAGTTAACCCCAAATGCACCATTGCCCCAAAGTTAAAGGTTACTGTCATGTCTGGTCTCATTTAAAAGCCATTAAGGAGCCCACCAGTCATACTTGTAGCTTTTTACTGCTGGTCAGAGAACTTCACTAGTCATCACTGGTCCCAAGAAAAAAATTTTCCTCTCCTAAATCTTGTGATAAATTGCCATAGAACCTCTAGAGACATTTATCCTACTGCTCTTTAGATAAGAGAAACATAATGTACTCTGTAACAATTTATGCCACAGTCTTCAGATTTGTAACCAGCTGGGGTAAGGAATGCTTTGCTATATGTCAGAGAACTCGCCAGGTTTATTTCTTGACATGATTACTGATTAAAACTTACTTAAGAAACACAGGGTTTCAGTCATGCAATAAAGTCACAAAGGATAAAATTACAATGGCATCATTAAGATTACATTTAATAAAATGTTCTCCCTGACTGAATTCAACAGCAGCTATGTTGTACCCCATTTTCTCTTAGGTTTAATTGAAAACATACCTACTGCTATTGAGTCAAGATGGGATGATTTTGTCATGATGCCTCTTCCATCTGCCACAGACCTTCTTTCCCTTCTTCTGGAGATGAAGAGCACAGGACAAAGGCTGAGAACTCCTTTCCGACTCATCTCAAAGCAGAACGTATCACCTCTGGAAGGAAGTTTTCCTTCTCTTTGCTTGTGAGTGATGACACACAACACTGAGGAATAAGTAATTTCTTTACTCTTTCCCCACTTCTTCTCCCAAAGTTTCCATGAAGATTTTTACTGTATTTCTCAATTAGCACATTCAGCCTGCATGTTTAACAACCATTTTAAAACAACACATATATAAGCCAATGAATGACGGAAATATTTATAGATGCTATTTATTTTTAGCTCTATCACTCTTATTCTAAATGAATAAAAGTAGATAATTTGAGTAACACAGATCCAGCTTCATGCTTTTGGTTGCATGGATTTTCTTCTACCATATCATTTGTATTTGTATTGCTGGTTACAATATGATGGTTAATATACATATATATAAGAAAAGCAAGGATAAATGGATGAAAAGGCTTCCTTCTTTAGAATACCCTGTTCAATAGGAGTACTCTCAGCAGATTCTTGATTCACTAGTGGTTTAGCCAAGCAGAGAAATCCCAATGAACTTTCTTTACTTACTATCTAGACCAAGCAAATAACTGCAGCAGCTCAACACCCAAAGGAGAGTAGCATTTCCAAAGCTAGAGGGAACAGATAAGAGCTTTGTCAGGGAGTCAGGACTCTCCTGGCTGACTTGAGAATGAAGCAACTGCTGGAAGTCATGAGCATTTGCCTAACTCGGAGTTAGACCTGACTGCAGAGTCCAGGTCTGTGTCTGGAATACAAAAAAAAAAGTGGGACCTGACACTTTTGGAGTTTGCCAAAAGGCAAGTGGATGCCAGAACAGCAGGGATGGTTAGGAGTCTCCTGTCTGAAACATGCAGGGTAAGAAAGAGTGCTAAAACTAATCAAAGGGACTTGTAAGTGTGGAGTTATTGACTGGCACTCTGCACACATGCACTTACTTCATTCTGTTGCCTAATGTTGACACATATAAATGAAAATACTTCTGTTAAAATTAATTTGACCTTTAGAATTTAAAATGCAACTCTTTAATGGCAACATATTTTATCCCTCCATCTTTGACATTCCTCAAGATCAGGCTCCTGGGATCCTTCAGGGATGATTTGAGAGCTTGTAACAAAGAAAACACAGCTAAGAAAGTTTTGCAGCATCCATCAAGGTAGAGGAGAGCATGCACAAACCCTGGGAGTTCCGAAAAGCAAGTGGCACTCACACCTGAAGATCAGAGGCACTGCTATGGAGTTGCAAGCTAGGAGACTGCTCTGCCTGGTAATGAAGTCAGGCTGAACTTTCCATCACTTTCTGTACTAAAGATGGGTATTTCTGCTCAGGTTTGGGTTCTGGTATCTCCAGTATTTTGCTGTTTCTTAGTCAGATTGTAGGTAAATCACCAGCTACTCTCAGCATCATTTTGCACTGTATCCTGAAACATGGAAAAATGTAGCTCACAGCAGAGAAATGTACTTTGAGGTACTGAGAAAAGGGGTGTGAGTTCCGAACCTTTAGGTCTGGCCTGAAACAGGCCAGAAAACAACATCATCTGATTAAAAATCTCAGCTGTCATCTTATATCACATTTTCTGGAGCTGTGGGTGGGGTGGGAGGCTGCAACTCATCATTTTTGTTTCTGAAACACTAAGGGCCAAATCATGTGAGTACTCTGATGAATTCATGCTCCTGTGGAAAACAGCTCTCCTAGGACTGACACAAACATGTTCTTTAAAGCAGAGGATGATAATAATGCTTATTTTACCAAAAGAAGATTGGTATCATTGGCTTCCTTAACAGATGAGATCTAAGGCACAGAGTTACCCAGGGACATATAGCAGGTCAAAACCAACCCAGTGTTTCTTCTGTTTCCATGTCTAGTTGGCAGTCCCTCTTGGGCAGCAAACTGCTACAGGGCCTGAGAGCCTCCATGGCATGGGGCAGTGCCCACAAGATGGGTTCTAGGGTGGGTGAGGTGGCCTTGGTGCAAGGGAAGAGAACTGCAAAATACAGCTTGGGCAACCACTGGGGCTAGAGAAGACTTGGGTCCTCTTGGGAAAGTGAAGAGTGGAGAGCAGAACAAAAATTATTTTCCCTGGGGTAGGAGGTCTCAGCAGGCATGATGAGAGATTGCCTCACACTGAAGTTGAGCATTTCAAGGAAAAATGAATTTCATTTAGTATCTTCTTACATGCAGTGAGGATGGGAAAATGAGCTGTTAGGCTGCTCATCGAGGTCAAGCAACATAAAAATATTTATCTATCTATTGTTTCTTTTGAACATAACATTTTGAAGTAAGTGTCCAGACACTCAAACACAAGGCTTGCTTGTACTAAACATCAGCTCTCCTTCAGACAAGCCCCGTGCCCTGCCTCTGCCAGATGCTGACTAAATGAAGGAAAAAGCATTTTTCTCTACCTTCCTTATTCCTGGGCTGCTTGCCAAGTCCTTTTCCAAATCCTCGTGACTCGCTCTCTAGAAACGGGAGCTGGTTGTACCTCTTCCCCAGAAGCAGCGGGAGCCATCTCAGGCACCCCTGCTGACCCAAGACAGGCTGCTGGGCAGCGCCCTCAGCCCCAGTCCTGCCCTCAGCAGCACCTCACGGGCCCTTCCCAGCCTGGTGTGGGGCTGCCTGGCTCTGTGGACCAGCTCCTGAACTCCATGAGCCCCAGAGAGTCCTGCCAGCCCCTCCGCGGTGTGTAACGTGCAGCCCAAGAGCAGCTGACTGGAGGCTGTGGCTGCTTTCACCCCTGAATGCCCAGAGCTTTCTGGACAGAGAGCTGACTGATTTACAGATGTAATATCACTGTCTACTGGCAGTCAGGGGTCTAAAATCCTTCCCAAATAGTGATGCTTGGTCACTAATGGAGCCCGTGCTCCCTCAGTCGAACGGAGTGGTATATCCTCCACTGCCTCCAGCAGCCCTTTATGCAGTACATGAAAGTAAAATTGCAGTAATTTCAGATATTAAAGGAAATAAATACACGCCAATATGACCTCCACAGCAGTACTGAAAAACTGTACTTCTTTACTAATACAGTGGGTCTGAAAATATGAAGTTTTGAGCTAAATGAGACTTTCAGCTCTGGAAGTTTTCCTTGGGACTTACAAAGCATTCATGTTGATAAATGCAGGTCCCTCAAATAAAGAACTGCTGCCACATTCAGGGAATATTTTAGAGAAGATATAATTTTCTTTGCCATTATCGATACTCCTTTGCGTTATTCCTTTCTCATAATTTTCACTTTCAAAAGTCATTTTTTTTAGGAATACATAAGACATTTGGAAAGGGAAGGACACAACTCTTGGATTTGACAAAAGTAGCCTCAAAAACTTCAACTTTTCAAACAACTGGAAAGAACACTTAGGATAACTTTAAAAGCATTAAAAATCTGCACTTTATTTTTTCAAAAAAGTATCTGCAGCTACACAAACCTCAGTGTTGCTCCTCTGCTTAGGAATAGCTGCTTCATTAAACACCAGGGGAAACACTGCATCATTCTTTCTACTGTCTTTTTAATACCAGCTCTGAATTCTTATAAGGAGGAGTATTGTCTCCAGCCAATTAAAGGATTTAACCCACATATATTACTCAGGCAAAAATCACATATGTAAAGGAAGTTGAAAGGATGTGAAGAACCTCCTTCTATTAAATGAACTAGTAACTGTGCAGCTTGGAAAAAGCCTGGAGGAATCCCTTTAGGATCTCACCCTAAGCCTGATTAAAGGAACTCAATTATATCTGCTGACAAACCACTCAGAATAATTTGTGAACTGTAACTGAAGTGTGACTGAAACTTGTCATTCAGATGGAAATCAATTCACTGTTCCTACAGCAAAATGTAAAACTCCCAGTACTAGTAACTTTTATTTAATTGAAATAAATATCTGCAATTTTGAAGACTAGCTAGGCAAGAGTATCCTACAGGGTGTTGACATCCAACTTCTTTCTGTGGAAAGTTACAGTGAGTTACTGTACTGCCAATTTACGAACTAGTGAGAAGGACTGTGATTTAATTAAAAACAGAAGAGATAAAATCCTTCCTTCATAAATGAAAGCTAATGCCCTCTAATTGTGTATAGCTGAGGAAGAATACAGAGGAGCATGTGTGAGCCTTCTTTCCTTACAATACCCTGGAGTTTCCAGTTCTGGGAAATTGCACAATGATTACTTTTTTTTTTAATACTTCATTCCTGTGTATGTGTAGAGATCCATTTAATAATCCAAAGTATCAGGAACTGGGCCCTGGATTCTCAAAGCAGTCTATCAGCTCCAAAAACCTCATTGTTGGATGCCCACTCTGCAAAACCTAAGGTGACACTTCCTTTGAATGCAATCATTATTGTACCATCCAGTGTCCATTTTCTTGGCTGCAACTTAACATATAATAGAGGAGTAATGACTGGAAAACTGTCAGAATAGTCAAGTGTCTTAATTCCTCTCCACCTAATGCAGAAGCAGGGCAGGATGGGCTGGGGAATCAGCATTCATCAGTACTACTCAAGACAAGAAAAGAACCAGAAATGCTTCCTCCCTTGGGAATTTCAGACACAGTGGAATCAGACCAAGCAGAATTGCATTTAAGAACGTGTGGTTTCCTTTAATAATGGTTGTACTCTGAACGTGCTTTCCCTTGCTGTGCTGTTGAGCTGTCCCTGCATGGTACAAAGAGGAAGCCTCAAGTACCGCCTCAGCTATCCTGGCAGCTGGAATATGAGATTCCTTGTGTCCAAATGAGGCTTCAGACACACCCTGAAGATACTCTCTGTTTTCCTGAATGTTTTCTATTCTACTATATCATTTCTGAGGCAGGTTTGACCTTCTTGTAGCATGCAGGATACAGGACACGGAATTTACAAGTTGAAGCAATGCTGTCTTCTGCCTTGTTGTCTATACACAATTTTTGTTTGCTCTTTTGACTGCAGTTGTTTTCACAGAGAAGTGTTCCTAGCGTGTCTAAAAAAAAGTCTTCGTGATTTCATTGTGCATTCATAAGTGGATTTTTTCCCCATAATATATTATTTTGCCCTTCTCAGCATCACTTGCCTTTGTTCACTGATTTTCCAAGCCTCTCTAGTGAAAATGTTGAATATTCTATGTCTCATATACATCTGTGGGACTTGGCGGCTGTCCAAGAGGAGGACAGTGCTTCTCCCAAAGGTTCCTGTGATGCCCTAGATCACATACTTGAGATCATCTCTTGCTCTTTTTTGAAAGCAAGGAATTTATTGGTTTCTCATTTAAGTTGCATGTAAATATACTGTTCAGAATTATATTTAAGTATGCGAGTACATTACCCAGTACTTGAGCAGTTCCTTACTGGCAATCTCATAAGAAACTAATGGTGGCTCCTTCTAAAATTTTAGCCAAAGCACAAGTATATATAAATGAAAGAGACTGATTAACTTATCATAATGACTCCTTCAATCATCTTTTCCATTAGCATGGATCAAAGTACAGAACCTTGTACAAAGGCACTTCAGATCTAGCTGTCTGATATGTCAGACTTAAACCTGGGAGATGAAAAATCTAGTTCTGACCTGACACACAAAGACCTTTATTCTTCAAGGTCCCAAAACAGAGAATAGTCCTGAAATACTCATTTGTGAGCTGCTGAAGATTGCTTAGTGGCCATCTAAATAATCACACTTTGCCAATGGTGTCTATACATTCATTCAACATAAAGACTTCACAATAGGGGGTTTTTTTATGCTTTTGCTATATTTTGGTAGGTGGTTTCTGACATCCTAATTAGTTCAAATTAAGTTAGACAGTTAGTCTGCTGACATCTGGAACAGTGGCTGCCAGCTATTTTCCTTCTATTTTTTTCCTGAAAGAGAGAAAATGTTAGGTTGCATGGTAAAAAGCTCATCTGCAAGCCTACAACAGAGCACAGGGACAATGGCAGGTGAGGGAAGCCAAATAATCAGGAGCTCCCTCAGCTCCTCCCAGACCCATCATGGAGGGGCCCAAGGGCCACCTCCACCAGCCCAGAAGAGCACAGAGGCACCGTGGCAGGTGGTTCTGGGTGACAAGCTCCTACGTCCAGGCATAAAACCCATCCCAAGGAGTCAACAGGAGCACTTTTAGAACTGGAGGAGATCATTAGCTATGGATATGGGATGCCTTATGAAATGCAAGGGAAGAGCATTTGGGGATAACATGAGATTTAGAATGCAATGTTCGGTGGAGAAACCAAAGCTGAGGAATGGGAGGGCTCAAGGGCATTTGCAGAGGAACAAGTTTAGGAACAAATGACATGATGAGCGATAAAAGGATAAAAGAGACTGGCTCTGTCTAAAGGAGGGCTGTTTGGCATCAGTTGCCTGGTCATACCATGTCTCTATCTTGTGTGCATAGGTGTGGCCGGAGGTCTAAAGGCCAGTAACTGCAGTGGGCTCATAGGTGGGAGGAGCTGCGTGTCTGCAGTGCAAAAACTGGCAAGGCCAACATGAATAAGCGTGTGATCACTTGCAAAGATTAAGTCAGGGTAGTCAGAGAGTGGGTGAAGTGCCCTGGGAGCCAGGTACATGCGTGCGTGTGTGTGTGTGCTACCGTGACATCCCTGTGCATCCTGGTATCCCACTAATACTAGTGGACCTCCAACCTAATTAGCCAGAGAAGTGAGGACCATGAGGCCATTAGGGCTGTTTGTGTTGGTGTGAGCACTGAGCACCTCTGTGTGTGATGTGTGTGGCGTGCAATGAGTATGTGTGTGTGTGTGTGTTTTGCACACATGTCTGCACATGGCTGGGGAAACATGCTCATCCTCACTGCTGACTGGACCCACGGCATGAAGCTGTGCAGCCTCACCTCTACGAGGCTACTGGATTTGGCTCCCCTAACACTGCTCTCCCAGTAGCCTAATCCACAGCTCCCGTGTCAGAGCTGCCCTGAGCCGGGGCCACGCAGACCCAGGGGAGAGAGAACCCGTGGGGCCTCCAGGTGCATGTTCCTTCACCATCTCTCACCTCTATACCACCCCTTTGAGTCTTTCTGGACCCAACCAAACGCAGAGCTTTGGTATGTCCCTTGTGGGTCAGAGAGACCTGCCCCAACATGAACTTAGCACTGATGCTTTCTTTCTGCTGCCCAAACACCTGGCTGTTCTCTATATCTGCACTGGTTTATGGTCCAGCTTCCATCATATCTGCATCTTCCAAATCTACCTTCGATTCTCCCAGGAACCGAGATCAGGGAAAAACAGCCTTCTCCTGTAGACAGGAACAAGGAACCTTGCTTGCTTTTGCACTAGTTCTCTTAAATGTACTTATCCCAATGTCCGTCTTGAAAACAGTGTTTCTCATCTTTTCAGAGACTGGATATTAGAGGGCTGAGTCCACATGAGATTTATATTCTAAACACAACACATAGGTAGGAAAGGGCATGAATTGAAATTTTAAATCTACAGGAAAAAGAGTGGATGAGCTTGGGAAGTATATGCCTTAATATAAAAGTGGACATGAATGCATTAAAAAAATGTCAATTTTAACATCTTTGGGAATATCAAGATATTTAGAAATGGTGTTATACAAGTAATATTATGAAAGTGAGACCCTTGAGGTATCTGGATGGAAGGAAAATTCTAATTTAATTTTCACTTTTCTGAATTCTGGAAACATATTTATTATTTTTGCCCCATTCAGCCCTAAACATGTTCCTGAAATCTCACGTAACATCATCAATGCCTTAATTTTCCAGATGTTATTTTTTCCCGTTGTTCTTATTTTTGCCTTGGTTCTGCATAAGGACAGAAATACCAAAAAGGGGTTGTTTTACATAATCACCCCTCGCTTATGTCTTTCCTATTTTTCAACGACCATTCAGCCTAGAAGACAGAACATATGATTACTCAGCGAAAGCCCTGCAGCCATGAACTCCATCTGTTTGTAGCCTTCAAAGTATTATTTGTATAAAGACAATAAAAAGTCTTGTTCCTTTATAAGGATGCTGAAAGGAGTTTGATCTCTGAAAAGAACAACAAAGATTTTCTTTCTCCAGCTGTTGAAAATGACTCAGTATGAGATTTTGATCTCTATATTGTAAATTTGATATCCTGTGGATCTCCTCCTCATCTCACCTATTGAGTTGCTCGTCGTATTACATCTTTCAAGTTTAACACGTGATTGATTAAAAAGCCTCATTTTCTGCTTGCTTTCCTATATGATCATTCTGTGCTTAAATGTTTCAAGCTCATTATCAGCCAGACTCACTGCTGTAGGAGAGTTCACTTAAACTGCTGCTGTGTTTTAGGTACTAACTGCTGGAATGTAAAAAACTCTTAATACAAGCCACTAATCATTGTGTACTTACATAGAGGGGTTTTTAAGGATATAACTCAAATATGTTTGGTTCCTCTGAAGACAGAAAGGTTCCCAACACACAAAATGGAGTTGGCATCTACTTCATTCCATAAATGCACACCTGTAATTTTCTTAGACGTCTCTGGGCATGGTTCTTCTCTCTGAAACTGCCTGCTCGTCTGTCTGCTGGGGTTGTGAGATGTAGGAGTAGTAACCTTGGTTTTTTTCCTTACACCCTGGTCAAGGCTTGGAGATTTTGGATGACTTCCTGGAAGTCTTTCTCTGCTACAGCCTCTCTTTGGTGGAGAAACTTGTTCTTCAATCTCTGCTACATTTCAATTTGAATGGAATTTGACTATTTGCCTGCAGAGTTGCCCTCAGCCATACTGCTCAACCTGATTTGCTGCTGCAAACCACAAGTGCTTGTTCTCCAATGTTACTACTGCTTGTCATTTTCACTTTGCTCTCAGAAAGAATAGCTTTAGACTGATCTGGATTTTCATGTAAAAGTGCTTACTTCTGACAATATCCAGTCCTTTCTGACCAAGAGAACACTGGAACAGCATTTTCAAGTCAGAATGCACTTGGAAGTGTTCTCCTGATGAAATGCAGAGTGGCTTTTTGCAGGCAGGGGCTATGGAGGGTGGAAATCAGCTGCTCCAAATGGAGTTGTCCCAACTGAAGGCTGAAGGCTAAGCCAGCTTCCTCAAATGATCTGGCAGGGAATATGGTGTAGATGTCCAGACAATTAGTTGAGACCCCTTTTATCACATGGAGACTTGGCACATTAGTCAAGGCATTTTCTTCTTCCTATTCATGCAGAAAAGGCAGAACTTTGTTGGCTGCTGCATGGCCATATGAAGGTTAATTGCAAGCAATTTCCACTCATGATTTCTATATTCAGCATCTGTGTTTTATTAATTGGAAAAGTAAGAGATGCCCCTTAAATAAAACTGAGGAATACTAGGAAAATAGTGCAGCCAAGGGGCTACAAACAGCTGCTCTCACAATGGCAACTACTGTTGAACTGTCCTGTGTCTCACAGCACTTGGAGTCAGCAACACCGTCACACACATATCCCTTACCATGAAACGCAGGAAACACAAAGTTTGCAAGTGTGTGTTCAACTTCAAACCTCAGTGCCCAGCAGAGATTTGTATCAAAAGCATCATTTGAGTGTCTGAACCCAAGGCACGAAATAGATAAAAGAAAGGCATGCTGCTTCTGTAACGAAAGACTGGAACAGCATGGGCTTAGGCACCTTTGGAGTTTACTTGCAGAGTCATGAAGACGCTCCAGTGAGAAAACACCCAGAGGCAGGATTCACTGAGCCATTTCCACAGGAATACAGACATAGGGTGGACAGAAAGGACAACCTCTCCTACTAAAAATTTCAGATGCTCCATCCTCCCGGAGGCAGAGTGCAGTGACCAGGAACAGCAAGGGAGCAGAGAAGGAGGACAGCAACATTCTCAGACCTCTTCAGAGAGAGTCAAAACTTTACCACCACATCCCTAAGCATCTTTTAAAATCTGGGTTCAACCAGGACACACTCTGCCAGTCACAGAGATGCTAAGCTCACACGGGACACTCTTCCCACCCTAAAACACTCTACGTGAATCTTGGAACATGCTTTACATATTTATATTTTCCAGCACTGAGCAATGTTTGCCCTACGTTTCTTCTCTTCCACTGCGAACAGAAGCGTGTCCTCACTCTACCTATCCCCCTGTGTCAATGGTTTTCTGAAGCAGATGTTGCTGCTCCAGTAGCACAAGGCCTTTAAGTACCAGGTACCTCAGAAGGACTCAAGTCATCCTCCTCTCCTCTGTCTCCAAGTCACTCAGGGCAGCTTCCACACTGACTGTCTTCCCAAGAGCAAGCATGGCTATCTAAATGTTTGGTGTGCAGAAAGTTCAGAGCCTCAGCATAAACTTAGAAGGCTATTTTCCTGATGAATTAGCTTCTCAGCACAATCCTCACACAATAGGGAGCTGGGAGTATTTGCTGCCAGTTGCTGAGATGAAGGTATACTCCAACAGTGTGAGGAACACAAAGTCCAGCTCCTGAACCTCCCTGCTCTCCAAGCACCCTAATTTTGTAAAACTGATAGAAAACTCAACTCTCTGGAAATGCTGAGAATACTCACTTTCAATCTCATTTTCCACACATGTAAGAAACCTAGTGAGAAAGAATTTGGGGTAAACAAAATTCATTCTACAAGATCAAAAAATGACAAATGAGAATTGGTTAAGCACTGTTTTATCTTCCTTGCTTTTTTTCACATCATATATGCAAAAAAAGGCCTTAAATTAAAATTATTACAGGCATTTCTATCAAATAAGATAACAGTTTAGAAAATTCCTATCACTTTTGTCTTTAATAATTTAAGAGGGTACTTTCTAGAACCACAGTATAGCAGATGTCTTTTTTGGAGGTATGCAATTTTAACGCAATTTTTTGGGATTTCTTCAAATTACTGAGAATATTTATTTTCCACTGCTTCGATTTGTATCTTACAGACTTCCTCCTGCCTATGACAAGTAGAAGCACAAGGGGTCATGCACTTTCTTCACTCTCCAGTTAAGTAAGTCCTTATTACTTGAATAACTCTCTGAAGAATAGCAGGCAGATAAATCATTTAAGATTTTTCCAGTCTTTTAACAGCCCCCATCTAGAATACATAAACATAGCTTTAAAAGAACATTGATTACAGTTTCCACCAAATGCTAAAGTAAGTTTTGTTTGCTTTTAAAGGAGTAAGAAAAAGATTTGTGAAAAAACCCTAAACATTTATTCTGACATTACAAGAAAATACTAAGAATTATGCCTAACAGAACTAGCTAGCTACAATGAAAGTAAAGCTGCCTGTTAAAAAACTGACAACCAACTGAAGCTTGTAATTTCAACCTTCATCAGTTGCTTTCTTGAGTGACTCATCAAATCAGTGTTACCTAAAAAGTCAATACTGAGAAAGATGGTAAACCAATAAATACTCCTTTCAGTCACACAATTGCTACCACTCTTGAGAACACAGTCAAGCGTTTTATTGTTTATACTCATTTTCATTTACACATAAGAGGAACAATCAATGCAGTTCTATCACAGCAGGTGGACCATATCCTGAAACTCTGCTGAATACGCGTAGACCTGTCTTAAGGTCCAATCAGGAGAAGAAAAAGAAAGAAAAAAACAAAACAAAAGAAGAAAAAACTAAAAAAACATAGGGAGGAAGTAGGGAGGCAAGAAATTTCACTAACATCAGTTAATTCATGATTCATGGGTATTTATTTTGCAGGTGAAATAGCTCTTCTGAAAGAGCAAACTGTTTCACTTCTTTACAAAATACACTAAATAATGTTAAGTACTTAGAGAATTCTAAATTTCGCAGTGGTTCATGCGGTAAGGGTGTGCAACCGACACAAAATGGAAAACATGGTTACAACATCAAACTGCTACTTCTATTCCCAGCTGGTTCATGGAAAAGGTCATTGGACTTCTTGATTTCTGCTCTTACGGAGTAAAAGCAAGAAGTATTTACTTTCTAAAGGCAACTATGAGGACAGACTACAGATATGCAGTGCAGTTGAACAGGTCTACAACTCTTGTTTCTAGAGCATTTGCTATTGTTTTGAAATACAAATATAAAACTTTTGCACACTGTCACTTCTCACACATGTTCAGCTGAAGGAGTCATTTACAGAATTTACTGTGATGCTCCTATTTTAAACGTGATTTTTTTTCTCCTCTTGGCCTCATGAGTGAAGGGAGCAACTCTTTCCACTGAAAGAAAGAAATTACAGGTGTGCAGAAGTACAACTATGCTACCAACACAGACAGAGACAACTGTGCTCTTGTGCACACCCCTACAACCGGCCGGAGAACAAATTAAGAAGTTAAGCCTGCAAAATAAATGGAGTTTACTCTCAAACTTTTTTTTCTTCATTCCAGATGAATTATAGACCTTGATTCGAGGCTGCCCTCTTTTTTTTTTTTTGCAACTGATCTGCGTGCCTATTGGAACAGCATCTCTGCCAGAGTCATTACACTGAAACGCAGAGCTGAGCAGTTTGGTGGCAGAATGTATTGACGTTTTTGCAGCATCATGAGTCTGGCAACTGGGCTTGGGGAAGTTTCAAGCAGTGGGTCTTTACAATAGCAACTTGATTCTGCAGACAAAAAGCAAAAGATTGGCAGAATTATTAAAGTGTCACAATAAAGGCATGTATGCATTCTGCAGAACGTGGCGCTGAGTTTAGCGATGAGCCGGCAGCCACTGCTGTCAAGAGGCGCGGAAAGGCAAAGCCCTTCCGCGTGTGAAGAGACACACCGAGGTGTCGAGCCTCCCACAGCGGCTAAGGCGCAGCTTTCCCCTCGGGACGCCTGCTCGCAGCCGGCTCCGCTCCCGCACGAGCAGCGGTAGCCGTGAGGAGGCCAGAAAGAAATAGGGCTGGACTTCGCCAGCAGCCTTCATCTGGGGCCTATCCTACCTCCCTTCCTCGCCCAGAAGAAAAAAAAAAACCAAAACNGCATCCCCACCGCTCGCCGCCACTTGCGAAGGGTCTGAACACCAGCTCTTTGTGGGGTCGCACCCCCCCCGGCCCCATTTGCAACCCCCCGCCTCCCCCGGCCCGTCGCGCCCNCCAAAAAGCAACATGCCGCTGGTACCGGGGCTGCACCGACTCCCTTCCAAGGGGGCTGCACGCCCCGCGGTGCTCGCAGCTGCCGGCGGGGGCCGGGAGGCGGCACCGGGGACGGGGGACCGGCCCGGCCCCGGCGCTGCCCGGGGAGCTCGGCTGCGGGCTCGGAAAGCGAGTGCCGTTTAGCACTAATTGGCGGAAACACGGGCATTAGCATACGAAATGGCGGCAGATTGGTTTAATAGGTGGAATGAAAAGCAGATTTCCGCGAGTCACTCCCTGCGAGCCGGTGGGGGGGGGGGGGCACCCAGACGCGCGCAA
>VZTG01001540.1:94134-130324 GCA_013397845.1 Melanocharis versteri
GAGGAGGAGCCGCCGCCGCCTCCCTCCGCCCTCCCTCCCGCACCCACGGGCCGTCCGACGGGGGGCGGGGGGTTCGGCCCGCTCCGGCCCCGCGCACCGCCCCACCGCCGGCCCCCCGCCCCTGCCCCTGCAGGCGTCGGGAGGAGCCCGAGCTCGCCCCCCGCCCAGGCGGGGAGCAGCCCCTCCCCTTCCAGCCCGACGAGGGATGCTACTGCACGGGCGGATGCAGGTGCTCCTTGGTCCTGCCGTTGTTCCCATCCTATCTTGCACCGTGCCCGCTACGCCGTGGGGCTGGGCGATGCCAGGCTCCCCAGGGAGCCCGGCGGGGCCGGGGTGCACTGCCCGCCGCCACGTCCCTCGGCAGCGTTACCAGTGCCTCTCGGTGCCGGAGCTGGGCGTGCGGGAAGGGCCGGGGCGACCAAGACGGTGCGGGACAGGGGCGCAGCCGGAGGGGCACGCACCTCGGGACCGCCCGCCCGCCCTGACCGCCGGGCCAGGGGCTGCGCAGCGCGGCGAGCCCCGCTGCAGTACAGGTGCGCGGCCCATCGGCTCACATCACCTGCTTTACACTTCTAGTAATCCCGTGTCTTCTGGGCTCAGGCTTTCTTACCCTTTTTTTCCCCTTCCTTTTGTGTTTTTTCCTTTATTTTTTCTGGCGTGCTTGGAGAGGCACGCCCACGGCTGAGCAGTCCTGATGTGCCCCACCGGCTCCTCCAGCGCTCGGCAGGCGGGGACAGGAGCAGCGGGAGCACACGTTTGTCCAGGTCCCGCAGCTCCTGCCAGCGTTTGTTCTCAGCAGCCGCAGGAAAGTTTTGCACACAAAGGGAAGTGCGAGCCTGCTTTTTGCTGGGTCAGGATAATTCCAAGTTCGGTGAAATGTCTATGCTCCAGCCCGATTAAATGTCCCGAAGATACCACGACAAATTCAGCTAAGAGGAGAAAAGCGTTTTCAGTCTGCAAGCATGTTTGTGCACATTTCCACGTGCTGCTATATGCCTGAGTTCCCTGTAAACTCTCGGCACTTCCCTCTTGGACATCTCCTCCTGGCTGTTTTCCCCTGCGATGGAAAAGCGAAGTTTCCCTGTGGCCCCGTCCTTTCCGGGCTATGCTCAGCATCCCACGGGGACAGGCACTGCAGTGCTCTGCCTGGGTCATCGAGCTTAAGGACAGGGTGAGAAACCTCTGCGCCCTGTTGGGCACCCTTGAGCAAGAGGGACTAGCTCACCTGAGAAGCTGCAGGTCAAGGAAGTACCACAAGAGGAGGCTGGAGAGGATCCATTGTGGCGCAGAGGGGTTAGGACACTCCAGGAAGAGAAGCATTGAACTGAAGAGCCAGGGCTACACAGCAGTGTGGGAAAGTCAGATCCCTGCAGGGACAGCCCCTTCTTCCGGCTTCGGCACAGGGCAAGGTGCCCTGATCTTGAGATGTGCTAGGAACCGCAGGTCTCCTGAGATCAAAAAAACAGTGGTGGTGCTTGAGATTCTGTAAAATCTGTCCCAGATCTTTAGTTAGGCTCTCTCAAGAAATGAGGCACGGAGAAGATTGCCTTGGATTAAAGCAAGTGTGGCAGTCAAGGTTTGCCTACATTCACTGAACTGGCAAGAAGATGTCAGTGAGCCTTTCTGTTTTCCCAAAAGGGCGTGGGGATACGGGTTTGGTCTGTTTCCATGTTTTTATATTGTGGTGCCTCCTTGTGTTCAAGCAGTCACCACCTCCTTTTGGTGCCTGGTAATTGGTTGGAGCCTCCAGACTTTACTGCATTAAAAATAATAATACAGAGCTGTCTGCATTCTTCTGATCTCTCTGATAGGCAGAGATTTTATAATCCTGGCTTCTAATACAGTGTGGTATTGCTTTCACTTCTGCTCAACATTTCTGGCTTAATTTAGTTGTGCTTAAGTTGGCAACTGCCCTCAAGCCTCTGTAGCTCAACATTCTTCCCAAATAGGGCTACGTATCTGAGAGGAATTTAAATTTAAAACACCATTAGTAACAGGAGGAAAACCTAGCCCTTCATTCAATTTTGGAACAGCTTGCCTCTTGTGCAAAGGCTCTTCTGATAAAATTATAGAGCCTCCAAGGGCAATGTTCTAGCCCAAGCCACTGCCATCAGCCATGGTGTGTAGTGTAGACAAGTATTATGTGAATGGGTGATGAGTTCTGGCCACCCTACTAATGTCACTGTTTATCCTCATTCTAAAATATTTGTGTTCTGTGCACAGCTTTTGCTGTTGTCCTTCTCCATTAATTCTGGGTCATTATTCATCAGTAATCATCGTTCATTGCTTCCCTCTTTGTCTTGCCAAGAAGATGATTTTTTTCCTCCCTTGTTTGTTTTCTTCCATTGCGCTTGCTGGTTTCTCACTCATTTCTGTAGCACTGCTGCGAGTGGTCAGCAAAATGTTCACCCAGCGCGTGATAGGTCTAGCTGTGGTGACTTCACCTCACCTGACTGCTTACAAGGACCACCTGGTCTTCCTGAGCAAGCTCAGTAAGCATTCCCCATGCTTCTCTCCGGGGCTTCAGACTTGGGTTGTGAGCAGCTGCAGGAAGAAAGTAAAGCCTAGCAGCGCTCCGTGTCGTGGTGCTGCGCGTCACTGCTCGAGGGGCATGCAGAAAACATGTCCCCACCCACGCACTGGAACTGCTGCTTCCTTTAGGCTGTCCATGCTGGTTCCAAGGATTTGTGTCGCAACAAGGGGTGCTCAGGTTTTAAAAGTCTGCTCCTCCTCTCTGCTCTGCCAGATAGGATAGCCCCCTGTCACAACTGGACTGCCAAGGGTCAAGGCTTGATGAAAGCACCGTTCTACCTAGATCATCAATAAGTACTGGAGTCTTGGAGTGCCAGTCAGACACGTATTGTGAATCATATGTATTAGCACATGAGCGATCATATCTCACTGCTGTGCTGTCGCCCGGAAGCTTGCATTTCATTGTTTATTTTCTCCTCTCCTAACTGGATCTGAAAAGATGCTTATGAGAAGAGATCTTATTTCCTGAAGCTTTTGGCTTCTGTGCAGAGGCAGGCATAAAATTAATTTCTTTCTGCTGGCATAAGACTGTTAATACTTCTTATATCCAGATTTTGATGTACTAAAATACCCAAATATAGAAACTGCAATGAAAACTGAGCCTATTATTGGTTTATTGCTTCACAGACTGCCCATGTATGGCATAAATATCTTATAAATAAATTAGAGAGAGAAGACAGACATATAGAAACAAACCTAAGTACAGAAAGGAAAAGGCCTCATTGTACAATCAGATCTGTCCTGGCCACAGATAATGTCGTGTGGGTTTTGGCTTTTGGATCTTTTAGGTATATTTGAACACGGGGCTCAGTGCACAATATAAACTTCACCTCTGCTCTTGACTCAGCTGGTAAGTTGTGTGTAATGGCATCTGTAGCCTCCTGGACTGTGATGAGATTCATACTCATATTTTAAATAATGAAATTCTGAGTACTTCTGTTAGCAAAGATAACCTTCGCTATGTAAATCAACACAGTGGTATTTTGTTGAGTTTGCCAACAGACAAATAACACTAATGTCTGTGTGAAGTTTCTCAATGTTAACTTTGAAATACGGCTAAGGCCATTTAAATGCCGTCACTTTTAAGTCGCTAGTCAAAATAAAATCACCCAGCTTGAGTTACTGAAATTTAATTATAAGGAACAGCTGGACCTAGTTTTGATTTTTACTGTGAGGACCCAGACAAAGAAACAAGCACATGGGCTCAGAAGGCACAAATACACACTGGGTTTCTCAGCCCATACTGGTTAGGCACAGTTGCTGAAAAATGCACTCAGATACCCTCCAAAGAGCATTCGATTACCCTGAGTAGGCAACTGAGGTCAAGCAAAAAAAAAACCCTCCAGTCCTCCCTTACAGTGTCTCTAGCAGTTAATCTCCATTCATTGCACTAATCCTCACACATTTCAGTTCGTGGAGGCAGAAGTTGAGGTTGGTGTCTGTTCCTCATTCATCTACAATGAATTTGATTTTTAACGATGATCCTGGAAATACTCCACAGGAAACCACTTCAATCCTGCCCTGTCTCCTCTCCTTCCACACTGGCCATAATTCTCCTGCTTTGTTACAAATCAGAAGAATTGACTGCTTGTGTGAAAAGAGCTGTGGTTTCTGTCTGAGGCTGCTGGAGCCTCTAATTCACACTAAAATCAGTGCAAATGCTTGTTTTGGTACCAGAGGATTTGGCTCAATGATTATGCCTCCAGTGCAGGCTGTCTCCAGTTACATACCTGAAGGGATTTTAACCTACCTGCTATAATATGGGTGGATTATAACCTGCTATAAAATACATGCATATCCATTGGGGAATGATCTGTGGAAAATAGCCATGACAGTATGACATAAAGGTACAGCTGTCTAGGAATAAAAGTCAATGGCATAACCTTTAGCACCTGTTCAGCATGAAGGCAAAGTACAATGCATTTAGAGTTTGTAGGGATTCAAATGAAAAAAGGTCTCATCTTCTCATCTGCTCAGATCTGGCAGAAGATAAATTCTCCACTTTCAGATATGGACCTATATCAGTTTTAAAGTGTCGTCCCACTTAAATATGTTCAAATCATTCTGTCTGATTTAGAGAATGGAATCTCTAAAGGTCTCCTGTAGAGATTCCAGAGTTGATTTCAAAGGGGTCCCAAATATCAAGTTTTCAGAAATGAAACACTGAATTTTGTGGTTTTTTTAAAAAAAACTCTGCACACATTTTAAAACAAGCTACTAATGCATAAAGCTTGATGGGAACTTGTGCAGTGCAGTGAATCACTGCAAAGAAGTAAAACGACTGAAAATTAAGAATCAGATCTTTTCCTTGTGAAATCATCATGTCAGCATTGATTTAAGGGGAGCTACAAAGATTCCTTCCTATTAGAGATCTGGTACTTCTGCATGGCTAATTAATATTTATCTAGGAAAGAAGGTAACATATGCTAAGCCCACTGCCACTATTTATAAGCATGCTCTAGTCTTTGTTCCCGGAGGTAATCAGAAGCTAGGAGCTTTTGCTGGCATGCAGATTTGGGTTGCTAATTTAATAAAATGCATCATCCATTAATTTCAGTCCTTTTAGGATGTTTACTAGTTGACAGTTTCTTTTGCAGTATGAGACTTAATTGCAAAATTTAGTTGTCTGTTCTGCTTAGCAAGAGGCTAAGAGAGAGATGCTTCTTACAACATGCTGAAATTCAGGAACAGAAGCAGTTTTGAAGGCCACAAAGGTCTTGTAGGCCTACTTTCATCAGCAGATTAGTGTAGCAAGACTAAAGCAGTAGTGAATGATCATAGCATCATCCAAATATCAGAGCTTTGCAAGGTCAAGAGGCCCTGTGAGAGATCCAGGGTACGTACAGTTATTCTCAGCAGCACTTTGCAAGGTAGAGCACAGCGGAAGATGTCGTTCTGGTGACAAAGGACAGTTTCTGTAAACCAATTAAATCCAACATAATCTGATCTTGGAGAGAGGCTGTTATGAAACGGATGGTCTGCATGTTGCAAAGTGTGAAATCCATGAGTGAATCTACTAAAAAATCACCGAGTCAGCAAAGGCCATCAGTATCCACCAGTGCTCTATGGGTAACTCTTTGGGGAAGAAAACAAAGGCCCAGGAGACGTAGGTAAATAAAATAAATAAAATTGTGTCACTTGAGGTTTCTTCCAAACACAAGGCATTCATGCATCCCACTGCTTGGAAGCAGAATGTGTCTCATCTGGCTTTTCTCTAAGTAACCAAGTAGAACTACAGAGCCAGATCAGCAGCCCGGATCAGCATTGTCCCAGCTGTCAGTCTTTTCATATTTCCTTTCTTATTTTGCAATCTTTTCATATTTCCATTCTTATTCCGCAATCTTTTCATGATCCAAAGATTGTTTAACTAACCATCCTAATAGAAGCTGTGAAAGTGCATGTCTTCATGTCTTGTGTTTAAGGTTATTTATTGGAGTAAGGAATACTTAACTGTAAAATATAGATGTGATCTCTATCATATTTAGAAGGGTGTATTTTACTTCTCATTACAGGAAGAAGTCAGTCTTAAAGGATTCAGATCTCAGGTAGAACATGCCCATAAAGAGGTTTTGAGGTGATCTGAAAAATACCTTAGGTTCTAGATGTAGCCTTTGAAACGTTAGTGGATTTTAAAACAGTTGAGATGTGGGCTTTTTCTTTTTTGCCAGATGATCATGTCTGTGTTTGTGGAAGCAGAATCAGATAATTTTATTTTGTAGCTTTTAAATTCCAGTTGTGAATTTCATGGGTTTCTCTTTCTTTCCTTATGCAAATCTTGCTATGTCCCTTCCCCAATTCTTACTCCCCATAGTTCCATCTCTACACTCTAGGAGCTCTGCAAAGGTACACCCTGGGTGCACAGTTTGCCTCTTTAAGAGCAAACCAAGGCTTCCAAACCTAAGCAATCTGTTTCTTACTAACTACAATAAGAATATGCATCTATTATTAAAAAAAATAAAAAGAAAAAGGGGGGAAAAAAAGCAATCTGCAGCTCACTCTGGGTTTTCCTTGGTTTTCTTATTACTCTCAAACATTTTTGGACTTGGCCCAGATCTGTCCCCACATCCCCATTAAAGTTCATGACTTTCCATCCTGGTGATGAACTTTCTCCCCCTCATTTCAAAATTACTGCCTTCTTCATGTCTTGGTCCTGCAGCTTGGCACACACCTGCATGGGAGCCTGACCTTCTGTTCCCTCCCTCTGCTCCCACCACTGTCCTTGGGAAGGAGGAGGGAGAATATCCTTGCATATCCCCTCAAGACCCACAGCCTCTGTCATGTTTTAAACAGAGCCCTAAATCCTAGGGGATTTCTACGCTCCAGAACCATAAGCCCCATCTGAGAGTCTAGTAAATACTCAGGTGAAGTTATCTCATTGGCCAAGTTGCCCCTGCTTAAAAGCAGCTTGAAGCTAGGGAGGTTTAGTTGCTAGAACTTCCATCCTGGTTTCTGTAATGTTTCAGCTGTGTTTTTCTGATCTTGGAAGTTGCATTATCCCTACCTAAATGCTACCACACAATTCCATAGCCTGCTGTTGTGGCCATGACCCTCTTCTCTCTTCATCCCTTCTTTGTGCATCCTTTTGTTTATCTCATTCCTCCATTAATACCTCACTAACAAGCAAATTTTCTTTACGTGACTTTCAAAGCCTTTGGTAGTTCATCTTCTTCTCATCACATATTCAGGTTAATTACTGCCTCCCACTAGCCTCTGATGCTAGCACCTCCCAGAGTATTATTCAATTTCAGTCAGACATCTGCATGCCTTCCCAGGCTTGAGACAAGTTGCCTGTAGCAGGTACAGATATCCTCATTATAAAGGATAAAAATCCTCCCTTGCTGTGATGCCAACAAAACACCCTTTACAAGAGTCAGGCTGTTGATTAAACTATGACTGCTACCTATTATTCTTCCTGCTAGTATTTTGTTTGCTGATGTTTTCCCACCTGTGCGCCTCTGCTAGTGCTAATCTTAGACTGCAATTCTTTTGAGCAGAGACATTGTATTTGCTACTATGAAAATAGCTTTGAGGGTCCTGATTCTACACTTTGAGTGGCTTGGAATAAACTCTCTGTCAATAGTACCTATTAATATCTTCTCTTGTGTTGTTTTTCATCTGTACAGTTCAGAAATCGCTGTCAAGATCCAAGCTGGGCAGGGGAGAGAAAATATAATGAAAGGCTCGTGGGTTGAGATAAGGGCAGGGAGAGATCACTCAAGAAGTTACTGTCATGGCCAAAATAGACTCAGCTTGGGGAAATTAGTTTAACTTATTGCTAATCAAATCTCAGGGTAGGGAAATGAGAAATAAACCCAAATTTTAAAAACCTCCCCACCACCCCTCCCTTCTTCCTGGGCTCAACTTCACTTTTGATTTCTCTACCTCCTCCCCCCAGGGAACTCAGGGAAATTGGGAATGAGGTTGGCGGTCTGTTCATCACACATTGCCTCTGCTGATGCTTCCTCCTCAGGGGAGAACTCACACTCTTCCCCCACTCAGCGTGGCGTGCCTCCCATGGGAGACAGTCCTCTGTGAACTTCTCCAACCTGAGTTCCTCCTATGGGCTGCAGTTTTTAACAAACTGCTCCAGCATGGATCCCTTGACAGGGTCAGAAGTCCTGCCAGCAAACCTGCTCCAGTGTGGGCTTCTCTCCATGGGTCCACGGGTTCATCCAGGAGCTGGCTCCCAACACAGGCTTCCCGTGGGGTCCCAGCCTCCTTCAGCTGCACCCACCTGCTCCAGTGTGGGGTCCTCCAGGGGCTGCAGGTGGATATTTGCTCCAGTGGACTTCCATGGGTTGCAACCTCTGCTCCAGCACCTGGAGCACCTCCGCCCCCTCCACCTTCATTGACGTTGCTTGATGTAGGGTTGTTTCAGGTACTCTCTCACTCCGCTCTTCTGCTACAGTTGCAGATACACAGGGTTTTTTCTCCCTTCTTGCGTAAGTTATCCCAGCAGTGCTGCCACCATCACTGATGGGCTCAGCCTTGGCCAGCAGCAGGTCTGTCTTGGAGCTGGCTGGCACCAGCTCTGCCGGACACAGGAAAAGCTTCTAACAGCTTCTCACAGAAGCCCCCTGCTACCAAAGCAAACCAAATACAGCAACAAATGGCTGATCCACGTAAACTGACATGATCAGCACAGTGGACAGTCTAAAATAAGGTCAACCAGAATCTACAAAATATAAAGGTTCCTCATTTTCTGTCTAGAAAAGCAGGTTTGCTATATGTTTTGTTATATTTAAAAGATAAGAACTGTCCCTTATTTACCTTATGCAAGTAGCCAGAAATAAACGAAAGTAAAAGAGCAGACTGTTAAAATGTAATGTGCACCTGGTTGTTTGCTTCTATTGCAGCTCTGAATTCTGAGCTATAGAGATAAAAGGGGAAAAACACCCAAACCTGCTAGAAATTATGTTCTTAAAGACTGGGGTTTTGAGAAGTAGAGAACATGATTACCATTTCCCTTCTGCATCTGCTTCTTACCTGCCATAAAATATTAAGTTCTCCAAAGTCTCCCCAAAGGATAATATCTTGCTTAAAGTTTGATTATAAGAATTGGGGGTTTCGTCTTAAGTGAATCTGCCTAACATGCATACACTTAATATAAAACTGTAGGCACCTGGTCATGGCCGACAGGACTTCTATTATCAGTGACTTTCCAGGCCTCTTTCTCTCTCCTTTGGCTGTAGTACAAATATTGGTATTTATTGTTGGAAATGTCTTTTATTGGGGTGCATTTCTTGCCTCAGCAGACTTCCTTCCTGGCTTAGCACTATATGTAACATTAGGAGTTAATTTACTCCTGTCTTCTACTGTGCTGCCCTATCAATGACCTTTGGACCAGTGGTGACAAAGCCAGTAATGTAGATTGCTCTTTTACATGATTCTGAATATGGATCTGATAAAACCTCAGCAGAGCTCCCACTTCCTACATCTCACATTTACATTTACACTTTGTAAATTCCTGAGAAAAAGAATTTTTAGTTTCATGTTCTCAGAGAGACCTGCAAGAGTTCAGTAGTTCCCTTTTCCAAAAAAGCATTTTGGTAGCATTGTTCAGTCTTTGACATTTTGATTGCCAGTAAATACACAAAGTCCTCTGAGACATCATCCTCTGAGGAGCCATGAAACGTGGGTCAGTCAGTTGTTGACAGCCTAATATTATCTGGCTGAAACAGTATGAGGAAAGCTGTTCCTGGAAGCTGATGGTTGTGCACTCCCTTTCTTGGATTTCTTTCATGAAAATTATTAGAGCATGTTTAGATATCCTCCTTTCCTTAATGGAGGGAGTGTGTTAAGCTTGTTTTGGAGATTTTAAGCGTACTTTAAAATCATCTGCTGTCTTCTCAGTACCTCACTCCCTTTTCTGTACTCAATTCTGCTTTCATTTAAAAGGGTCAGACTGCTGCTTCTCAAGGATAATTTGAGCCAGAAAAGGCTGTTAAGATCATCAAGTCTAACTGCTGACTGTTTTCAACCCCTCTGACATTCCCTGATGTATCAGCAATTTCCAATTGATTGACAATCAGATTTACGAAAAGCCAGAGAAATGAAGAAACAAATTACTTGGCTGTCTAGTCATAAGCATGTTTAATATGACCTTGAGACAGGAGGACTTGATGAAATGGTTCTAAAACTCTTCTGTCAGAGTCTCTATATTTGGATATATTTGAAGCTAAAGGGCACAATTTTACTTTTTGTAATTTTAAGAACACATGGTGGGCACACCAGATGAAGGAAAGCAACAGAGAAATTTGAGGATATTTATCAAACAGTTTTAGATAATTTCAGTCTTTGCATCTTGATAATAGTAGCTTGTACAAGCAGTAGCTTCACTAAATTATACAATATTCAGATGGAGGTGATTTGCAAATAGATGTGTCTCCGTAGGGAAAGTTTGTGTGGGTTACTCCAAAAGCCAGAAATGTGAAAATACAGAAAATTAACAGCAAATGATCTCAGGGATCAAAACCAAATCTTGACAAAATAAGGACTAAACCCCGCTGTCATTTAAGCAATGTAACTATGTACATTTACAATTAAATTCCACCCACACTACTTACATACTGGGTAGCATTTTTTGAATATTTGAAACTTGCTAAAGAATTTGAGCATCCACCTATTGCAGGCAGAAAAAAGTAACAGAGTTTTAAAGACCCAAGAAGTGTTAGGGATCTCTACCAATAACTACAGGCCACACAATTTTACCAACCAGTACTCTGACTCAAGAATTTGTGACTGGAGCAAGAATCAGGTCATAGAGGAGGAAGGCAAGCAATATATTTCATCATCCCAGCTGAGGTAGCAGGAGAAAAAGCAGAAAAATCCTCAGGGACACAAGAGAGGTCTTCAGCAGGTCACACATTCTGACCCATCCCAATTCATTCTTCCAGATCCCTTTTTAGTCTATTCCACTGGTGAAATGCTTTCTCTGGTAAACATTTCCATCTTCTTTTTAGCATGAACTTTTGTGCCTTCGGTGTCCAACAGTTGGTCCTTCCATGCTTCTGTTTGTTAAATTAAAGAGTACTTGGTATCAAATGACTTCTGCCTCTATTTTCTGGTATTTGACTTCTCAGTCTCATTAGTTCTTCCTACACCATTCTCCTAAGCTGTTTCTCTTATGTTACTTGAAGTGTAAGAAGACTGACAAATACAGATAGCTATCAGATATATGGTATGCACATAATTCCTTATATATATTGATATATAATAAAATTATGTATCTGATAAATACGTAAACATATATGTGTGATATATAAATATATGTGAAAGGCAATCACAAAAAAGAAGGGAAAAAATCTATTTTTCATGATCATGATGGTTAGTATAAGAACTCATATTAAATCAGAGCTGCACATTTTATTTTAAAATACACGTATATAGCCTAGCTGCTCACTAGTAAATTGCAGATAAGATTATCATCTTATAAACTAATCCATGGAAGCAAGGTAGGGGAATTTCAAAGGGAAGCTGCATCTACCTTTGCTGCATTGGCAAAAACCCACACCGGGCTGGCCTGACCCAGTGCTGGCACCGCTGTGCTCCCCAGAGGATGTCAGGTTGGATGACTTCCAGAAGATCCTACTCCTGCCAGCACTTCTATGCTTCTTTGCATTAATGCAGCAGGATTTCTGGACACAGCCACGAGGGGTTAATAAATAGTGATGACTGAATTTTGGAAAGGTAGCTTCAGTTATCAAGGCAGTGAAAGCATAGACTTGCCCTTTTAAGTATTATGTATAAACGGGAGCAGGGAGAATCACCATATGTATTAAAATCCCAGCAGAATTTGGATCCTGCTTTGTCATGCCACTGGCCAACACCATGTGTTAACAAAATAAGGGTGACCTGATTTTGGCAGCGTGCTGTTTGGCTTTCACAATGAATTACTGTAAAAACACAGGAATTAGAGAAAATAGGGATTGGACTAATGAAATAAGAAATATGAGGGATTGCCAGGAATGTGGAAGAGTCCAGCAGAAAACATTAACAGACAGCATGAATGGAAACAGCAAGCTTTTCACCCGTTCAGGTGCAGTTACGGGAGGGATACGATGTGCTGGAAAGCAAAATTGATGGACTAAAACAAATCTGGTTAGATTACTGATCAAGGCAGAGTTTTGCCTTAGCATGTATGAAAGCAAAGTGTTACAATTCTGTTACTGTTATTGTTGTTCTATTAATTATCCAATACAATTCGATAAAGATTCCTTTTGTGCTAGGCAAGCCCTGTGGATCCTATGATCTTCATAAGAATTTCCATTTAGCAGGAATACTCCATGCCTTTTTTCTATTTTTTTTTATGCTAATAGAGTATTCATATGACAGTACAGCTCGTACTAATCTAAGGATTTAATAAAAGGTTTAATTGCAGAGGCATTTTTTGAAAAGCAGAAGGATATTTATTTGCTCCTCAAATAGCCATGAGGAAAATTAAGTTAAGAGGTTTATAGTATGAGGTTTATATTGAGTTTAAAGGATACCTGGCCACTTCAGCAGAAGTGGGTTTGGAATAATCAGTGATGAAGTAAAGAATTGCTTCATTTTTTGCAGGCAAGTCAGAATTTCAAGGCTTTGGGAAGCTTGGAAATTAGCTTGAAGTAACATTTGAGTTCAGCTTCTGTCTGATAACCACCTCTCTGATGGGTGATGTGACTGTATGGTGCAAAATGCATTTTTGTGGTGTGGGAGTCTCGGCGAAGTCCCAAACCTGTTCACCCTGTCTTGCTCCTCATTAGTGAGAACGAAAGACTCACAATGTCTCTCTGATAAGAGGAATGTGGGGGTCAACGTCCAGCCAGCAATCCATGTGGAGAGCCTGGTCTGTGCTGACGAGCGCTGTCACCGTCTGTGCTGGGGCAGGACACAGGACTTGGTGCTGCACATCGGAGTCTCTGCCACACCAGCAGAAAACAGGGAGGCTGCCTTAGTCTAGTTGCCTCTGCAGCTAGGTATTTGTGGCATACATTAGATTTTCCCTATAAAATTTTCTCTCTTGTTGGAATGATATAAAGGATCCCAATGTAAATGAGACTCAACCCATATTGCACATTACAGTGACGCTGATTTGTTACAAAAGGAAGCACTGCTATTCAACACTGTGTTAATGAGTGGGGAGATGTATTCATTTTAAAGTGGGGAAAGGGTGCCAAAGTAATTGATTAGGAAACAAAGAAAATTGAAAAGACATATTTCTTATAAAGCAGTGTTAAATAGGGGCAGTAGGCCTTGGCTGCAGCTCTACAAAATACAGATTTACTCCTCATCAAGGAAAACAATATAAGCTTTATTTGTTGTCACCTAAGTTGATACCAGAAGAGTCATTGAATGAATCATAATTAGGTTTTCTTGGATCTAAACTAGGAAAGAAAATAAAACTGCAGAACCTCCATAGTGTGGGCCATAGAAACCTGGTATTTTTCCCTTCAAATTCTCAAGATTTTTTTCTGTTTGGCAATTGCCATTCTGTCATTCTGTTCTCAATTGTTTTTGCAATGAGAGTTGCAAATTCCAGCCTTATTTTTATTTAATATCATATTTTCATATGGCAATGACAATCAGAGTCAGAACTATGCCTATAAGACCAGCCAAGAGTAGGAAGTCATAGTGCACCACACTTGAGATTTACATAGCTGATAATAACACAGTTACTTGTAAAACAGTGAATGGAAATAAAGGCATTTCTTACTATGGTGACAATAAGGCAGTGATGGCTTTGAGAACCTGGATATTTCTATTCGTTTGAAACAGTCAGAAAATATTTCCAATCTTTGAAATAATATAAAATACCTGAATTCTTCACGTAAGGAAAATTGTGGTATCCTAAATCATTGCTTTTCTTAATCAAACTATTAATTTGTATCTTTTGAAACTTTTATTAAGGAAAAGGAGCTGACTTGTGCTTCAGATGTCTGCTGTTTTGTCAATATGTGCTGCTTGGGATCCTTCTCTTTCAGAACAGCAAATTGAGCAGATTTCTTTCTATGTGGTTAGGAACTTCTACAATTCTGCACCCTCCTTCATATTCTCCATTTAAGCGTGTGCTGTTTTGCTGAAAACTCCTCCTTCCTCCAGCCATCTCACCAACAGTTTCTTCCAGGCTACAATCTCCTTGTTTCACCTTTCAGTTATATCTTTGATCTTTTTCTTCCTCATTGGCTTTTTTACAGTCACACTATTGCTTTTAGGAAAAGTCTCCTTGGCACATGCCTAGGGTGTTCTTGAACTTTGCATCCTCTCGTTTCAATGCATCATTCCTCTCCCTGTTCTTCTATCTGCACATTCAGAAATCAATCAGCACCAATTACCCACTATATCTACAGGGGTTCAGAGCTGCAGTTTTGAAAGAAAAATTGTGAGGGTGTTCAGACTTCAAAGGGGGTCTCATTCTGTTGGATCAATTTGGACTGAGAACATTGGAGTATCTTACTGTTCACTGACATGAATGCTCCCACCAGTCAATAGCTGAATAACTCAAACCTTGCACGACACATTTCATTTCCAACCAGTAAAATGCCTACTTTGACCTCTCTGGAAAAAGCTAAATGGTATCAGCAAAAGCAAGGGAAGGCTGTTAATTTTATTATCATCATTGCTGGCAAATAAAGCACTGGAGAAATCTAAAGGTTTGTGTTCTCAATCTGGCATATTCAAATAATGCAGATGCCATCACAGAAAATTATTTAAATGTCTAATCAGCCTATAGCCCCAAAATAATAAGATATTAAGCCAAGGAATCTTTGGGGTCACATTGATTTGTTTAATAGTTGATGCATTTCATATAATCACAGCAAGCAAACAGAATTGATTTAAAGCTGCTATTTATGGAGATCAGCTCACTAGGAGCTGTAACCATTCAGTCTCCTGGAGGACTGTCTCACGCTGTATTACTAATGCACAATGCAGACTGACAAACTTCTGTGATTACTTACCCTGTTTGTGGCACCAAGAGATCCATACCACTGTGCTTTTCTGGTAAACTTTATGATCCTGCTTCTTTGCTTACTGTCAAGCAGATGATAAAAGAGTTTCTTCTTGTGGGAAGTCCAGCTTGAATAAGGAGAAATCAAAATTCAGGGGGTGAGGGAACTTAGGAAAGCAAATTTTTAGGAGAGTGAAGGCTTGAGATGAAAGCAGACCACTAGAGCATGTTGTTCTTAGCACACACCTAATGCTTAGGAACTCACATATCACTAATAACAGACATATTTAGAAAGCAATGCAAACTTCTAGTGCTTGGTTTTCTCAAATAATTTTGGAGGTTTCTTGAAAGTTTTGAAAATTGACTTGTCATTAAAACAAATATGAAATACAGAATTTTATAAACAACAGAAAACATGTGTCTGGTATACTCTTATTATGTTGCCTTTGAAACCCATCCATAGGGGAGATGTTGTAATAGGATGTACTGCTTGCCTAGCTTGGGAAAAGGATAATGTGCACTTGTTCTTTTAAGTTGTGTGGTACACCAGAAAATGCTGAAACATCCAGTAGAAGCATTTAAAAAACATTCTTTGAACTGCAGTTTGCAAAAACAACAGTTGGTGGCACTTTGAAACAATTTTTATTTCTAAATGCATTTTCTTATTGTAGGTGTGTACAAGATTACATTAAAATATTAAATCACCAGTCTACAGTGATTCAGATTACGGTAACAATACCGAACTTATCAGCCGTCTCTGCACGGAGCACAGACAGCTTGCTTAAACTGAATCTGAAGATTTGCATTTGTGAAAGCAAGGGAAGATGTTCAGGGAGATTAACTCTTCTTTGAAAGAGTCATAGAGAAATTACCAGAAGACAAATGATGGCAAACAGAGAACAGGAGGTCACTGCAAACAGCATGGCTTTCTCTGGCCTGCAGAGGCACCGTGTCCTGAAGCAGTATCACGTGTTTCTGTGGGCAGCTTGCTCTCACTGGGTTTACATTTTGAACCGGTTTTTGCCATGGCATTGATGTGCATGGTATGTAATGTGTATAGATTTCTGTTTTAACCAGCACCCACTAGGTAAATAGGCATTTCCCAGGATTTTAATCCCCAAGAATTGTGAGGGCGAAGAACAGAGAGAGACTGCCATGGCCATTCCAGAAGAATCAAGCATTTATCCATGGTGATCCTATCAACCAAGTGAAATCACACCACCTGCATAGGAGCTCCAACATGTTTGATATCATGGAGGAAACCTGGGCATTACTGGAGAAAACTGATGGTTTGAAAGATATTCTCTCTCTGTTATCACACACCTTGTCTGAATATGTGACATTTAAAGTAGTTGACAAGCAAAATCTCTTTCCCTAGAGATTATATACGAGCCTTTCTTTCACGGGCCAGTTTCTTTTGAGCCATTTCAATTCCAGAAGGGCGGCATCACCAGTTGGTCACAAAAAAAAAGCCCTGAATACCAGGATGACTTGCTGCATTAGCTGTGGCCATTTGTTCAAAGGACAGAAAGACCAGACTACATATGGTGCTTGGCAATCTTTACAGCTTGGCTAAAGGCATTTCAGTGCCTTCTGTTTTGTCTCTAATTCTTGGATATTGGAAATGAGAAGTCTCCGTCAACAGAGGGTAAGAAATCTGGAACCACTGCTGTTGCAAATGATTCCTGTTTGCCATCTTGGCCTTGAATATGTTGGTCTTGACAGCGTAATCCATAAGTGATTCTTACTTAGCTTACTAAATGACATGTTTTCCAGTTATTAGTAGTTCTTTATATTGGCCAGTTTGGGTTCTGTGGCAAAATGTTTCCCTCAGCTTCAGACATGTTGCTTGATGCATTTACAAATACGGTCATTCCTGGGAATATTTTGCTTCTTTCCCATTTGATTACATGGGGCTGTTTGCACTGAGGGGAGAGCTTGCAATTGGATATTGCTAAGGCAAACCTCCTTGTTGTGAACAGTAATGCTGCCTGGCATTCTAAATTTTCCATAATGTGCTGCTAGATTGGGTGTAAGTGTGAGCTAAATACTGATTTGAAGTGTTTGCTTTCATACACTTCCGTGTACCTTGACTTTTGCAATGTTCTTGCTTCAGCTATATTCTCGTGGTGCTTAGGCAACCCAGCAATGCTGCCAAGTTTTGTGCCTTAGTAACTTTCTGAATCCTTGATACCCCCACACTCCCCCACCTGCAGCAGTATACGACTTTCAGTCTGAGAGCACAGCTCTGCTTAGGTTTGAGATAATGTTTTGAGGCTTTTCAAAACAGTTCTCTCCAGTGCCTAATTCAGGAATCTGTACCTGGACCCAGAAGAGGGTTCTTTGCTGATGCTAATGTGCTAATGCTAATGTGTTGATGCTGATGCTGTTCTCTTATATGCCTGATCTTGTGCTTGCAGAGGGCTCAGGAATCTTTGTTTAGGTATTTTGTATGCCTCCCTGCGTAGCTGACCAATTTTCACACACTGCTGCTTTCAGTTTGGGTGTGGATGCGGAAATACCTATTTCTTCACTTTTACCTGCAGACAGACTTATGATCCACTCTTTATCTTGGCTGCTAACCAAGGTGGTAATTTTGGGCTCAGCAGTTACTATCCTTCCATTACATTTCTGACCTGCAGGCTTGGTTGTTTTTATTATGCTAGATATAATTCTTTTGGTCACATTCTCTCTTTGAGCAGCTGTATCAGTTGTACGACTGTGTACCTGTTATTAATACTGGCTCTGAAGTGCCTGTAGATGTAAATCAGTGTCCCCTCCAGGGACTTCTGTCATTATATTAAATGAACTGGATCACGTTCATCCTCCTTTATCCTTTCTTTCTCTTTGTCCTTTCTTCTCGTTCCTTCCTCCCTAGGCCAGGTGCCAAAAATTCTAGAGAGGCAGTATCTCAGCTATCAGCTTAAATTGTCAAACTGGCATCCACCTCTTTCATTTCAAGGAGGACTGTGATTGAAATTCCTTTTATTTTAGGCAGTGGTAGTATTTTAAACTCACAACTATCTAAAGAATTGGCGATAACGCTGAACTGCTTCGCTGTGAAGGGGTGGTTACAGACCAAGTGAGGAAATGTTTGCATAAATACTATGTAGGCAGATTCCCACCTAGAAAAAGCCGCTGTTTCTGCTAAAATATTCAGAATCTCTTTGGCATCCACCACAAGACAATTGTCAGACTTTATTGGTCTGATCAGGAAAGGCTTTTGCTTTCATTTGGTGCCAGCATATTTCCCTGACAGTGATGTGAGAGGTGACCAGATGTGTTTGTTGACCGTGGAGATGCCTACGCAGGGAATCTCTTTCCTTCTTCTTCGGCAGAGGTGAGTGGAAGTCTGCAGTTGCTCCCAAGGAGCATGGGTTGACAGTGTGCTCAGTTTGTATGACCTCTCCAGGCTGCATGGGCTGGCATTAATGCTTAAGCATTGCAGGTGGCAGAATGGGTGAGTCCAGGCTTTGCTCTGGAGCCAGGGCTCTGAGATGAGAACCCCATGTCCCAGCTGGGGAGGCTCAGCTTGACCTATGCTTTGTGCCACATTTCTCTCTTTTGATCAACAAGGCTAAAAATCAGGGATTTCAGGGACACAGGAGTCCCAAATTCCTGTTTAACATTTTGTTAACTAGGTGAGAAGTAAAACTCTGTCTCTTCATTTACTAAACCAGAGCAACTTTATTAACTTGCTGCACGCTTCTGTTTTGTCAGGCATTCAGGAGTGGTAGCAGGGGAGAGGAGAGAATATAGATTCTAACATTTCTGTGTGGACCTGGCTGTGCTTGTTCATGGTTAGCTTCCAGATGTGAATGTTCAAACTGTGGGTCTGCATGGGGGATGTGCTTGGTTTTGTTCTAAAGGTGGAGCACTATAAAGAAAGTAGGACTCCAGTGATACATGCTTCAGTCCTTAGAATGTTTTCCTTTTTCAATTGTTACCAACTAATCAAGAATATTCAGAAGCCTAGGGGTGAGGCTAAAAGGGGAATGCTGACTGGACATGAAGATGGGACTGGTTTGCCTCAGATAACCTAAACAATGGTTGGAAGTCTGAGTTACTGGCAAGGAGAGCAATGAGGCACAGTGTTATCTGGTAAGGCTAAGGAGAGTGTTTTCTGAAGGCTGACTGTGGTGTTGCTGACCTTAACAAAGAAGGTTTATCTTATACCCTACTAAATGTGTAAATTGAAGTTTATCGGACAACAAAAAGTGAAATGTGATCTCCTTTGATTTGTTAGTGGGGAATTGCTGCACGGCATGTCTCATAAGCAGTATAGCAAGTGTCACAAAGCACTCTGAATGAGAGGGAAAGCAGAATAATCCTTTGGCAGATGGAGCTATTGGGCAACTGAGCATTTCTCGTGTAGGCAACCATTTGTACAGAGTCAGCATTGATTGGTTTGGTTTCAGTGTGAAAAGATTTTCTCAACATTCACATTTTTTGCAGAACTGATACTTAGTTTCTCAGCCAACTCATTAACTGCTGTGTTCTCTGTCTGAAAATATCTATTTAAACTCTTTGTTGCACCCTCCCAGCAACCCGTTCTGATGCATATCTCCCTGCCCAGGTGACACCAGAGATGTGTTTGGCTTTTGCAGATCCTACAATGAAATACAGCGTTCTTTTTTCCATTCCATCACGAATTCAGCTGCCAAGGCCAGCATCCTCATTACCCCACTTTAGCATGCATGAATGCTAAATCCATTATTTATAGGCAAATTTCTGATGATGACTATTTGTATGTCATTGGTGGAAATTTGCCTATGTGCTCCCTCAGAAATAGATTGGCGTTATATAACTTCACCTAACCCGCTATAATACTATCAGAACTTGTATGCAGTGCAGCTCAAAAAGAAATGAAAACATTTTTATGGAACATTTATTTTCAGGTAGCAGCATATGTTACGGTTGTGAAGTCTGAAAGTATTAACAGTTGACTTATGAGGTGCTATGTTTTTGTCACTCAGTGTTTGGGATCCAGTCTTAATTGTCTGTTAATGTCAAGAAGACAAGCCACTAATGATGTGCCAGTAAAATAACACAAAGAAATAATAGCTGGTTCCTATAGGTGGTCATACGTTAAAAAAACTGTTCTTTTTTTGGAAGAACAGCTTCTTCCAAAGCAGAAAACTGTGTATGGAATGTGTAGACCCAGCCTCAGAAAACATGCTCACAGGTCCTGTTCTCTCATCTGCAAAGGATTTCCTACCTGGGGGAGCAGTGGCCCTGTCAGTGAGGGCTGCTCACATGAATAAAGGACTGAGTGATAGCCAGTTGTCTCTTGTCTATCTAAACCCCAAACAAGCAAACAAGCAAGTTATTTGCATCGGAAAAGGCTCTTAAAAAACCCAACTAAACAAACAAAAAACCCACACACATATGAACAATATTATGGATTCTGTTAACCCTGTTGAGCCCAAAAGGTCAACAAAAAAAAGCCCAACAAAGCTTCTGATATCTCTGAAAAAGCACAGGGTTTTGCAGACACTGACAGATTTTTCATTTCACTTGTCTACCTGGGTGAGACAGTCACTCAAAAATGGGATCAATGGCTTTCGTCAATACCTCACCCAATATTGTGAAAGGTCATCTGTCATTGTCTCCCAGCACTAGGATAATTTGCAAACAGACATTCCTTGTGCTGGAGTCATGCCCGGAGGGTTTTAGCAGGAAGGGAATACCTCTCTGTTGGTCAAGCACAAAATAAAAAAGTCCACGTTTACTGCTGAAACAGGAACAAGCTGTGACAGGAGTAAAACACAGGCACCAAAGGCTTGTGAGGGAAGGCTGAGTGAAAATAGTGGCAGAGAAATGGCAGAGTAAGGCAGAGCCTTTGAGCCACTGTTCCCTGGGGCTGAGAAATGGCTGTAAGGGGGGCAGCTCATTAGAAGACCAAAGCTGTTTCCAGCACCTAAAGCAATAAGTAGATTTTTCAGAGAAGCTGGTGCCTGAGTATTTCTAAAAATCTCCTCATAATGTGACTGTGGGAGCCACAAGCTCCTGACTGCTACTGAAAACATGGCTTTTTTTCAGATATTGACATGGAAGCTAAAGCCACCCAAAAGACTCTGTTTTGGTATGGCTGTTTGTGGTGTGAGTCAGTGCATGTTCCTCCTCCGTGTCCAATACCAGACCCTGTTGTATCCTAAATGTGGGAATTACTGATGTCATCAAAGGTTAATAGCTAAAGGAATAATTTCATTTGCAAGTATCCCCAGCTGAAAAGCTGTTAATCATATCCCAGGAGAGCCTGCCAGCTTGCATTTTTGAGGACGCAAGGAAATGTTATTGCCTAGTATTTGTTTTATATCACTGTGTAATGAGCATGGGTGTCTTACTATTTTATACAGTGTTCAGATATGAAATATAGTCATGCCTCTCTTGAAGTGTTACTCTGGTTTGGTAAAAATTTCAGGAAAATGGCTTAGATTTATTATAGGCCATATATACAGAAAGCTCTGATCTTTGATCAGATTATTAAATTGATTCATGTGCCAAGGGAAAACAAAGTGTTTGCAAATGAAGATTAAAAATTAAATTAAATTGAGATTCACAAGATGGGATGGATTTCAGGGCTGGGAAATCAGAACTTAAAATTAAACATTACATCCTGAATATTATATTAATAATTATAATTGCTTTAAGTATAGCATATCTGGCATAGTGCTATTGTTGTTTTGCTTTAGGAACACATTTAATTTTTCAGTTGTCTCCTGACCAACATTTTCAGTGAAGTCAACATGAGAATATCATCAGGAAGGAATCTAAAATAATACAATCCCTTTCATTAAATGCCATGAAATGTTTATTATCTATACTGTGTGCAAGTACATTCATCTGACTGTCACCAGGACACAGATAACCTACAGGATAGATAACGAAATTGTTTGAGTTGCCTTGTCTCCAAATTCCTCAATAAACACTTCTTCTTTTATGGAGAAATCTTCTGTAAAACTGGAGAAATCTTCTGTGATGCACCTTACGTGATGGTAGCATGATCCAAGTTCAGAATATACGGCAATGAATTATTGACCCTTCTTGATCATCCTGAATATTGAAATATAGTTCATAGGGCTTCCATGTGCTCAAATTTCTTCAACTAGCGTGAGATACTGCCAAAGCAACACCAACCCCTCTGCACAGATTGCAAGAATTTTATCTTTTTTTACTTTCATTGAGGGTAAATAAAGCTGTGATACCTTGCAAATAAGGAATTATTGTGGCAAATCCATCAGCTGAATCCTTGGCTCACAGGCATAACTATATTCCAACAATTATATAAGCTGAGCTGGACTTGTTTCTATTGAAAAGTTACAAATAAAAAAATAGATGTAAAAGAAAGCAGATAATGGAAATATACCTTGTACGTACTCCTTTAGGTCAGTGTAAATGTGGATATGCGATAGCAAGTGGACTATGAATGTTTCTCTCTTAGATTCTTAAATACGTTAGATTAATAAGTAAGTTGTGTCTATAAGTGAGTTACTGTTGTGCTAGTAATTCTATAAGAATCTTTTGTTAAATTGTTTAAATTAGTCTATCAATTAAGTGCTGTTAAGTTTACGTGCTGTTAAAACCTTTAAGCCTAAAGTGTTGGTCAAGTCCTGGGCTAAGTTTGGCAAGGGGGTCCACTCTGAACCTTATGATTCAACAGGAGAATCTCACTTATTCCTTTTCGTCCTTTCGCTTTCCTATCCTTACCCTTTTTCTATCCCCAGCCTCCATATAAATCATTTTAGGTTGATTTTATGTTTAGATTGATTTATTTTATTCTGATTTTTCTCTATGTGCTTTAACCATGTAAAAGTAATAGAGTGAACTTTGCCAATTAACTTTGTCATATTTTCTCTTTTATATTAAACATGCTTTTGCTGATACCTTTGCTGGGGATTCTTCAAGCAACTTAAAACACTCATTCACAACAGCCTTGAAATCCCACATGGTTCTTCAAAAGAGTTCTTTACAATGCAGCTATTAAAGCCTTTTCAAGGTAAATGAATGGAAGCCTGAATCTACATCCCAGTCCTAGTCCAAGATGCCAACTCAAGTTAACACTGTTAATCTCTTGTCAATATGCATCTACTAAAACATGAAGGTCAGTTTTAAAAATAAGAATCCAGTTGTCTCCAAAACTAAGTAATCCCAAATTGATGTTTGAATAATTCAGCAACTTTAAAAAGAAACTTATTAAATACTTCCAGATATAGAAAATCCTTATGTACCAAAAATTTAAATTGCCTAAGAAAATTTGCAACAAATACCATAAAATTCTTAAGAGAATCCTTCACCATCACACCAACATGTTGTCCAAGAGGATTTTGTTTGAGGAAGTTAGAGGTAAGAACTTTTTATTTAATCATGAAAAATTTATTGCAGTGTTAACTACAAAGAGCCCACTCCTACTCCATAACCATTAAAATGCAGGAAGTCACCTATTCAATAATGCAGAATTTTTGTGTATTAAAAATTTAAATCTATAAATATTAATAGAACACAGGTCAGTCTCTTAACGAACAGAGGTAGTTGTACACACAGCTATTGTTGTAAGCCTTAAGGGGTGTACATTAGTTATGACATAGAGAAAAACAGACATGTTAAAAAGCAGCTGTCCAAAAAAGGAAGTTTTGTTCCTTTTTTCAGATGAAAGATAAGGACAATAAATCCTATACTAATCCTAGTGTCTGTGCTTGTCCTTTGGGAAGGCAAAGTTCCTATTTCAATCTAACAAGTCAACGTGTTGGAGTCAGCTTTACAAGGGCATGGCATAAAGGTGTTTATAACTAACAGCAGCCAGTCACCTTCTGCAGCCCTTACACCACTTTGGCTGTATCAAGAGGTCAGAAACGTGATATTGCTTTTCAAGGGACTGAAAAGACCCGGAACAGTGTATGCTGAATGTATCCAACATCAACAGAGAAGTGATCGCCATGAAGAAAACTCCCAGGTTATCAGAGTCTGGATATTTATAACCCCCAGGAATAGGGAAGCTGAGTGGGTTGTGAGAGAGCTTTCAGTAATGCCCATCAGCATAAAGCAAACTTGAAGTATTGGAAAGCTACATCCAGCTCCTCAGCAGTGAATCCTGTTAGATATAGTCAGCTCTTGTAGAAGATATTTGTGGCCCTTCCCAGCCTAAACCGAACTGACATCCCTCAAGCATCCCTCTCACTCAGCCAGGGTAGCTATTTAGCAACACACGAGTGGTGGCCTGCGTGAAAAGCACGGACGTGACCTGACAGCAGAGCGGAGCTTGGACAGCGTGCACAGCACAGGTCTGTCCAGGCTGTGTCTGGAGAAACGTGTTTCCTTCTTTACTTGCAGCTCTCAACCACTCTAGGAAACCACTGGAACGTGGCCACGTTGTTACACAGCCTTATCTGTGTTTGCCACACTGGTGACACTGTGTAATGTTGCAAATGCAGGAAGACACAGATGTCTGCTGCCTGCAGCTGAAGGGTAAGGTGTGGGGGGCTGTGTCCTCTCCAGATCCTGGGGACAGGTCTGCTCCTTGAGGCCAGAGGTGCTGGGAACCCCACCATGCTGCTGTGCCCGCGGCTGTGCTAGGGTGCTTTGCTCTCAATCTTGAATCGCCCCTGAGGTAACAGTGACCTTGAGCCTGTCTGCAGCTGGGATTAGGAGCACGTGAAGGTACACTGGAATGATGGGCTGCTGAAAGGGATCAGCATCCCACGCTCTTCTTTGACAACCTTTCCCATTGCCACTGTCAGAAAGAGAAATAGGAATAGACAGACCACTGGTCTGTCCAAGGAGGGCATCTTTCATGTTCCTATTTCCATCCCTGGCCTGATCCAAGATATCCCTCCCCAGCTCTGTAAGAATACAAATGCAAAAATGGGAGTATTTTTCTTTTTCTTACAGGCTGTCAGTTCTTCCTCCTGTTCCCCTTAGATAGAGCAGTAAGAACCTGCAGGCTAGAGCATAGCAATGATTCTCCAACATGCTACAGGGAAAGCTGATCTTCTCACGTGCATTGTCCTTTGGCACCACATCAGGAAAGCTCATCTGTTTTCACCATTTCTCACAATGACAGTGTTGAATGCTTGACACTCCTCTGCAGGGTGCTCCTCCAGCCCTGCTCCATGAGGAAGCACCTGGGGCCAGAGGACCCACGCCATGGTCTCCCTGCTTCAAAGCATGATTTAATGTTAGGGCTTAATTCAACTGTAGACTAATGACAGTCATAAATAGTATCACAAGACCAGTGGAATGAGGAAAATACAAACTTGGTGGCAACAACACTTCAGTTAATGAAATGTTTTGAACTTAGTGGCTTGAAATAGAATGTTTGTTAGGCAATCTGGGCCTGTTTAGAAATACTGTATTTAGTTGAGTCTGGAAGTGAAAAGCAATTTCCTAGCTGTATGTTTGTCCTAAACTTCTTCATCTGCATTTCTAAGGGCTCTTGATATGCTACTTTGTTGAATGCTCCCTGCTTTTTATGATGCGACAGCTCTGCAAAAGATTGATGGCTGCTATTAATATATTGGAGAACATACAGGTCCCATCTGTATATCTGACTGCTTCAGAATAGAAATGGAATAGATTTGGCCACATAGAAATAGAATATATCTGCCGCAGCTAGTGCCAGATCTGCATTCTCCTGAAATTTTGCCCCTCTCAGGATGACTATTTCTATCCCATTGTGACATTTATCCCATTTCTGATTCCAATTTTTTGAACTCTGTAACACCAAAGCCAAATATGGCATAAGTTGTTCTAACTTGGACCTTGGCAGGAGAAAGAATTCAGGACATAGCAGTAATTAATAATTTTGAAGTACAAGGTTAAGTAGTCTGAGATCAGAGAGAAAGAGATCAGCAAAGCACTTCTTATTGATTTGATATGAACGAGCCAACTGTATTCATCTGTAACCAGCATCTGGGCAATAAAAGATATAAAAACAACATTAAAACCTGTTCTTTTGTATGTTTTACTCTGGATTGCTCCCAGGACTTCTCAGTTTGTTCCACTTCACTATTCATTTTCACACACTCAGGTTCATGCCATCTCCTGTAACTGCGCTTCATTAACACCCCTGCCATTTTTTATTTCATCATCTCTTTAATTTGCTGTTAGACTTTTTGTTCTTTCATCAAGTAATTGGATCCTTTCTTTTTTTCTCAATTTACAGTCTTATCTTTTAGAAACACTGAGCCTGGTTGTTCCTTATGCTTAGTTTCTTGACCTCATTTTCTTTATTTATTTTTTTCTTCCTTCTTCTCCTCTTCGTGACACATTGTGGTTTTTAGATATTAATGTTTGTCATATGTCTACTGTTGGACAATTATCATTAATAAATCCAGCTTTATCATTCTGTGTGCGCTCACGCAAAGAGTGTGGGCATGGAAGCAAGGAGGATGTGGCTTTCCATTTATGGGTGATGCTTTAAGGACAGAAATTCCCCTGTCTCTGGAAAGCAGACAGATATGTTTAGTGTTGGCTCCCTAGAGAGACTCTGAGAGTCTGGGGAACCAAATTCCCTGCTAGCAAAACCAATGGGATTGCTCCTGGAAAAAACGCGACCTAGCGTCTGTGTGGTATTTCAAAAGTGCACATTTTTGCATTCCCAGCATTTCTCCTTTCAGAAGAATACAGGGCATCTAACAAATATCAGTCTATCAGTCTGTTGGGGCTACTTGATGGCTTCAGTGATGGAAGTACAAAACTTGTGATGAATCTGAGTTTTATTCTTTTGTCCTTTATGGGGGCTTTTGCTTAATTGAACTATATTGTCCTTTAGCTAAAGGCAGGTTTCTTAGTGTATGCCCACACCAAAACACCACCTGACACAGAGGAGAACATTGAGCAGAGGGATAAGCTGTCTCCAAATCTATGTAGACTTGTTAGTGATGGGCACTCGTTGTATTGACAGTTTTGTGTGTCTTTTGCTTCTGAGCCGGCATGGCATCTCCTCAGCACCTTACCCTGTCTTTGCAGGGGAATGGGGCATAGCTAAACTATGCCTTGGGTTTAACAAGCTCCAGTTGTGTATTTCACTAGAAATCGTCATTAAAAAAAAATCTGGAGGTACAGTGACAAAAAGAAGCAAAATGCACATGTTATTATATAGAGTTATAAATACTAAGAAATTTTATTTAGAAGACAAGAGAAGACAGGCTTACCTATGTGTCCTAGATACCGAGGCATAAATGATAAAACTTTTGCATTTGAGCATGTATCACAGCAACAAAGTGGAAATTCTGTGTAAGGAATATCAGTAGGTTTACTGTATAATAGTTTTTATTTAAAATATGTCTGATGTCCTCCATAGCATTCACAGTGATTTACAGGATTCCATTTATATGCTTTTTACAATTTACACTATTTGTTGTAAGCACTGAAAGCTGACTGGAAACTATTAACACCTATTTATCAGAGTATTTTGTGCAGAAGTCAGATGATAGCTAACGCTAATGCTTTTGGAAGAGATTTATATCTATATACATAGCCATTCCTCAAGCAATATTCAAAGTTGATTCAAACAAGAGAGAGAAGTGACTTCTTCTCTCTGTCATTTATCATGAACAGAAAAGTCAATTGCATAATATGCAGCTACCGAGGCTTATTTGACCATCGCTGGTGATAATAAATGAGAAAGGGAAAAAAATCCAGGTTGCTATCCATCTACAACGGCCTTTTTTAAACAGTTAAATATAAAGCCATCTAAACAATTTTGGCATTAGAAAAAAGTTCCAGGGAGACCAAAAAAAAAAAAAAAAGATAAAGAAAAAAAATAATGTAAAGCATGATAAAACCAGATTGTTTCTTCCCTTCAATATCCGAAAGTAACGTTCCAGCCATAGATCTATACTGTCAGGGAGAGGTAAGATTTTTTTTAAAAAACTCAGGCAGATTCTAAAGTACATTTCTTTTTTAATGCTTTGGACAGAGAAAAAGTGGTATTAGATTTCAGTAAGCCAAACATTACAGCTTTGTCATGTCATATATACAATATGGTATTTGAGTTTTTCTAAATAACCTTATCAATTTACAGTTAGAGAAACTTTTACAATTAGATGGTGGATTGACTAAGCCTATAAATGTATACTCCTGCAACAATGCTGTTGACCTTCAACTCAATAATTGGATAGATACTAGATCAGCAAAGAGGGATCCATGGCACGTGCTTTGTGTATGTGTGTGTGTGTATGTGCCATGCATGCATTTCTTGCATAACTTCGTTTCTTCAAACTGTAAATTAGTTGCTGTTCTCAGAGGCACTATATCAGACTTCCTGATTAGGATCCAAGAGTTTTTCCCTTACAGAAATCATCTATACTCCTGCTTTTTTAGGGGGGAAGGCCAAACTGTGGCACACAATGGTACAAGCAACTATATTTTGTGCTGGCTGGGTCATACCTTTACTAAGCAGGGCACTGCTTGTTCTAGAGTATAGCTGGAATATAGTTTGGTATTTAGCTACATGAGAATAACATCAAATTATGCTTCCTGGGCTTACTGAAAACATACATGTAGGAGGCTAAGAGAGTTTAGTACGACCTGATACGACACTGTCCTCATTGCCCAGCTCTTCTCTCAGCTGTACTACTCATGTCACAGCATGACAACTGTTAGTGTGGTCTGACAGAATCTGTGCCACTACTGTAAATGATTTGTTTTTCTCTGTATTGCCATTGAGAAATTTAATGGATAATTGCATATTAGATTATATGCCTGTCAGTCATATAATTTTGTATCTCCAGCTTAGCTACAAATACACTTAAAATTTTCTGCATTTTACCATAGATTAAGATGTCACTGTGAACAATTCTACCATTGTCTCAATTAGATCTTACAAACATATTCCTGTTAGTCAGTTAAATAACTCTCTTATTGTGTAAATAACAATTGGTATACATTAATTCAAATTTTTAGGGAGGTGTTACCATGAATAAAACCCCTTGGGAACACATCGCCCTGCTGTTGTGTTCACAATTCTTTAATTTCAGTGACTTCTTATCTCGAAATTCAGGACAAAAGAGCTTGACTGAAGACATTTTAAGCTGCTAGAAAGTCTAATCAATTTCAAAATGCTTAGAACTGGCCTTGCTAGTCACCTCTAATATTGTCATAGATTCATAGAAAATCAGAGAAGAAAAGTCCTTCATGGGGTCATTTAGTCATTTAAACAGAACCAGGAGCTGTCACTGAGACAGCTCAGTGACAGCAAATCGCATGTTGGGAAATACAGTTCCTGGTGCTGAAAAATTACTCATTATAAATAAGTTTTTAGAGGGGTTGGGTTTTTTCTCTACAGAAAGAGATATTTCTCATTTTTCATTTTTTACACTTCCTGTACTACACAGTGGATACAGTGTTTTTCCAGATGCCAGGTTCTTCCAGTCAAAACTACTTTTCCCTTCTAGCCAGCTGTAATCTTTCAGAGTACCCCAGGGTCACAGCAAAGCTGTGCTTCTCAGAGCACTCTGTTAACCCCCCCAAGCGTAGTCCAGTCTGTAAACATCCCATTTTTCTCATGTTTATGCCTGAGTGAGGAGCCCATCCACCTAACAGAAATGCTAAAGAGGGGGGAAAAATGAAACAATATTGGCCAGTCGTTGTGGTTTGACACTGGCCAAATGCCAGGCACCACAAAAGCCATTCATTCACCCTCCCCTGTTACAGCTGGGCAGAGGAGAGAAAATTTAACGAAGGGTTCATGAGTTGAGATAAGGACCAGGAGAAAACACTCCAAGGGCAAAACAGGCTCCACTTAGAGGTGCAAAGTGAGTTTATTACTAACAAAGTCAGAGGAGTATAATGAGAAGTAAAATAAGCCCTTAAAACACCTTTTCTTCCCCTAATCCCTCCCTCCTTCCCACCGACAGCACAGGGAGACAGGGTATAGGGTTTTGGTCAGTTCGTCACCCGAGGTTTTCTTCCCCTGCTGCATCGCGGGGTCCCTCCCACGGGAGACAGTTCGTGAACTTCTCCAGCGTGGCTCCAATCTCACGAGCAGTAGNCATGTCCCTCTTCAGAGCCATCAGGGATTGGCTCTGCTGGACATGGTGGAAGCTTCTAGCAGCTTCTCACAGAAGCCACTTCTGTGGCCCCCCCACTACAAAAAATCCAGGCCATGCAAAACCAATACACCAAAAAAAAAAAAAAAAGGCAGCTTTGAGTGCTTAGTGATTCCTCTTGGGCTTTTTTCTGTGTAATTTCTTCAGAGAACAAAAATTTTGTTCTGTGCTGAATAATCTACCTTGGAGTTTAAACTTCCCATAAAGCAGATTTGCTTTCAAGTGTATACTGTCATTCATTTAGCTCCCTCTTGCCATTCCACTGACATGTTTAGCTGCCTCTGAAGTATCCTTGCAAACTCTCTTGAAGATTTTTGTAAACCCCATACTCTGCTTATTGAGTTGTTATTCCTTGCTCTGGGGTGCAGCTGGTGCTTGTTGCTTTGAACTTCTTTGGCTTTGTAAAATTCTACCGATCCTTTCAGGTTGGGGGAGAATCAAACATTGAGACCATTCTATAGTGTACTAGGACACCTTGTTCAGGCTTGCAGAAGTCTGTGAAAATCCATATTCATACATAATTTAGAAACTTCTGGTTGCTAATCCTAAATTAAGCTGGTAAAGAGTTCCTAATGGAACAGAAACCAGAAACTCTTCCATGGAAAAAGCTCAACTCAGAGTGCAAAAGACATGATGTATGGCAGTGCTGCTCTCATTTTATGATTTTTTTTTTGCCCAGCATAGGTGGCAGTTCCTCTGCTTGTTCTGGATTTATTGCTAGCTTTGAATCCATCAGAACAACTGTGCTGGTAGCTGCTAATTGTACACTGGCTTCATGTTGTCAGGGTTTGATGGACATTGTACACTGAAGTCTCTTACACCTCATTTTCTAATCTGGCTGAAGTCTCACAGCCAAGCCGAGATGGAGTGGATTTTGTGTCCTCTGCATTAAATTTTAGAGTTTATCTGTAGAAACTTTGGATGATGTGTGATTTACTGCAGGACTTTCATTTTGCTGAAAAGTTTGCCTTGTATGTAAGACTCCCTCCATTGGCATGAGGGTTGTTGGCTACCATTTAGTGTCTATTTCTTCCAGCATCATTAGTTATGCTTTCAGCTTACTCTTGTACTCAATCCACCAAATTCAGGAGTTTATCAGTACATGACATCTGCCTTAAGAAAATGTACAGAAAACATTACTCTTTTTTTTTTCTTTCTTTCATTATCTAAATGCCAAATATGCATTGTTTGGTGATACCATAGAAAAGCCATATACAAATTTCAGCTACAGTAATGGTCAGAGGGCTGGAGCACCTCTCCTATGCCTGGTGGAGGGAGGGCTCTAGGGAGACCTCACTGCAGCCTGCCAATACCTAAGGGGGAACTACAAAAAAGCTGGAAAGGGACTTTTCACAAAGGCACGGAATGATGGAACAAGGGGGAATGGCTTTAAACTGAAAGAGGGCAAGTTTAGATTAGCTATGAGAAAGAAATTTTACTGTGAGGATGGTGAGGCACTGGCACAGGTTGCCCAGAGAAGCTGTGGCTGCCCTGTCCCTGGATCTGTTCAAGGCAGGGTTGGATGGGGCTTTGAGCAACATGGTCTAGTGGAAGGTGTCCCCTACACATGGCAGGAAGTTTGGAAACTAGATGATCTGTAAGGTTCCTTCCAACGCAAACCATTTTACGATTCTATGATTCTAATTTATTGTTTCAGAGTCGTATAGCACTGAGGATACAAAAGTATATTTGGCTTGTAATAAATCTTTTGGCATAGTCATCCAGAGCTCATAGATTATTGACTCATGCTACATTTGTTGACATTGTTCCTGGTTTCTAAATAATTTACTTTAGTTTCCAAATACAGCCTCATTTGAAGTATATAGTTGAATGGAAATATAACTATGTGCAGTTAGAGCCTGTTAACTGATTACATTACTTCAGGAAAGGATAACTAGCATTTTATCACTGAAATTTTAAAGGAAATACCTGAGTAAGCATTTAGCAGTAGAAAAATGCCACTTTCATTAGTGCATGGAGTGAAAGGATTTGGGAGGTTTGGGTTATTTTTAGAGGGGGGCAAGCCAGGTGCTGCAGCATATAATGGTTGCTTGGTAACACATCTAGGATTACATGATAGCAGGGTCATTGATGTAGGCTTATTTCATCAGTAAAAGAGAAAAGAAAGAAAAAAACCCAAACCCACACCAGCAAACTGTTCCTTGGCAAGTAGTGTTTTTCAGTGCTTTGTGAGCAATTCAGTAATGCCAAGCTTTCAGAAATATATGCTCTAGAAATGAAAGACCAGAATAGAGGCTTGTTAGTCATTGCTTTTGTTGTATCAATAAGAAAGCCAGTTTTGCCTTTGGGCTTGGATTAGGTTTGTTTTCATTTGCCTTGCATGCCAGTTTACAAATACTGAAGAAGCTTTACATGATTCTCTGTATGCTGTTCTACTTTAATAAATATTTGTTGATATTTTGATTGTAATATCTTTGGAGCTGATCCTAAGAGGATAACTGATACTGAAAGCAAAAATTATTTAATAAGATCACTCATGTATTCAGCTATTACCTCTCATCATTAGAGTGGCAGATTAGATTCTACATAGCTGTAGACTGGTGAGCTTTTGTACACATGTGCATTTAAAGCTATATTTAGGTATTCAGTTGCTGAAAAAATACCCTAGTTTGCGCAGTCATTGAGTACTTACAATGATCATTGTTTGTCATGGGCATTTTTGATCCTCATAATGCCTTGGTTTGGGCAGCATTCAACAGTTTTGACATCAAAATATTCTTGAAATTGTTGGTTAGAAAATATAGTTGTCACTGCCATATTTCTTTTTCCACCTTTTTTTTTTCTCAGAATATGTCCTACCTTTCTGCCAAAACCACTTCTCCAGCCAAACTGGGGACAGCTACAGAAGTTATTTTGCAAGCAGCTTCTCAGAGGTACAAACTCTTCCTCTGAAGTCTTTCAGCTTTCCCAAATTCTTTTATTCCAGTCAGGGCTGGGAACTCATCCTACATCATATCTTGTTTGTTGTTGTTTCTTTAAAGCTCTGGTGTAAACAGAAACCAGTAATAACTGATGATGAAACACACTGGCTCTTGAGTTTCTTGTGCAGTAATATTAATATTCCTGGGGTTTGCATGTATGGACTCAGCCTGTGACCTCGCGGCTGTGACCTGTGCTGAAAGCACAGCACAGTGAATCATGAAGGACTTTGTCCATAGGTTTGGCAGGGGGAGGGAGGGATTCTCTTTTGCTGCCTTCTGGATGCTTTTCATAAGGAACCGAAGGACAGTCAAACTGGGGAGTATTACCCTCTAGAGCAACTTACTCAAATAGCCAGAAGGCTCAGCCTGCAAAAGAGGGAGATTTTGTCCTAGGCTCAGGCCCCACAGTTCTTCTCATTTCTGGAGGGTGAAGGAGTGTGTGTGAAGAGTCATATTTTTGTTTCCTGATCTAGCCTCTTGTTCAATACATGCTCGTGTGTTCATAGAATCATTTAGGTTGATAAAGACCTCCAAGATCATCAAACACCATCATGTGAACTAAACCATAGCACTGGACAAGTGGCATGTCCAGTCACTTCATGAACACCTTCAAAGACGGTGACTCCACCGCTTCCCTGGGCAGTCCATTCCAACGCTTGGCCACCATTTCAGTAAAGAAAGTCTTCCTTATGTTCAACCTGAACCTCTCCTGGCATAGCTTGAGGCCATTTCTTCTTGTCCTGTCACTTGATTGCCTAGAGAAGAGACCAACCCCCACCTGGCTACAGCCTCCTTTCAGGTAGCTGGAGAGAGCAATAAGGTCTCTCCTGAGCCTCTTTTCTTCCAGGCTAAACAGCCCCAGCTCCCTCAGCAGCTCCTCAAAGGATTTTTGTTCCAGACCCATCACCAGCTCCACTGCCCTTCTCTGGACACATTCCAGCATGTCAGTGTCTTTCTTTCTTAAAGTGAGGGGCCCAAGTAGAACCATTGCTGTGGTTCTGCTGGCCACACTATTTTTGATACAAGCCAGGATGCCATTGGCCTTCTTGGCCACTTGGGCACACACACACTGGCTCATGTTCAGCTGCTGTCACCAGCACCTCCAGGTCCTTTTCCACCAGGCAGCTTTCCAGGCACTCTGCCTCCAGCCTGTAGCACTGCTGGGGATTGTTGTGACCCAAATGCAGGAACCTGCAGCACTTGATCTTATTGAATCTCACACTGTTGGCTCCAGCCCATTGATCCAGCCTGTCCAGATCCCCTCTTCAGAGCCTTCCTGCTCTCCAGCAGATCAATTGCCACCCAGCTTGGTGTCATCTGTGAACTCACTGAGGATGCACTCGACCCCCTCCTCCAGGTCATTGATAAAGATGTTAAACAGGAGTGGCCGCAATACTGACCCTTGGGGAACCCCAACAGTGACCAACCACCAACTGGATGTACCTCCTTTCACCACCACTGTCTTGGCCTGGCCGTCCAGGTAGTTTTTAATGCATCAAAGAGTGCACCTGTCCAAGGTGTGGGTTGCCAGCTGCTCTGGGAGAATGCTGTGGGACCCAGAATCAAAGGCTTTACTGAAGTCTGGGTAGACAACATCCACAGTCTTTCACTCTTCCACTAGACAGGTCACCAGATGATAAAAGGAGATCAGATTAGTCAAACAGCACCCTCTTTTCCAGGGTTCCTTAACTCCACTGGAAAATATTTCTATCAGTAATTTGCCATGTCTGCTAGGAACCATTTCAGCATCATATATGGAATGTAAATACAGATTCTTGTGAAAAGGAAAAGGAATAAAATATGAGAATCACTGTTTTTGTGCTATTTTCTAACATCCCATTCCTACTTCTCTTACTTCTCTTTAAGTGGGGACCTGCATTTTCCCTGAGAAGCAGAACTTACTCCTACTCACCCTTTCTTCACAAGACAAATCTTGATCCTTACACACCACTCACCTTTGTGCCATCTTTTGATCAACATGAAATGGCAGGTTTCGATTGACAGTATTTTATCAGTATGAGTAGGTAAGTATGAAAATTCTACCTTCATTATAAAAATGGAGCAATTAAACTATTGCTTCATACAGGTATCATCATTCCATCAGTCTGGGGTTTTCTCTATTGGAAGCTTTAACGCTTATAGTTTTGGTTTCTGCTAACAAAACTCTACTTTTAAAATTTGCTTTGTTGTTTTTTTTTTTCCTAACCAGCATCCTTTAAGGTCTTGTTCCAAATACTATTTCATAATTAAAATAAATAGGAGAATCTCTTCCCTGCTTTCCATCGCCACAGAAAATAAAAATAAAAAGAAAGTTTTTCTCTTGAGTATTCCAATTCTTTTAATTACTGTCTCAAATTTGATTTAGATTTTTTTTGTTGTCGTCGTTGCTCAAAGTAATTTTGCTTGCCGGCAATTAGAGATAGCTGTTGTGCTATAAACACTGGAAGAAACCTCAGCAAAATTGTTTCCATGGTGTTTAGTCAGATCTGCATAACTGTTGCTTAGTGAGGAAAATAAGAAAAGGGTACCCAAAAGCAGCAAAACAGGGGTCACTTGAAGTTCTGGATTTCAAACTGGCCACACCTTCCATCCAGCCTGCTGAGGTGTTGTGCCACAGCATGGACAGGGTATTTTACCAAAGGGAATTTGTTCAAAATTCTCAGTCTGAATGACAGATTATTATATTATTCTGTTTCCTTTTTACTTTGATAGTTATGAAGAATAAAATATGCTGAAAGCATGATTTATGAAGGGGTAGATCTAAAGAACTCACTCCTTCAAAGCACACCTTTCTTCTCTCAGCTCGCTGTGGCATGCAGGAGGATTTCATGCCTGGAAAAGCATCCCTGAGCCTCTTTGGTACTGCTCCAAAGCTGCACAGCCACCCAGAAGCTGGAGGCTGGGTACTGCTTGTCCTGGAGCTGCAGCTCAGGGAGCCACTAGTTGAAACTAGTGAAATGTGTTGCAATTCCTTAAAGCTAGAAATACTATTTCTTGCTTCTCCTACTCAAGGGAAGAAGGTAAGAGGGAAGTCTCTCTGCAGAGTAGTCTGTATATGGGGCAAGTTCACTTATAAAACTATACAAGAATGAAAATTTTGGGGTTTTTTGGATGAACTTGCAACCTGGACATCAAGCTATACTTACACAGGGTAGCTTTGTATTCAGGAGTTCCCACAAAACAAACTGGAACTTCCCTCAGAAATTAAGCCAGAACTTTCCTTCTCAAAAAAAAAAAAA
>VZTG01001540.1:130376-322825 GCA_013397845.1 Melanocharis versteri
AAAAAAAAATTCTCACAAAGAGAAGAGAAAGCAAAATATGACCTATCAGAGGCTTCTCCACATTTGTGCAGGGCCATACAATGCCTGATCACTGATTCCACCTGGGAGCTTTTGAAGTCTGCGGCTCACCCTTGTCCCCATGTCCCTTGCAGCTGTGGCTCACAGGGAGGCAAATGCCTGCACCACACCTGTGGGGCAGTTGAGTCAAAGGAGGGGATGGACAGATCAGTTCTGTTCTGTCCCATGCTCCAGTGGGAATAAAAAAGTATGCTTTTGTGGCTTGCAGCAAAGGGCTGCTTGTGGGCACACTTGTCTCTGCCTGTTTCTCACTGTCACTAAGCAGAGCACCTCCAGCAGCACTGCCCAAGTGTTACACAGTCCTGGATCTCCCCAGGCTCTTCCCAATGTAGCTGTGGTTTTATCTATTGCATTGCACTTCACATTATCAGTCCCCTGTTAACTCCATCTTCTGTATACACAGTCTTTCACTTCACTGCCAAGCTAGTAAAAAAAAGTCTTTTATGTGTTAAGCCAACTTTTGTCCACAAGCATTCCATTAAATCCATCAAATCTATTTTGGTCTTATTTCTGCCATCAGTTCTGCCACATTTTGTGCCAGCTCAGACCAGTAACTAAATTATTAAAGCTTGGAGCCCTACTCAGATAATATGGGCACTTTCTGAGCAGCATAGGACAAAGGTTAACAGCAGAATGAGCAGTGGAAAACGAAGTACAGAAGGGATGTAGCATAAAGATGTTCTGTAGCCAGTCCTAGCATTAATGTACTTACTATATTTCCTATGCCATTTACACCATCTTCTTCCAGTTAATTTTGTAATCTAAATCTAAGGATTCAGGCTGGGGAGGAGAATTGCTCGTCTGGAAAAGGGGAGGCTATTTTAAATATTTGAGAATTGAAGCAGAAATAGTGAACATGCAGATAGGGAAGGGTTGAAAATTTGATCTGGGGAAAGGAATGTGTTTCATTTTACTTTTCTTGCACTATAAAATGAGTGCAAAATGAACAAGATTAAGCAGTATTAGTTTAGAATTATCCCCAAGTTCTACCCAAATGCAGCTGGGTTTGTTTTCAGGAGAAGCTTCCTTTTCCATTGAAGAATTTTATGATGCCAGAAAATAGGAACTAAAGCCTGGATTTGCTCCTCCTAAATTAAGGAGTTAGGTGTCAAGATACAATACTAGAGCAAGAAAAGGAACTTTCAGCCACTGGTGTGCCTTTCCAGCTCATAACATCTAGAGCAGGGATCCTAACCTCACATGCCTTCCCCAAGATCTCTTGTATTTGATTTATTCCCCCTGATATGAGGAGTATGACCATCTGTATAAAAAGAACTCACCTCACCCTGACCTTTATGCTAACTGTGGAGGGAACAAACAAGAATGAGTTGAGTGAAATAAACAATGAGGAGTTTTTTTAAATGGGCAGGTGTGAGGGTAAACTAAACTGAAGTGGCTTGGAAGACATCAGCAGATTTTAGGGAGAGAGGTTAAAAAGGAACTCAGGCCTGTGAGTTTCTTCAGCAGTTTGTCACCTAGTCACACTCTGTATGGAATGCTGGCAGAGACACGACCAGGAAAGAGTGTGTATGCCAGGATTGGAAAGTCCATGGGGGATGCAAGATGTAGCCAAAATATGCAAGATCAGCTCTGTGTGAAAAAGTGGCAGAGTGCAGCCTTTCATGATTATCTGTCAGTTCCCTGCCATCATTGTTCTGCATGGTCCAAGTTTAGTTTCTTCACCCTCTTCACCTTCAGGGAATTTCCCAAATAGGCAGCTATTTCATAAGTAAATCCTAATGGGGACTTGTCGTTTTTCACACTTAATGCTGCTCTGCATGGTGCTTGCTACTTTAGGGACAATGATTAAGTGTTCATCAGAAGACAAAATGGACCTTCTTTATCAAAAAATTCTGGTTTCCTAAAGAGTCTGTATTTAATATTTATAGACTGTCAGATTGTTTTATCTGTTTACAAAACATATTTCTCCTCCATAATCTGTGTCAGAAAGGGAGAAGAACACTTATTTGTAAGATTAAATTCCTTTTATCTTCCTCGCCACCAATCTTGGATAAGACAAGGTAGGTTAGGAGGTCTCTGTAAAGCATAGAGTTCCAGTTCTCAACTTTCTTAGTGCAGAATTCTGAGTCTCTTTCTAATCTTTCTTATTAGCCCCATCGAATACTATACGAATACTATACAAATAACTACATTTTGAGATAGGCTAATCTGGGGACAGTTTTCCTCACACAGCAGACATATCTTGATTTACAATGGACTCACAATCTTCTTATTCTTCATACCAGCCTTTTGTAGCCTAATATTTACTTTCTGATTCTCATCTCTGTTATGCAGTGATCCTTAAGAGAGCTGTGATTAGTAATTTACAACTGCATCCAGAGTTATTGTTGCATTGAATTTCTTATTGCCACCTCACTACGCTGCCTATTTCCCCATATTGGTCCTAGTTTTGGCCTGCATTTTCTTGACCTATATAATTTTGCTATTTTGCTGTTTATCACCCTCCCCAGAACTGCTGCACATAGACAACCATTCAAACCTTATGAATATATTTGTTGTACCTCAGCAGTCACCTTTTTTAGACAATTTTTAGTCCATATCAACAAATTGCCTCTCACCTTGATCCTTCTGAATTTCATTATCGGTGTGAGGAATATTAAGAAAGGCTGTTCCAAAATTTAAAGAAATAACATCAATTAATTTTCCTTCTCTTATAAATATTTTCCTGGCTTTTTGAAAGACTGTTCAATAGATAAGAGGACATGATCTCCCTTCTAGCATATTTGCCCTTACTGAGCCATGTGGTCATGAAGCTTCAAAGGACATATATTATTTCCATAACCAATTCACAAAGTACAAATTCATAGAATCATAGAAAGACTTCAGTTGGAAAGGACCTTAAAGATCATGTAGTTTCAACCCCCCACCATGGGCAGGGATGTCACCCACTAGATCAGATATATATTTATGAGACACTAACATTGTATTTGAATAAGAATAAATGCTTTTGAAAATTTAATGCTTTTGATTTATTTCTCATTAGAAAGTAGCATAAAATACAGGCATTGTGGAAACTTACTGCTTTCAGAGGATAATCTTCCCCCCTGTGAGTCATTTGTGCAGTCATTAAAAGGGATGCCACATGGTGTTGTGTTGATCTTTTGGAATAAGATAGCCATAAGGGAGAACTCAGTGCTACTAATTCTTTCAGTTACAGCAATCTTGTAAGAAAAATAATTTTAACATTTAGCAAAGATTTTCTTTGGGACCCCTCAGTTGTTACATGGGCCTCTTATTTTTCTTTACTTATTGAAGAACATGTTAAAGCACACTGGCATATATAAAACTCTTGGCTCTCTCTGCTTTAGTGTTGATTTAGAAAAAGTTTCATTAAAGACTATAAACCATCAGTTTGAACAGTCTTAGAGACTGGCAGAATGGTTTGTCAGACTAAACAAAAATCAAATTTCTAAGTAGGAAATTAAAACATTAGATCACATTTTGTCTACAGTTTATAATACCAGGCCATTTTTATAAGGGGAAACAAATGCCCATATTCTTTGTTTAACTGGTCAAAATGTGTCACCCCAGTATGCTGATATCTATAGGTGCCTGCTGTGTTCTTGTCCAATTACAAATTTTCCACATTTTGATTTGCCAGAACATCTTATTGCAAAGAGCTCAACTCCTTCTCATTCTAAGCAATGAGTATTTTTTCTGCACATCATTTCCCTTCCTTTCAAATGGGACAAGCTTTCCTAGGCTGTGGAAAAGTCCTGGAGGACACAGAGTGAAGCATAGTCTTCAAGAGGGTGATTCAACCCATCTTGAGATAAGCATGAAGACAGATAATGTGCATTGCCTTTGGGAAGCACCTCTCTCCTCACTGACTGTGAAAATTAAACAAAACATCTACATCGTGCTGTGCTGCACAGGTACCTGAGCTTGGTCTTAAAACCAGAAGCACAGTGGCCATTCCACCCTCATGGGATAGTCCTTCTGAAAAACCACTAATGTGTCTGACCACAGGATCTCAACTTGCACCTCTGCTCAGCATTGCTATTCAGAACAGCCTGGAGACTTTTGTGTGGCAATACACTGCAACGGCTCAGGCAGATGTCAGATGCAGATGGCAAATCCAGGCTCAGAAGCAGCCAGGAATGTGACTGTATTTTGTCTTTGACACTACCCACAGAAGCACCAGGGTGTCACATAAAGGCTGAGATGATATGGTAATGCTAGAAAGCCTAAAGAGAACCTTCTGAGTTTCAAATTATTAAAATGGAATCAAAGAAAGAATAAAATTTTTCTAGCAATTTAAGGATTTTGAGGTTTTAACTGATTATAAAGACTTATTTTTTAAACGTGTGGCTTCATTTCCCTCTTTTATTATTGAAATCCTTTTCATTTCAATGTGTAGATTTTCTTTGTGTGTATAGAAAGACAGTTTAAATCAACTTTCATTTTTCATTCTAACAGAGAAAACCAGATTTGCATGGTGGAAAGACACTAGAAGAAAAATCTAGTAAAGAACATGGCTTTTACTAAGCTAAGACTGCTACTTACTTATTAATGCTATTGTCAGAATGGATTTCTTGACAGAATTAGGTGCAAAAAAAGTGGAAGCTTCTCTAATCTATCCCCATGTGCCATTTTACTCAATTACAACATGATTGCCTGGAGCACAGGTTAGCTGTTTGCCCAAGCTGATCATAGATATTGGATGTATTCTAAACATGACTAATGCTTTTAAGCAGATGGCTGTACAGATAGCTCTTTTTCAATTTTTTTTTCAGTATTTGTTTCCTGGGTCTCTTGTTTATATTTATCATGAGATTTTATCACCATATGTCCATTTTTTATACCTTTTAATTACTTGGACTTGGTACACAACATTTTCTTTTTGAATGACTCCACAAAACAGTGTAATAACCAAATTGTTACAATTCATGGCCATTTTCATACTCTAATGTCTTCTTCCATAATCTATTTAAAAGTAATTCTGGTACCTTATTCAACTAACTCTGCATCCTCTGAGAAATTCCAGAGGTATTATCATAAAACACGAAAGGTTTGTCCATTCATTGAGCAGAATGTTAATGAAAACTGAGTTCTGCATCTATCACATTCCTGATTTTAGATATGCAAATCTCATCATCAGATGGCAAAATTAAGTGATCTTGTTCCTATATAGAAATATCATCATTTTCATTTATAATGGAAATCTGTGTGAATGAACACTAGATTTTGTGAACAATTTTGGTGACTGCAAAATATGTTTCCAGTTTGGGACTCTATTTTCCACTCAGATATTTAAATTTACTTATGTGAATAATGTAATGGATTTTTTTTTTTAATTTAAACATACTGCATGTAGAATGTCTCACTAAGGATGTCTATACATAATAGTATTGGCTCTAGTCTGTGCACTGAACAAGAGTTACAGATAATTGCTGGGGTGATCTACAATAGAAAGAAAACATTTTTAATATGTGTAACCAATTTCTTCAGGAAAAAAATGCAGCTTTTATTGTAATTGATTGTAGTTAAGTGGCCTGAACTGAACCTAGATGTCATCGATCCAAGACATCTTCCTGGAGATTGCATGCGGTGAGTCTTTACTGCAGGCAGACCTCTGTCTCTGAGTCTTTAGTTCAGTGCCTCCTTCCATGAGCAGAATATTGGTGCTCATCAATGCTCTCATCACCTCCAAGCTGTCAATATGATCATCACATTATTTTTCTTGGTTCAGGCAATTTTCTTCGTGCTGTTTTAAATAAAATTGAAATTGCTTCCCCTTTGGAGTTGAAAGCTCTTAAAACTTTCCTTTAATTTGCTGCTATAAAAATAGTACCCACCAAAAAGTCAAAATGTATTGTGCTCATGTGAAAGCTGTTAAATATTAAACACAGCTTAAATAAAGTCTTAAGATTTCTGAAAGACTTTATCTGAAGAGTTTCTTAGAGGAAAAAAAACACTTGTACGCATTAAAAGCTAATTAATATTGGCAATGGAGTCACAAAGAGGAAACAACATTTCTCTTATAGTCAAAAAAATGATACTTTTCTACTCATTAAGCCAGAAAGCTGTCATCTTGCCAAGCAGTATAATTCTGTGGTCCAAATACCAGATTCTAAAACTAAATACAAACAGATTGTGGGACGCGTTCTGGACAGCTTGTTCTCAGATAGCCTGTAACGTGATGTGCCTTTTAACTGAGTGGTGGACTCAGGTCGTGCCTCCAGAGGCTTGCGAGATGGTCACTGGCCCCAGGGCAAGAAAAAGCATGTCTCTGGGTGACAGAGACGTGGCAAAAAGGGAGGAACTGTAGCCCACAGAGATAGTACTGGAATGAGTAGAGAGACCTGGGTCACCCATAGCCCAACCCCTGCTGCGGCACAGAGAAACTCTTTAGGGATCAGAATGAGCTGGCTGTAAATCAAACCCTACTGTGATCGCAGCAGCCAAGCAGAGAAGCAAGAATTTGCCTGTGAGTATATGATAGGTGAAACAGATTTGCTTATACATAATTTTATTTTTGTTTTGTCCTATTTAGTCATTCTTAGTATGCTCTCTTTAAAAGGTTTTTTTATTTTATTTTATATTTTAATAAAATCTGGCTTTGAGTTGAAAGAGCTTTTTGGTCTTCTGGTCTCCACCGTAAGGCAAGGGTCTCAGAGACATGCATCTCAGAGATTCACCTGTCTCTCCTCTCACTTCGCTGCACACACATCCTCTGCTTAACAGTGTGCAGCATTTGAATTTATCATAATTGGCTGCAAATTAATACTTACATCCTGCAAAAATGCCAGGGTTTCAAAATTTGTGCTGTGGCAGACACAAGAAACATTGACACTTTTTTTACACAGCTTCTCGTTCTTTTGTTTTGTCATTCTAAGTCAAACAACACTTCTTGACATTTTCAGGTACTGGGTTCACTCTGAGTTTAAGTGAAGCCTTTAGTTTCATCTTCCTCTAATTTACTCTGGATTTTGAGCTTCTGCACTGACTCCTGAAGAGCTGGCCTTTGTGCCTCCGCTCTGCTTTAACTCAACTGTAATAATAAGTTTTTGAAGTGAAACTTAACCATCTCGGTGTTGTGTAATGCAGCCCCATAGTAATTATTTAATCACCCAGTGGCAAACTGAAATATTTCAACATCTAATTTTGGGTTTGAGTTTGTCATTTCATTGGTTTTTGGTTTTGAAAAACTCCCAATAAACTCTGTATGTCATTTATAAAAAATATTTAGCTTAATTTAAGAAGTTCCAAGAGAAGAAAATCTTCAAGTTATTTAATAGTTACTATATTTTTTTTATCCTGGTACTGTGGGGCACTATTGTTGGGATCAATTTATGTTTTCTCCCAATAGGTTGTTTTCCTAATTTGGATTTAGTCTTAGATTGTCCAGAAACTTGGGAAAAATCTCCAGATATTCTAAGAAAATTATTTTGGCCTACAGAAATACTCTTCCTCCTTCTCTCCCCCCCACCCTCCACCCCCCCCACTAATTATAACATTATTGACTTTGTAAAGCACTAAGTTACAAACATAGGCCTGTCTGTTCTTAGGTAATTTATGAAGTCCATGCATTTCAAAATCTACACTATTATTCACTATCAGTAGCCTTCTGAAACCAGACATCTACTTCAATTTCTGGAAAAACTATGCTGGTTTTGGACTCTGACTCCCTGTTTCTTTGTTGGAGTCCTCCCGCCTTATCTCCTTCTTCTCAGCGTTTCCTCCCTTCCCCACTAGGTTTGTGTGGCTGTTTCCAGTTACCACACAAGTACCACAAATACGAGTTCTTGAGAACTGGACAGGGTCATCCAGAAAGGATCTTTGGTACTGTGGGAAAGGCGCAGATAATCGTGGGTCATCACGTTTTGTTACTTGTTTATTTATTTGTAGGTTGAGATCCTGATTATGTAGTCTGAATTGATTCAAAGTGAGCTAAAGGTCAAACCCATTTTGGCCAGGCAGTTGAGAAGTTTTGTAATTCATGTTTCTTCAGTTTTAGCCAGGGTCAAACACTTCAGGGAGCTATGCCTGGGACGTTAACAGGTTCCTAACCTAAAGTACATGGGAATATTTTTACTATCCATTCTTTTCTTTTTTTTTTTCCTTTGAAAAAGAAAATTTTATTTATTAAAATGAAGAACATACAGGAAAGGTAAATAAGAACACTGTATTTCCTCATGCACACATAGAAAATCATAACTGTGTTATAACTTTGTGTGTGAATATTCTGAAGCTATTAAATAATGCATTTTTACACTGATATTATGTCAAGTAGTCATAGTATTTGTAGCATTTTCTATTCTAAATCTGTATAACCTATAATCACTATATAATTATACTATTATTTGTGTATAGAATTTTGTGAATATGTTGCCCACAATAACTGCTTAAATCTGAGGAAAAGCAATCAAATAGTTAATAAAGATTTGGCTAGAACCCTTTGTTTCAATGCATTGACAGATTGACTTTTTTATGTTATCTCTTTTTTCACAATATCAAGTCATGATAGACTCCAATTTATTGAATATAAAACTGTTTTCTTGGAACCTCTGTTACAAAGGTCTCAGACTGAAAAATTTTCAGTGTTTTTATGGAGAAGAAATTATATTTTTCAGACTGTGACAGTCTAGAGACTATTCTAATGCATAAAGTGCCTTTAAGTGGACAGGAACTTCAGTTAAAATAATATCTATCTGCAATGTGACAGGTTTGTAACAACTGGATTACTTGTCTAGTAGTCTAATTTGAAACCCCAGAGGTAACCACTGAAATCCACAGGAAACAAAGCTTAATTTGACTATGTGACCTTGTGCATTGATCTAGATTAGTTGTTTGATAGTTTCCAAAACCCTAATTAGTTTATTTAACAGCCACCCTGTAATAAGCTCTCAGTAAACAATTCTATCTCAATCTACCTATTTTTATTTTGAAGAAGGCAAAAATTGGGGAGATACAGAAAAAAACCTAAAAAACAGTGAAGCAAATACATGGCTAGATAGGAAATAGCAAACTGTCACAGTACCCAGACCCCTTACTCTCTTTTGATTGCAACTCCTAACTGCTGCATACATCTAATTTAAATGCAGAATAACACTGCAGAGCTATACTATGTATTGCTAGTTAAGAACTGTTTTTACAGTTTTACATGAAAATTTCTTCATGTAATTTTCTTATTCCCAAGGAATAGATCTGTTCTCTTGCAAGTTTGGTTTGGTTGTTTTTATGTTCTTTGCCTGAGCTAATGTTAAGAATTTTAATGTACTTAGTCTTCACTTGATTTATTCATCTGCTCAATTGGTTAAACAACGATCACACATGTAGGTCTCCTTAGGATGTGCCTTCTCTTCTTTTTTTTATGAACTTGCAGTCCTGTGTGCTAAATACTTATCAGTAGTCATCTTGGTTAGGTCTGTATTCAATTACAGGACTGTTGTGTTTCACTTCCCTGTTTGAGTAAGGTGATTCCATTCAGAAGGTTATTTGGCTTGTCCGTTATCATGCAAAACAGTATTTCCAAATAACTTTTTTCATTTCTTATCTATAATTTGCTTTCTCATGGCCCTTTCTGACTGCTTCAAAATTTCCTCATTTGAATTCCCATGGTCTGACTCTTTCTTCAGCATAAAAACAGGAGTACCTGGACAATATAACTAAGTATTTTGAAGTTCCTGGAATTGTAGATCTTTTCCCCAAGCTTGACTTCCCTATACCTCCCCCTGCGTCATTACTTCAGCAAACTTTTCTTTGGACATTTTTCAGAGCAAGCATCCTGTGAGTAATATGGGGGTTTGTGGTTCTTTAATGCCACTTCTCTTATCCTGTTTCTTATCCTGTTTCTCCACCCTGGAAGACTTCCAATAGTACAGCTCTGCCTCTAGCAATGCAGTTGTCAAGATGTTTAAAGAGTAGAGAAGTCACTTTTTAGCTCTTTACACTTTTAAATGAGGCTATCTTTCTTGTACTTTTTGTAGAATTTTTGAAATACAAGGAAACTTTTCCAGCCTCTGGAAGTCATTACACAAAGGGGTAAATGCTACAGCCTCTGCACCATGAGCAGGTTGTCTGTATGCCAGTGAAAGGCAAGGTCTGGGGACACAAAAATGCTAACTGCTAGACATAAATCTTTTTGCTCCAGGAGCTATAATATTAGAAGTTCTTGAACTTCCAGACCTTCTGATAGCAGCAAATAAAGATTTTGGCACTACTTCTAATATCTGACCATGAGAAGGGGTAGTTCTCAGGAGCACAAAACATCTGCAGCTCTACCCAGAGAGGGAGCTCTTGGGGTTGCTGCTGGCTGGCTATACACCTAGCACTGTAAATTTTCTTGCTCCATAAGATTTTTTGCATTGTTTCAGAGGAAAAAAAAGCATCTTTGTGGACCACTTTAAACATAGATTCAATCAGATTTACCTGTGAATAGAGAAAAGGAGACAGCAAAGATAGCTAACAAGGTGTGTCATACTGACTAACTATACAAACCAAAAGGGAAAGCACTATCTTTTGAGATGTTAGACCTTCTACATGGTTATTTCACATCTGCAACACTTGGCACCTGTGCAGAACAGGATCTGCTTGCAGATCTTTTGGCTGTGATCATCCATTGTCTTTTATTTCTTGTATCCTCCTGCATTCTTGGAAATATGTGTAAAATACTGCTGATCAGTCTGAATCTTTTTAAATCAACTGACTCTTTCCTGTACAACAATTGGAAGCATAATGAAAATGCTGTCATAAATGGGTAATAGGTTTGTACAGTCCAGGAAAGACAAGATTAAAGCATGGGACTGAGAATCATTGTGGTAATAACCAACAGTGAAATAAAGATTATATGGATGAACACAGAAAGGATTTTGGTCGGTTGTATTGTGGAAGGATTGCAAAAGAGATTTCACTGAGGCAATCTCTGAAATACTGCACTGGCAGGTGAATCTCTATATTTCCAGTAAATTCTTATCACTGTGATTACAATTTTCCAGGTGTGTGCTGGAGGACATGTATAAATAATAATGATGATACAGCTCAGTTATTACAACGTAGCCACATGTACAGGAATAAAAGACAATGAAATACCAACCACAGCTGGGATAGAGGTTTTTGCACCCTGATGAGTTGAGTTGATGACTGAGTTAATAGAAATGGGAAAACATTCAGTGGAACACAATGTGGAACACAAAACACAAGGCCAAGAATTAACGACTAGTATCTAGAGTTTCTGCATCAAATCAAGTCACCTGTTGGACCAATACAAAAAAAACCACAACAAAACAAAACAAAACAAAAAAAAACCCCAACAACAACAACAAAAAACCCCCACAAAAACTAGTAGAGATCCCATGATAGCCTGATGTGATGCAGACATATGAAATCATCTTCTAGTGGATAGAAATGTACTAATGTTCAAGGAAGAGTTTACCTGGAGTATAGTGTACAGTTACAGCTGCTCACACAAGAGAATTAAGCATGCTGAAAAGCAGAGAAAGGCATCTAAGATGCTTAGAGGGAAGAAAGTTTTCACACAATCAGAGGGCTGGAGCACCTCTCCTATGAACACAAACTGAGAGAGCTGGGGTTGTTCAGCCTGGAAAAAAGAAAGCTCTAGGGAGACTTTATTCCAGCCTTTCAACACACAGAGGGCTGGGTTATAAGAAAGAAGAAAGAGACTTTTTACTAGGGTCAGTAGCAATGGGACAAGGGGAAATGGTTTTAAACTAGAAGAGGAGAGATTTAGGTTAGATATTAGGTAGGGAAGATGTTCTTTACTGTGAGGGTGGTGAGGCACTGCAACAGGTTGCCCAGAGAAGCTCTGGATGTTCCTGGAAGTGTTCAAGGCCAAGTTGGATGGGGCTTAGAGCAGCCTGATGTTGTAAAAGACGTCCCTGCCCATGGCAGGAGGCTTGGACTAGATGACCTTTAAAGCTCCTTTCCAATCCAAACCATTTTGGGATTGTGTCTTCCAAGAGGAGCTTGGCTACAATATTGCATGTTAATACACCAGAGAACAGCCATTTGAACTAATAGCCACTGCTGGCACAAGAACAAGTGGGTATAAACTGGCTATTTATAAATTTATCCTAGAAAAGAAAGAAATATTAATAAATTTTATCCTAGAAAAGAAGGTTTCTAAGCATAAGAGCAACATTTTGGAACAGCTTTTCTAGTTGCAGTACAAAATTTAATGTGGTTAAACAGCACAATCACAACCTGGATTAAATTATACGATCAACCAACTAAGCACAACTCCTATGCTTTCCTATGGCCTTTATTACTAGAGTGAAACATTTTACAAGGTTTTGGGCCATAGAGGTATAGATCCTATATCTCTAGATAAGGTTCTGACTTCAGTACACACTGAAAAACACATTTGCTGTTGCTGACTTTTCGTGCTTCACTTAATGCTTAGTTTCTGTGTCTGATGTTCATTAACAACACTTGTGAACTTGAATATACTTTGGTTTTGCTACTGTTTAGGTACTTAATTACATCTCCATCATTAAATATGCACTAATTCTTATAATATAATTTTTTAAAATTATTTTTTCAGTAGATTAGATCTTTCCAATATATTGTGAATCTTGTTGTTATAGTATTTACATTTCAGCTTGGCATGCTGATGTATAATGTCCATTCCCCTCTCCTGTTGGGGTTTTATTGGTTGCTATAGTTACCAACCATTGCTCCATCCACGCAATTTATGTAGGCTAAATTCTTAGTGACCCTAAATCTGTTATCATACGCTCGTTGTTGTTTCTATATTGTGAGATGTCAAGGCACCCAACATGTTACGAGGAAGACTTCCAAAGAAATTAGTGGAGCTTGTCTTCGTGACAGTCTGGATTTGCAGGGCTGAATCCCTCCATGCATTGCCGTATTTTCACATCCACCTTAAGAGTAAATCAGCCAGGTCTTGTACATGCTGTAACACAGTTTATCTTGATATTTATTATTTAATCTATTAAAACATTTGGCTGTCTCCACACACAGTTGGGGGACCAATTAAAAGTCCAGAAAAACTATACAAAGTTTCTCATGTAATTAGACGTTTCAGGGCATGCTATTAAGGGCCATCTGTTCTCCTGGATGACTGAGTATGACTGAGAAATGAGATGTTTCATTTTGTGCTTGAGGTTCCGTCTGTCTTGATTCTATATTTGATTAACTCTGTATGGGAGTGGGGGCTGAATTTATTTATAATGGTCTTAATCTGTATTGCAGGTTAAGTATGATTAGGGCAGGATGTTAAACTGTTTAGCATTTGAGATACCCTTTATTGTTTCAGTGCAAATAACTCTCTCAAACATTTTTCTAGGAGAATCTCCACTGCTTTTCTATTGTTTACATTTCCCCACCGCCTGCTTTTTTTCCTTTGTTATCAGTGATCCAATTTTGCTGTGGAATAAATGGTTACAACTAGAGAAAAATCACTGCCATTTTATGCATTTTGAATTTGGCTAGTAAAGCCAAGCAGATCTGAGCAGTGCAGGAAAACATATGCTGTAAACTTATGAGAACTGGCTTACTTTCCCCTCGGTAACATCTGTGCAGGCCCGCCAAAGGTAACTTACAGCATGCCAGACTGCCACAAAATGCGGAGATACCCAAATTAACTTTTAATTTAGGTGTTTCTGCTGTTCTGCCAGCTGTGATGTGCCAATACCCTTAAGAGCAGATTTCAGTCGCTTTTTATCAGTGCAGCTGGCTGCCTACACTTTTCCCTCTAAGTGCCTCTAAATCCTAACAGAGCAATGACACACAGCAATACTTTTGTTTAACATTTCTAACAACTGATGGCTTTAGTTAGATTTTTGCATTAGCATACACACATTTAAAACTTAAACCTGGCTCTAAATAAGACTTCCGCTTCTTTGATAAATTTATGCAAATAAGATTAAAGGTCTCTTATGCTCTGCATATAGCAAAGTATTTACAAATCTGTGCCAAGCCAAGACATCTGGTCATTGTGTTTTGGTTATAGCAATGTGGGTTTTTATACCTGCAGTGCCTTCTTTGTTATTTCATCCACTTTATGTACAGCAGCAAGTACAGTTATATCAATATTCAAACAACATGTTTATTTATTCACTCAAATGCAATATTGATTGAAAAATTATACAAGAAATAAGAGTTTATGACACCCTGTTACACACTTAGCACTGCTAATGTCACTGCCCTAGCATCACCCTTAGGCAAGCAAACCCTGGCACTTTCCCAGGTTTCCTGTTGTTTTTAGGAACGGTTATCATAAACTGTTTAAAACTAGTATTTGAAGATAATTGTAGGCACTTAGAATAGAATCATGTTGCCAAAATTTAGATACAGTTAACTATCAAGGAGTGAGTTAGTTACCTTTCACTCCCTTTAGTGTCAGCAAATAATACCAAGGAATTTGCAACTTGAAGTTCTTTTTCCTGACTTAGGGAAGGTGTGTAATTAGGTGCCTCACTTGGAGTGAGGTGTATCACCTAGGAGCCCACATTCCTCATCACTATGAAGAGCTCAACCTTAACTTCTCTTTTAATTCCCTGAAGTTAACTTCACTGCTCCCGTATGCTTCCTTGGCCCGCAATGTGATGAACTCAGTATTTTTCAGCAATTAGTGTCTGACTCTAGAGACTACTTCTTTTTCTCTCTTGAGGAGAAAGGTCAAGCATCTTTCTACAAAGGAAATATAAGTGCAGCTACCGTGACCATATAGCTACAGCTGTTAATGATGCACACCATACTGAACATGATTCATACAGTCATCTGGAATTTATTATCTACTGTGAAGGAGATGTGGGCTTTTTTGAGCAATCAGAAAGAGAATTTAAATTCCTTTTTAAAGATTTTTTCCTGAAATGAAAAGCATAATTTCTTTTATTATTATTATTCAAAGTGAGTGAAGTTGTTTAAAGAACACCACAAAAGCTATTAAAACTTTGACAGATGTTCTGGTGAAATGTGAAACTGGTTTTTTTTTTACCTTCAGGAATAACATTATTTTATAATTGTGATAATTCTATGATAAAAAAACTGGAAAAATTAACTTTGATAGATTTTTTTTTTCTTAGAATGTTTCTTTCACAGGAGAACTGCATAAGAGATCTGGAAGCATCAAGATTTGGCAAGAAATTAAATCACTCAGAAAGTGGAATTTTAATCCTTATAGGAGCTCTACTTAAAGTGTCATCTCACAAAGGTGTTTTCATCTTGGGAATGGTCATGTTGGCTGTCTGCTCCCTTGACAATAACAATGTACACCAGTTCTCACAGTTTTCATAAAATGGAGGATAGTATAAATCACTGCAGATTATAGAATTGCTGCATAGGAAAAATACTGGGTTTATAGATGTTTTTACATAGTTTTCTATGTATTTTAATGTGTGTATTGTTCATGTGCTACAGTAGTGGCTTTGCTTTCTCAAAATTTAATAATAATCAGAAATCCTTAACATGATCCTTATATTTTTTCTCCATTTTCATCATAAGAATACATGTTCTGTTACAGAAAACTGAAAAAAAAAAAGATGCACATGAAAGTCAAGATTTGAAAAGTACATATATGTAATTTTCCTGCTACACTAGGAGCAGGTTGGAGAAAGTGAGTTTTCTGGCCCTCTTGGCTTTTCTGGGCCCTGGTAAAAGTATCTAGGTTTTTCAGGCTCCTCCCCTGTCTCAGCAAACTTGTTTAGAAATATGAGACGTGTTTTCTTATAATTGAGACAGTAAAGCCTCTGCTATTCAGTGGTGAGTGTAATTTTCCACTACAATACTTCACCTATAGACACAGCAGATCCTTTTTCTCTCAGTATCTAAATTAATTATATGTTTTTATCATATGTAAAAATTCCTTTGTGATAATCTGGTGTTTTGCATGCTGGAGAGGAGGTTACAGGAGGTCACTACAGCCCGATCTGGCTGCAAGAACCTGTGAAAAGTTCGGAGCTGTTATCAGTGACAGTCCTGTCCATGGGGGATTTGCAGGTGAAGTCATTTGTCCCCCAATGACCCCTGAAGCCTGTGTCCCATCTGCCTCAGCCTGTGGAGCCCTGAAGAGCCTGGGTGACTGGTGCCTGGTGCATTTCCCCACGAGGATGAAGCCCCAGCGCCACAAAAGGGGTGCTCCTGCTTTGAGGAGCACTTGTCCAAAAGATACTTGTGGAGCTTCTGCATCAGTGGGGTTAATAGCTTTTTGGGGTTTTAAATCTTGTTTTTGTAGAGGAACAAATGAGAATGGATATGTGAAAGCTCTCCTGTTAGGCAGAATATTGTAGAGTCTGTGTTCAAGCTGTATTTTAATTAAGGGAATCAAAAATAGAGTGTCATTCAGACTGAATGCTAGGGATGTTTTAACAGGCAGAAAGAATGAGAAGTGAGACCTTAGCAAACTAATATAGGCTTGGAAAACAAGATTTGATGACCTTTTAATCACTGGCTTTCTCAGTATGTAGAGGAAGATCATTTATTTTCCCAATGCTTCAGTTTTTTTCTGTATGGTGGAGATAATAAAACTGCTTGAAATAAGCCTTTTAGGGAGAAATGTTAAATATTGGCAATTGCTTACAGCTTTGATCAAAGAATCACACTGGCTATTTACTTTGGGCCAGTGAATGCTATGTGCAGATACAGAATTTCAAAGTATAATAGGTCATGACATCGTGATATGGTAAGGCTTTTCTCTCAGACTCATGAACTAAAAAAGCCAACTGGACATGAAAGGGCCTTTGACAATCTTCAGAGGAAAAAACAAGTTAGCACCTTTAAATCTGAAATTACAGATAAATACATTTTCCTTCCTTAAACCCCCTGTAGTTCCAATTAGGGATTCTACTTCTCACTTCCCTCCCAAAGTGTGGCACAATGCTGCTATGCATTATTGAACATGCTGCTGTGCCTTATTTGACCCCAGAGGTGACTGCTTCTTGGTGCTGGATGAAAGGAGTCACACAGACTCCTTGAGTACTTCACTGAGAGATTGTGACTAGCTTAATTAGAGAATGCTCAAGAAGTGGTGTGAGATGCTTGGCTTACATGCATTATGTGAGGCCAAATTAATTATGAGCATTAACAAAATCTTGATCTAAAGAGTAATTTGAATAAAGGATGAAATAATAACAAGATCCTTTTGAGTCACGTACAGCGTGCTTTGCTTTTCCACATAAAATATCTCCCACATAATTTAAAATGTTTCTGTGGAGCAGAGCAGGGCAGTGCCACTCAGAAATGCCAGCAGAATGCACTGCCAGATGTGAGCCATTGCTGAATTCCAGCACCCATTTCTTTGTTCACTTTTCAAGCACAAGACAACCTGTTCCCTACCGCAGAGTTGCCTACAGGTGCCTTGATGGAACATGTGATGAGGAGCCTGCCAGACAAGGAGGGGTTGTTTGATTTTGTTCTGAAGTTTGGGGAATTACCTTCATTCCCTGTGAACACCTGTGGTGACATGGCACAACCATCCTTGTCCTTAGGTGAAATCCTGGCATTTCTGAACTCAAATAAATCGAAAAAATCTTCCCTTTGCTCTTTCAGTGGAACCAGGATTTCCACCACGTACATGTTTCAGCGCTATGTTCTTTCAGGTAAGGAAACACTGAAGTGCTGGAAATGACATGAATTTATGTAGTCATGTAGTCAATTTCCATACAAAAGTAGAAGAATCAGACTGAACGTAAGTGACTGATCTCCAAATTTGTCTTGAAAGTTGGATGGCCAGCATGGGTTTCCACTGCAGCTTTTTGCATGGCAAGCTTTATACATTTTGTGCATACCTAGAAAGTTTGGTAGCAGGTTTACTTTAATGAAATCTGAACACATGGAGATCATATTTCTAAGTCTAAACTTTGTATATTGCTAGGCTAGATTCTTTTGATTAAATACACATATCCACAGTATATTTAAGACATCTATTCTAGGATGAATTGAGTTACTCCCTAGATCTGCATTGGCTCTTAAGAGGAGTCTGCAGCAACTGACTGCAATTAGTCACATGAATTTTATACTTTTATACTTATTCTTGGTAAGTACTCTAGGGTTTTAATGAAACAGGGCTGGAATACTAAATTATTTAGTGTTACTGAGCTAGTTACCACAGAAACGTGAGTAGAGAATTGTATTTTAACTTTAGAAGCAGTGTATCTCTGCAAAAATTTCACTTTGATTACTACCAAATGAAATATTTCAGATGAATAACCATTTTCTTTTCAGGTATTGGACAAATATCTCTAAAAACTACTTTTCACACAAGCTCCACTTAAAAGGCCAGAATTCCACATACAGATTTCCTTTTAATGTAAAACTTGGGGTGACTGTCTAAAGCCAAGCATATAAATGGCATTCTGAACATTTAGTTCTAGTCCATTTATTTTTTTTACTTCTGTGCTTCATTATAAAGAGATACACGTTTTTGTGTATCGAGGACTATAATTACTCGTGTCCATAGAGCAGCTCACCAGAGAGTATAATTATTGCTCACATGTCGGCTCAAGGCAAGAATTAGACTCAAAAGTCTGACATGGTCATTACTCCTACATTTTAATTTGTTCACCTCCTGGTAGCACCTAACAGATCACCTATGCCAGTCCTAATTTTTCAATACAAAGAGATTAAACTCCTGCCTCTGTATCCTTTTTTGTGATACCTGAGCATGAAGCTGGCCATACTCACAAAAACACAGAGCTGGTTCAGGGACATGAAAGGCACACAGGGCAGCTGGCCATGAGTGCAGCACCACCAACATCACAGACGTGTCTGAGGCTGCAGAGACATGACAGACGGTTCTGGGTGCGCAGGGATGGAGGGTGTTCTCTTTCTTTGGAAAAATCAAGAGAGGTCTTGGGGCAAACTATGCATCAGCCACCACTGGAGAGAGTTATTCAGGCTGGAAGTGTCGTAGCCATTGCTCATGAGCTATGTGCAGACCAAAAACTGGTTTGATGTGGTTGCCAAAGACCCCTTCAAGACAGGGGCTAGAGCAGGGATGGCCAGAGAGCCTGCACTGCGTGCTCTCTGTAGGTGCTACACATGCCCATCTATCTCCAGGTGTAGCTTGCTCCAGAATCCAAAAGCACTTTTAGCACGGGAAGACACTGGACTGTCCCTTATTCACCTGAGGAATGGGAGCAGACGAGGGCTGCTGCCCAGCACAGGTACCCATCCACTGCTGTTCCACTGGCCTGTGCACTGCTGACACTTCTGGTTTCTTCTGTCTCGTCTCTGGGCTACCATTTAATTTCCTGAGAACTCTCACAGCTCAGTACAACAAAAATCTCCAGGCTTTAACCCAGTGTATTGGGTTTGTGGTTTGTGCTATGTGTTGGGCTAAACCAAACAAGTTATGCCCTATAAAGCAACAAAAAACTTCAAACATCTGTCCTTTGCCTATTACCAGTGAATCCTGGGTCTCTAGATAATTGAAAAATATGTGGTACTCAGGCTTTTTTGGGCTGGCTTACTCTGGTTTGTGTTAAGACTTTCCTCCACAGCAGGGAGCCCTGACCATCTCAGTGTTATATTGCTGGGCATGTATGGATAGTTGCCATTATTTTGGGAAGTACAGACAGAGCTACAATGCTACAGGTGGCCAAGATTTCTCCATAAGGCCCTGGTAAGGTACATGAGCTTACATAGAGATGAGTACCCTGCTCTCCACCCTATAACTGAGTGAATAAAGGAATCACTTTTTCCTCTATATTCATACAACTAATTACAAAACAATAATATTTTTTCAGAAAATAGTCTCCATTACAGCAATGTTGGAAATGGTAAGGTGCAAGTGAGTCAGTTGTGAACATTAAAAATTCTGTTTTAAAATCTTTTAATAATAAATGTTCACAAGCAAGCACAAATTAAGTTTGTTCTGTATATTTTAAATTCATTTTTCCTCTTTAGTTTACAAGACTGATGTCTCACTATATGGTTTTAAGTGGTTTTACAAAATTGCTTCAAAAGAAATGCTTCTGTAGAGTTTGCATTTACTTGATATATATCTTTGAAATTATTTGTTCTTGTGCATGTTTTCAGTTACAGAATAAAGACTCCTTAGACTTTTATTGAGACAATTCAAGTAATTTCCTTATAACTAAATGAAAAGCACATCATTAAAAGAAGATTTAAAGGCACGAAAAAAGCCTTTCATGAGACCACAACTCTTGAATAATTACTTCAGCTCTGGCAGTGAATTCTTAGTTATTTAATGAAATCTTAGTATGCAGTACTTTATCCCATATGCGTCAGGAGTTTTCAGTGAGAGAAAATGAACTTTGGTCCTAATGTGTACTGTGGGAGTGAGAGGCACATGGCAAATATTGCAGGGCATTTTAAACCTTATTTGCTCAGGTATCTTGGAGGTATCTTGGGTGCCAATAACAGAAATTCTGGTTCTCTGTCAGGCCGTGCAGGAAAAAAATGTCCTTTCCTTCCTCACCCACCGGTTATGGACCTGTCATGCTGATACACAATCCATGTCCCAGCTCTCTCCCCAGCATCACTCAGTGTGACTCAGCTGCATCTCTACACCCGGCTGCTGTGCTCACCCGAGCCCTTCTGCGGCCGTTCCGCGCAGTGCTCGGGCCAGCGCCGTGGCAGCTGCTGCTCGGAGGCACCGCCACCCTGCTGGCCCCACCTGAACCCCAGAGAGCAGGGGCTGCGGCCAAGTGTCTGCTCCGAGGCTGCAATTCCTCTCACCTAACCTCGGCTCTCTGAAGGCTAGGAATATGCATACTACTCTAGTCCCTTTCCAGCTAATGGAAGGAGACAGGAACAGCTGGCCGGGATTTCTCTGGGTGGACCTCACTGCTTTCCAAAGGTGTCTGTCCTGCACCTACAGGGACATCAGCTGGCCAACGCTAACTGCATGTGGCATTGCCAGGTCTCAAGAGTTTGCAGAGACGGAGCTTGACCTTAATGTGCACCAAAATGATTTTAGCGTTAACAGAACCTTTTTTGGCAAGCACGTTGTTCTGCATAAGGAAAGATCTGCACATGGTCCTCCCAGCACCTGAGCCTACTATTTCAAATGTTGCAGATTATAAGATGCAAGAGCAATACAAACAAAAAGATTTCTCAGTGATGAAGAAACATCATTAGAAGCTTGTGAAATATTTTTCTAAACCATTTAAAGCCATTTTGCCAGTAGGTCAAGTGCAGACTAAGTTAACTCAAAAGGACTATGAATACCGATTTTTGAAAATTAATAAAATAAATTAAAAAATACTGACATTACCTGAGCAAAAGTAAAGGTGGAACCAAGAAAAGTAGAAGCAAATTATGTATATTTCTCAAAGATAATTGCTGGAAGTATATTCATGTCTGTAACTACAAAGGGGAAATTGAAAATCATAGTATTTATATCTCAGCACATTTAAAGGAATATTACATAAGTAATTCCAATGAGTATAAGTCCAATTAAAAGCCATATAGCATAGAAGTACAGTGATCTCATTATGTGAAGTGCTTCCTAATAAATAAGTGAACCACTGAGCAAATTCTTCTCATTCATAACCTGCACACTAGAAGACAAGGGTAATCAGTGGGACAAAAATCATCTGTCACTGTCCAATATGAAGTTGTTGTTTAGTGACAAATTAAACTTTCTAAAACTGTTTTTTTCTGCCACTATTCCTTGATTTTTTATGTTAAAGATATATTTGAATAGAAAGCCATTTGCAAATATGAAATAATCTGAAATTTTATTAAATACATTTATCAGGATGTGATTTTGAAGACCTTACAGTTTGGTGAATGAATTTTAAGCTCTCTTTGCAGAAAAAAAAAAAAAGTTACTTGTTTTCTTTCTAGCACTACCAGTTACTTTTTTACAAATACACTTTCTGTACCTTATTTTTTCATGATGGAGCTGTTTTGACTGATGTCACAGTTTTAAAAGTCAGTGAAAAATCTGTTTCACTGCAGTGGAATCCCTGATCAGGCATTGTTTTTTTCTGCTTAAACCTGAAACAAGTATAAAAGCATGTCTCTTATAACATTTAGATCAACCATTTTTTCCTGCTCATGAACAATGAATTCAGGAGTGGAAGAAAAAGACAAAGGCTTTCTCTGTGACAGGAGACAAAGGCAGGGAAAAAAACCCAAGACAAAACAATAAAAAAACCCCATCATTTCTCCTTAAAATCCTTAGAAGACCAACTCTCCCTCTCACTTCGTGTTTTGTGGATGGAGAGGTTTGAGCCAATTGGTGAAAGAGTTGGGTTAGCATAGGGACCATTTATTGAAGTGAGGAAAAGTAGCTCTTCAGGTCAAATACTTCCATATCTTTTGCTTTCTCCAGTGGCTCCTCTGTACCGTTTTCTGAAACAACATGACTATGTCGATTACTGCTGCAAGAAGATTATTACTGTAAAAATGTTCAACTGACAAAGATTTCAGAGTGTATATTATCAATTTGTATGATTCAGACCTTTGTCGGCAAAATCTCAATGGAATTGCAAAATACAGTTTTCCCGCTTGGCAGATTTGTACCAGACATGTACAGCTCTAAGCAGAATGCCAGTTCCATGCATCAGACTAAAGGTTTTCAGCATCTTGCAAAACTCATCTCTAGTCGTTTCTATTCCAGTCATTCAGCATTTTTATTGTAGCAAGTTTTTGCTAGCTGATACAAAATTCCTTTTAACATTGTGTTCATCTCAGAAGATGCAAAACAAACTGCCTGAATGTGAATGTGCATACAGATACACACGCACACTCTTATCCACACACGTGCTCTAACACATACATGCAACATCAGTCAGGCTCCTAATATCTACACCCTAAATTAAAAAAAGGGACTGTTTGACACAGGAGCATACAAATGTCCATACTGAACGGAAAAGATGGGGATATTTTTTGTAAACTGTTCCTCTTACTGTGACTACTGACATAACTGACAGAGCTCTCCTATCTACCGGCAACTAATTTTGTAATTGCTGTAGGTGAAAGCTAGATCTAAACAAAAGTTTTGGAGGGGTGAAGTTCCATATAACACTTCAGTAAACAGCCAGCTTCATCAGTTTAGACTTCATTTACTTGTGAGGAAAGTATCAAAGAATCTGGAGATTTTATTTGATCAAAAATTTAGAGAACAATGGTAAAAATCAAGTTATAATAGTATTACCAATTGATACAAAAAAATTAGAATTAGTGAAGAAATTTGAATTAAAATGTCCAAAACTTCCAAAATTTTTAGAAGACTGGTTTTCTTCTAAAAGCCTTTTTTTTTCTTAGTTTAACTTTGCAGTGCTCAATAAAACTGAAAAGCTGTTAAGTGAATAAACTATCAGAAGCTATTCACCTTTTGGTTAGTCAGCATCTTCACAATCAGTTGTAACAACAGCCCTGGTGTCAGATTGGGAAAACTCATGGGTCTAGATAGGATCTTAGAGGAGAAATTTCAATGTCAAAATAACAAATGGTTTGCGTGTAGCTTTAAGTTTTAATTTTGCTTCCTTAAATTATATAAGGAGATGAAATTTTATTCTCTCATATACCAAGGAGGAGCTAGGCAAATTTAGCAACAATATTCTGGATAGATAGCTACACGTAACATACTGATTATTGCAATAGGATGTGAAATGCTGCACATTGCAAATGGCATTAATCATTGAATGTTTTAATGTTAAAGGCCCTTAAGTAATTTACACAATTTACAGGTTGGTCCACAAGTCAGTATTTCAAGATTAATGTTATACTGCTATGGGTTGTTGAACAATGTCAGTGGTCAGTTCCCTTCTTTTTTCACTGCCTTATTTTGTGGTCATCATTAACGATATTACTTAACGCTTTATTGAACCTCCATTTGCCTGTTTTCTAACTATGTAGATGTATTTCTTTTCCCTGTAGCCAAGTACCCACAGAATGATATGAATACTATTATCTTTAAAATGTAGTGTTATTATGAATACTTGCTTAAGCACACAAAAATTGCTTGAGTGCAGTGGCCAGTAAAGAAGGAGTCAAGCCAATCTCTGGTGCTACTGTCAAAATCTTATTTTTCTACTTAGTTTTGTACATACATGGAATGATATGATTGCATTCTTCAAAAGAATACTGGGATCACATTCATAATTTCTGCTGGTCTTGTAACAGTATACACTCCACTTTATCATCTTAGAAAATTAAGAAAGGAAAAGAGAATTGTGCGGTTTTTTCATCACTGTTCAGCTTACAAAATATTACTCCAATCTATTTGAAGTTCTACCTGAAAGTTTTAGCATTGAGTAATTATTGAAATACACACAGAACAGAAGGGAGAATCCTATTAACTCAATTAAAATGGAAACACAAATGTCAAGCACAAAGAATCCCACAAATTGTCAATTACTCCTTTAACATCATCCTGTTCTATAAGGTAGCTGAGAAAGTAAATTACCTCCTTTTTGGAGGAAATACAAAGCCAAATGCTATTACTGTACCCTCTGATTTTAAAAGAAGATGCACAATGTCAAAATGCTTTATTCCCAAAATGTATCTGACATTTTATTTTTCATTATGCCTCTTTGTATGTGTTACGAGATTTATTTGGATGAAATGAATGGAAAAAAAGAGGACAGCAGAAATAAAAATTGAAGGCAAAAATAAACTATCTATAGTCAGCATCTCTCTGTAAAAGTACCAAATATCCCTGGCACTGGGATAATTAACTTCTTTGTGTGCCAAAGGATATATAGGAGGCACTACCTCACCACAAACTGTATGGGCTTTCATTGGTGGTATCCAGTCTTCTTGGGTCCGTGCAGCACAAAGTCAACCTGGAGAGAAGCTCCAGTTCTAGCTGCAGATCCACGTCTCTGTGTCCCCTCATCTGGTCACTCTTGTCACATGAAATCTTCAAGGTTAGTATGAAATAACTTGTGCTTCTTCAGAGAGGTAGGACAGGAACAGCACATCCTACCTGGGGCTGGCGCAAGCAGTGTTTGTCTCATTTTTTATATCATGATTTCCTTTCATCACCCACTGATTCAAAGGATATAATTAGACTAATACTAAATAAGAAATCACTTCATATTACATCCATGAGCAGTGTAATTCCTGGCAGTGAATGGAAGATGGATAAACAGAGACATTTTTCTTGTGTGCATTATTAATAATATCAATGAGCAACATCAGTTGTCTTCTTAGGCAGGTTGGGAACACAAGCAACTGTGGCTGTTCATTATCTCATTTACACAAGTAGTCTTTGCTAAATAGGCACATATTCTTGTACCCTCACCACACAGACACGACAAGATTGACGGAGATCAAAAAAACAAAAAGACAAACCCAGAGTGACCACAGATATTTATTTAATCACAGGACCATTTAACTGATTTTCATAAGGTATTTCCTCACTTGAATTCAAACCCATTCATAATAAGGAATAAGCAATTCACTGAAATTTAAGAATTAGACATCAAAACATGTCTGTTTTATCTGCTCAAGTAAACTGAAAAGAGAATTTCACAGTCTCTGGTGATGCCAAGATGATTTTTGCTTTTTCTTTTATATACCTTTTACATAGTTTAATGTATCCACAAGTATCAGCATGCATACTTGTAATTCTTTAAGTCTGATAACTTAGCACAGTCCCACTATTCTGTTAGGCTAGGAGACCACACACCCCAGAAGCCCCGTAGCCAGGAGACCAAACACCCTACTATCTTGGGGGGCCAAGGTCCCCTTTGAGAACATGTCCTGTAAACTAGAGATTCGACCCATCCAAGGGGGAAAGTCCATAGATGGGGAGAATATCACACCATCCACCCAAGCCCCTTTATTGGGTACCCTTTTTAGATGTGTTAATGTGTAGGGCCTATAAATTGTATACGCGATTTATGGTGGGGGTGCATTGCGACACGTTCCACCTTGGCGAAGTGATACACCTAAGGATCCTTATTAAAAATACCGAGGTAAAACCCCCTATCCCTTTAACCGTGTCTGGCTTTCATTTTCTAAGATGAGGAAAAGGCATCACTGGCACATTCAAAGGTAGAAATCCTTCCTCTTCTTTACCCTTCCCCAGATGTTTACACCTTGTCTCCAGGAATACATCACGTGAGAAAGAAACTTGTCAATTATCAAAACTTTTAACTGTAAGACTGGGATTAGACAGAAAATAAAAATATGTTTCAAAATGAATGCAGTACAGAAATACAGCAGTAATAAAAACAACCTTATGCTTCATTTTATTTCATTTCATTTATTTAATTTCATTTCCTCATTTTAGTTATTGGTTTGCAATATCAGCATCCCATTAGAGTCTAAGCTACAAAGACTTCAGGATAACAGATTTTCCTTTAGGCACCAGCGTTTGAAGGGAAAAGGACAATTTAATATTCTAAAATCAGTGGAACTATGTGGGCATTAAGGAAGAGGGGCTTATCTGTAGATTTACTGTGAAACAATTACACTCCTGCAAGCTCTAAATCCCTCTCCGACTCACAATTAAAGGCATAGATAACTTCCTAATGTACAGCGGCTGACAGATCAGATGATGGAAAGCCAATATCTATCACTCTCTGTTTACTTCTTACTTTGTATGGGGAAAATCAGCCATATGCAGAATCCATTTGGGATAAAAAGAGCTTGGCTAGCAGTGCATAGTATGAAACTGTTTCATCCATCAACTCTCTCCAGAAAGACAGGACTGGATGTTTCATTTGCAGGGCAGAGGAGGAGATACCAAAGGAGGAAGCAATCAGTTCAATAACAAACGGAAAACTCAAGCAGAATTTCAAGCTCCTAAATGATATCCTGAAATGCTCTTGCACAGCTCCTTATTGGTTCCTTCGTTTGTCCTCAGAAAGGCAATTGCCAGAAACTTGATTTCAATTTGAAAGCTTTCATTTATAAAGAATGCAGTGCCAAAGAAAATGGTGTGGCATATTAACCAGTACAGTGAATCAAATCTTGAAGACTTTCTTCAGAGTTTGTGTTTTACAGCCAATAAAAAACTCTAAACCAGACCTGGCAGAATCTTTAGCACTTCAGGAACCCCAGAATTCGGCCTGTTGGGTTTACCTGTGAAGCTCTTACCTCCAACTTTTAAACAGTTTGTACATCTAAATTCAGTTTATGCCACTAGTAAAATTAATCCAATCCACCAACAAAGTTTACATTTAATGCACATTACTGTTCTCTTATGTCAGAGAAAGTTATAAAGTCATCCGGCTAAATCCAAAGCATCCTGTGGCTCTCCTAAAGCTCTTTGGAGGCAGAGAGACTTGCCCACTGCAGGAGGAGGGATTTACTGCCTGCAAACTCAACATCTATGATACTTGGATTGTCAGCTTAAGTACTTTAAAACTTTCTTCTGTGTCCTTATTTTTCCTATTAATCTCTTATCTTATGCAATGTAAAAAGAAGACTGACAAAATAAATTGTGCAAGTGGGAATCCAAATGAGTAGTTTGGCTTGCCTCCAAAATACCAGTAAAAACATCCCCATTTTCATATTACTTTTCAAATTTCTGTATTCTTCCTTCTCCCCTTCTCTTCATTTCACAGGAGATTCCTGGCTGATCCTTACTTGTCATAAAGATTTTGCAGGGGGGATTTAATTAAGATGTCTAGTAATAGCTCACTTTTGTTAACTCAAGCACAGCATCCCCAGCTGGGCAAGGGAGGGGAGTGTCCCACTCTGCTCTGCATTAGGGCAGCCTCACCTTGAGTGCTGGGGGCAGATTTGGGTGCCACAATGTAAGAAAGACATTAAACTATGAGAGAGTGTCCAAAGGAGGGCAACAAAGATGGTGAAGGGCCTTGAGGGGAAGCCGTGTGAGGATCAGCTGAGGGCACTTGGTCTGTTCAGCCTGGAGAAGAGGAGACGGAGGGGAGACCTCACTGCAGTTACAACTTCCTCATGAGGGGAAGAAGAGGGGCAGGCACTGATCTCTCCTCTGTGGTGACCAATGACCTGAGGGAGTGGCCTGAAGTTGTGTCAGAGGTTTAGGTTGGATATTGAAAAAGGTTCTTCTCCGAGAGGGTGGCTGGGCACTGGAACAGAATCCCCAGGGAAGTGGTCACAGCACCAAGCCCAACAGAGTTCAAATATTTGGAGAATACTCTCAGACACACGGTGTGACTCTTGGACATGGTGTGGTGTAGGGCCAGGAGTTGGACTTTGATGATTCTTGTGGCTCCCTTCCAACTCAGCATATTCCATGATTCTATGAGTGACTGAGGAGACCTACACCTTTCTCTATCTGCCAACACTTCTGGGTCCAAACCCCAATGCCTGATGGTTGAGACTTGGTGTATGTGCAAAACTGCATGAAACAACTTGCACACACAGTGTACACTCGTTTGTCTGCTTACCTGGCCCAGCTACTACACAGAAGCCTGAGATTCCAGCTAAGAGCTGGAAAGCAGCAGGTCATCTGTTGACCACAGAAGGAAACATATTAGTTTCCTGGGTACTAACCCAAAGGCCCACTGCTCTAAGCGATATGTGAAAAGAGATGAATCAAACCAGTGAGAAATCTTTCTTGAAAAAAGAGTCTATTTTGCTCATCTCCTGATAATACAAGCAACACCTTGACCTCTAAAACGTTTACCTAAGGGGACACATTATCTCAGTCTTCAGAAAATCTGGGTACCTTTCCCAGTGTTAAATCTTAATGACTGAAATGAAGTCAATACCACTGTGTCACTTGTGCTCCTTCAGGATTACATTTCAGTCTCAGTGAGACTGGCGCAAACAAGAAATGACCGTGGCAGATACCAATCAACAAGTTACTTCCTTTTTATTCACTGACCCATAGCTGAAGTGCCTGGAAATCACCCTCCCAGAAAATGGTATAAAAAAAAAACAGGTTCAGCTGTTTTTCATCAAACTGAATGTTTATGTTTACATTTTTGCACTAGTGTTTTTATTTTTGGAAAGCAAGGATGCTTGCTTTGATCTTACAAATGTATATCATTATCTTTTTAATCAGTTCAATTGTACCTGAGTAGCATGTTTCTGTGCTGAAACATATTGTGCAGAGACTTGCATCAAGGAAAACAATAAAAGGAATTGGAATAATTCTTGTTTCCAGTTTCTGTAGAAGAAGTTTCTACAGTTACTTCTATCCAGTTTCAGAGTCTTGGTGTTAATTTCAGATCTTATTATTAGTGACTATTTAAACAAGAAGACACTTCTTTACGAGGCTTTGGGGGTTTATTTTAATATTGGGCATCAGAAGACAATGACTTGTGAAGTGGCTGGATATCACCTGCTGATGGAAAGTACGGAAGAAATCTTTTGGCTTTCCTTTGCTTCCATGTACAACCTTTGCTTTTACTTTATTAAACTGCCTTTACCTTGAATCCTGAGTCTTTCTGCTTCTTATTTTCTCCACCTGCATCCTGCCAAGGAGGGAAGAAATAGGGTAGCTTGGAGAGGACCTGGCACCCAGCCCAGGTCAACCATCACAACTATCAAATATTTTTAGCATCTTTCAGAATCAAAGGTGCATTTACCCTTATAATTTTTGTAACATGTTTTTTGGTAGTATTTATAACTTGGACATTCAAGAACTCGCTACCGAGCATGAATGCTTACTTTTTTTTCTCTCTCTGAAATAGTTAGCAGATTATTCAATGTGCTAGTCATCATGCAAGGAACTAGCTTTTAAGTGATCCCAGAAATCAAAGTCGAATGAGAGAAAAATAATAAAGAGGATGGAAAAATTTCCAATGCACAGATTTATCCCGTAGGTTTTGCGGAGGCTCAAAATTATTTTATGATCTTATTATTTCTTTGTTTTAAATTGAAAGTACAAATCCATGCTTTATCATTTTTTCATTTTAGTTTGAACTATTTTAGTCAACTAGCAGTCCAATGTTCACGATTTTCTGATATTAATAACTCGATATTTCCTTTAAAGGATTTGCTTTGAAATCTCACAGTCTAAGCCCTTATAAAAGTCCAATTTGAGTGGCATTTATGATTTTATAGTGAAAGACCTGTCAGTTTTTGCATTATAGTTTTATTTTCAAGGAAATTTACATTACTTTTTAATTCCTTCAGAGAAAACAGAATGATTTTTTTAGAGTTTCCCATATTTGACAGGATTTTGCAAGGTTTCTGTGAGCTACTTAGATATTTCACAGGGGCTTTCTTAGCCTTGTGGTGCAGGCTTACTGCATTTAAGTCACGCAACTGTAATTTAAGCATAGAAAATCAGTATGGGATGACATTTGATGCAGTACTCAATAGCAAGTCTTTCAGTTACAGATGGTGTAGTATTTTGTGAGTTCTGTTAGAAAAATACAAATCTCCTGGAAATGTGCAAAGAATTTAGGTTTGAGGAACAGTGGTTTGGACACACGTAAAAACCCAGTTTTTGAACACTGAATTAACATCTCTGATGCATAAATATATATATATTTGGAAAATATTAATAGTGATGTTGCATATGGCTGCAGCCTGACTTACAGCTGTCATTTTACCAAAGAAGAAGAAAAAAAAACATTGCATAATTTCAACCCATCAAAATAAGTCCTCCAGCAAAAAAGTGAAGTAAGGCTCTGTAAAATTTAGTTGATGAATTTTGAGGGTAATATAAATGGAAAGTTGCCCCTTTTGAGAAAGGGAAATTAATGGAAACCAACTTCTCTTTGATTTCTCCAAATTCTTTGTTGCTTCAAGTCGTCTGTCAGTTTTACTGAACTCCTCCCTTTTGCTTTATTGAAGACAGTTTCTTCATCTTACTATCTTTCTTACTCTTGCTATCTAAATTTAAAAGGGTTTGGTATTTTCCACTAATGGAGTGTCCAATGGCTAGCAGGTGACATATTTACTGTGGATAATTAGCTGAAATCATCTTGACTATGATCAGTAACACTTGGAAGGAGATATGATTAAAAAAATCACTTATATTAGTAGAGACTATGTGTATAAATTGCATTTTTTCTTTGAACATAACTGACAAGAAAACCTAGTGGATGATCTTGGAAACAAATATTAACACACCGAAGAAGACCAAACAAATTAACATCTATGAAAGCAGTTAGGTTAAAAAAAGTTGGCAAAATTTCGGTCCAAGTTAGTTGCTAATTAGTATTTTTTCTTAATCATATGAGTCAAATAGGGTAGCTGACCTTATTAGATTGGGTGCTAGTAAAGAAGCTGAAGACAATAGTTTAGTTCCCTTACTCTGTGGTTCTCCTGTCTCATTTTGTTCAATAAAATTGAAGCAACAGCACTTTCTTACCAAAAAGATACAAACAAAATAGAAGGATCATAGAATCATAAGACTATAGAATAGTTTGGGTTGGAAGAGACCTTACAGATCATTTGGTTCCAACCCCCCTGCTGTGTGCTGGGACACCCCTCACTAGACCAGGTTGCTCAGAGCCCCATCCAACTTGACTTTGATGGGGCATCTTCAACTTCCCTGGGCAACCAGTTCCAGTGCCTCACCACCCTCACAGTAAAGAACTTCCTACCAATATCTAATCTAAACCTACTCTCTTTTAGTTTGAATCCATTCCCCCCTGTCCAATTAACACAAGCCCTTATAAAAAGTCCCTCTCCGTTTTTCTTGTAGGCTCCCTTCGGGTACTGGAAGGCTGCAATTAGGTCACCTCAAAGTGTTCTTTTTTCCAGGCTGAATAAACCCAATTCTTTGAGAGAGAGAGAGGTGCTCCATCCCCCAAATTATCTTTAGAGGTGGCCTCCTCTGGGCTTGCTTCAATAGGTCCTCGTCTTTCTTATGCTGAGGACCCCAGAGCTGGACACGGTACAGGAAAAAATGCTGACCAGGAATGGAGGATGATCATTCACGGCAGTAATGAAGAGCTCAGCAGTGTCTACAAGCTGAAACAGCACACAGTGGAGAAAATACATGCCAGCAAGTGAACTCTAAAAAACATTCTAACAGCCTTTCCCACTGTGCTGTATGAGAGACAGAACTGGGATAGATAGACCCTTGGTCTCACTTTCTGAAGAGTTCATTATGTTTCCAACGAATGTGTGCTTCCCTCCTTGGTGTTACTTGCTACTTGACTTAGTAGTTAGAGAGACCCAGCTGAAACATATTGATTGACAGTCTAAGGAATGATCTGTGGGACATTGGGACCATCTCTTTGGCTCAGTATTGACTTTAAACTGAACTAACTCCCAGAGCATCCAGGCAGTCTATCTGATCTGTTTTCCACAAATAAAACATAAGTAGCAAGGACAAGCTGGTCTTCATGAATATTGGCAGAACAACTTTTAGCCCTGAAAACAAGTGTAGAAGTAATTCCTTATGAGGAAGAGAGGGTTTCTTAGCATATGAAGAAACGCCAGTGGCAGCATAGGTTTCTTTGAATTTTGACAGTACTTCAAAAACTCTGGACAGTCTGAAGCGTTTAAAAGCTGAAGGATTTTAAATGTCTGAAGACATTTAATAGCAAGGAATAGTGTTCTGAGGGCTACATAGATGAATATTTCAAATGAGGAAACAAAGGGGAAAACTTTTTAATAGAAGAACCTCACTTGTAATGGCCATAATTCTGGTTGAGAAGGTATTTAATTTCTATTATGACATTTAGAGGTTTAAAGCATGGTCTGTTGTGCTAATGTTGTTCATGCTTGTTCATTACCCAACTATAAATTATTATCAAAGTGTAGTAAAAATCCAGTCTGGCTAGTTCTGAGGTATGGAATATAAGCAAACAGATTTCTGAATACTTTGAAAAATGTTTAGGTTGCCCTTTTACACTCCAGTTCATGTAGCTTTTATCTTGACATATACCTGCCTTTGGCATGTTTGAAGAAATCTAGTTCTGAAATAATCAAGTCATGCATCTTAGAACTGCCTGCCCTGGTCACAAATGTGCTACACTGCATATTTATTGACAGCCATATTTTCTCTTGAGAGAATTATATTCATACGTGCATGGCTCTCAATGTATTCATGCACATATCTGTGTATAAGATATGGGAATAAAGCATAAATAAAATATTAGAATTGAAGAAGAAATAAAAATTATGAAAGCTATTGGAAAACAACTCCTCTCCAAATGCAAGGTGCATGGGAATACAAGAGGATCATCTCCATAAATACATTTCTTCATCCAATTTCACCTTAGGTTCTCACAGATCAGTGCAGAGCAAAACTTCTGATTAAACTTCAATTTAATTTTCTTACAGACCTTAAGGAAATTATATATAAAGCACATATATCAAGTATCACATGTACTCCAAAGAACTCATATTTCTTTATTCTCAGATATGAATTATCCAAGTAACCTACATAAGAATTTCACTCTGCTGACTTGCTGCTCTTTCTTTCATTGTTTCCTAAATCCTTGAGACATAGAGTTATAGAGTCAATCAAGCTTACAGTAGGGAGCAAATGAATGTCACAGTTGAAATGAAGAACTGTGCATTTATTTTACATAATATAACTGAAAGATCACACAGTGAATTATTTCAACAAGAGTCTAGAATTTAGTTAGAACTAAACTAAAAAGAATTTAGTTATAAGTGAATTTAGTTCATTTTATGAACTATACTTACACAGTAGTTTCCACAGATTTAAATGAAGCGTCCTTCCCTTTAACAGGGATTTTATGTTGTAGTAAGTCATGACAACTATGTCTAGTCCCAAAATTACACATGTAATAAAATTTAGGTTCACTTTCATTGCAGCCAATTCCTTTTAATCACTTGTTTTCTTCTAAGTACAGGGTTTGGCAATCCTGTTTTGGTTTTGGTTTTGGGTTTTTGGTTTGCTTTTTTGGGGGGGGGGGGGGCTTTTTGGGTTTTTTTTAAATNNGGGGGGGGGGTGCTGTTTGGGATTTTTTTAAATATATTTTTTTCTGAGGTTTTCTACTCATTCAGCAGAAACATAATTAAAGACAACACAGATATTTTGGCAGATGGGTGATTACCTCTTAGAACCTCCTATGGAATAGTTATTTGTAGCAACTTACGGACACATGCAATTTTCTCCCCTTAAAATATGCACAGCCCAATCTTTCTAGTTCTAATGTGCAACCTGAGTCCCACATATGGACTTTCAGATTTTGGGACAGCTGCATGAGGACATAACTTGTACAGACTGATTTGAATTTTAAATTGTATCACTTGAGTCACATCATGCAACTTTTAAATGGCATCTTCATTTGTACCTACTGGTGCTCACATTTGTATGTCACCACCATTTTATATCGGGCATGAGAACCATGGCAATGTGATCCTCTCATGCTGCAAGCAGATGCTCTTCTTCTCTGAAGCAATGGCCCAGCTGCTGGGAGAAATTATTTATGTCAGTCTACAACCCTTCCCTGGTAAGTGCCTGGAGCCACAGGAAGCACAGGTTAAGAGTTTTGAAGCAGATATAATATTGATTACAGCTACCTCAATCTGTTAGAATTATCTACAACCCTTCAGCTGTAAAGCTGAGTAACCACTGATCTAGGATATGTGATGGGATTTTTCTGAGGGAAGGAAAGTTTCATGTAAAGGAAACAAAGTTTTAACTTAGGAAGACAGTTGCTGTAGTTGAAACACATTCATCAGACAAATGAAAATTACTTTCTCTGCCTCTTTACCACAACCTGGTCATCTTGTCACTTATGTACCTATCTACCCACCTGTCTAAAAGCATGCATATTAATATAAATATATATTTATATATGTGTACCTCTATAAATGACCTACTGTGTTTATACAGCATTTGCATTAGAAATTCATTTTACTAGTCTAAAATATTTGTGTTTTTCTGAGGAGTGTTTTTTTCTTCTCCAATCTTTGCACAGTTGCCAGATACAAAAAATTCTGGGCTTCAAGAATCTACATTTTTAATATTAACCTGAAGCCTACATTTCACACCAGGAAAAATGAATGAATTAATGGTTTAAGCTTGTTAAATTCAGTGGGACATATTTACAGTTAGAGCAAACTGACAAAACTCCTTTTAAGTGAATGAAATGGTGACAATTTACATGGCTGAGCAGATGGCATTGCCTCTCCTCGCCTACAAGAACAGTACACTATGGTCGTTTTGAGAGAGACATTAGCATAACTTTGAAGACTCAACTGGACTGCACAGCCTGTAAGAATAGATTTATTGCACACTACTTATGTGTGCAGCCAGCCCGACATGCCAGTGCATGACCATGACAGTGCCACAGTATAACACAGGTCTGTAAAACAGCTTCCATGTTGCTATGCAGTACAAAGATTGTGGACTTTTTAGTAGGAGACTTCTCAGCATTACTGCCAAGGATCCTGGGAGGAATGAAACTGGCAAAGGCAGGTGCCATGGGGGAGATTCTTGCATGAATCCAAAGTCTTACCTGTGTGTAAGACTGCCAGACCACATGCTATTATTTTCTCCAGTGTGGATCAGAGCACACATGTCTACGTATAGCTAACAACCTCCAAAAACTCTCCTGTGGTTTTACATTTGGAATACTAGAATTTTTACAAAATATAGATAATAGCTACGATAAACAGTTTCTGTCCAATAATTCAGTAGTCAGTGGGCTGGCACACACATACTCCTTTCACTTCTGTGTCAGTGTTAAAGCCCACCTCTTTCACCCTGCAGCCCAATTCACTAGGTTACAGTCAACCTTCAGGTGGCCAGGGAGAATGCCAGAGCAGAATATTGAGTTTGGTTTGGTTTGGTTTGGTTTGGTTTGGCTCAGTTTGGTTTGAAAGAACTTCTAGAAGGTGTCTAGTCAGTCCTATGTCCCACTTCAAGTAAGACAATCACCAAGACAACACTGCTATTACAGCTCTTCCATCAAAGGAATGACCCTTTGGCTGAGACAGCACGGGATCATAGAATCATTAGGAATCATTGGAAAAGACCTCTAAGATCATCGAGTCCAACCATTCACCCAGCACTGCCAAGTCCAACACTAAACTGTGTCTCAAAGTACCACATTTACATGTCATGTGGTATCATATATAACCCCTCACATGAAGGTAATTTGGTTTCTTCTCTGAAAATAGGGCAAATTTCAGTTGTCTCTAAAGAAAAGTACATGCTACCTGGACCAGGGAATTAAAACCGGAGCCCTCATGTTCCTGCCTGGTAAGTACTCTTTCACCGTATTAAAGCTCCCTGTAGCCTAAAGACTATTTCATTTCAACCAAAGCAGAGCATTTTTGGCAAAAGGAATTGAGACAAATCTCTTCCAGAACACCACTGTGATTGGTGGGTGCAATGTTTCTTCGGGAAACAAGGCGCACAGTACCTTAAGAAAAAAATTTACTCTGTATCCTTTAAGCTCTGAGCTGGTTAGACAGGCGAGGTGCTAAAAGCAATAGCACAGCCACTGTCTCAAGGGGGCACCTGGCCTTTCTACTGTGTGAAGTGTGATTAAGTCAGTATGTTCCAAGAAATGAAACTCATTTCATCGAAACTTATGCCTGACCCAGCTGAGTCAATGGAAAGAAACGGACATTGTAACCCCTAATTCAGCTGTCACCTCATGCTTGCACAAAGGAATGCTACTCAAAATGTCTCAGGATTAAATCACAACAATGTGGACATTTTAATGCACCAAATTTTCTATATTATGAGGCAGTTAGTGAGGACTGCTCACATGTTCTTTGGTTAAAGTTCTCTGGATAGAAGTGTAACCTGAATATTTTATATCCTAGGACAGCTACATCATACTAATTACCTGTTTACCTCTTTCCCTTTTTATAAACTTTATGAAGACTAAAAATGACTAAATTAAATGAAAATTATTTATATGTTCTTACTCTAATTCTTCTTTCTTCTCAGACATCTCTTGCTGTATACAAAGAAAGTCTTGCAACACTGTTTTGTTACTCTTAGATAAATGATGAAATGTAAATGCAGAACATTATCTGCTATATTGTCACATCAATTTTTAAGTATCATTCTGATTACTTGCAACATGCTTTGACTGTTTTACTTACCTAGTGGCGTGAGAATCTCTCGGTATTGATTTCCAGATAGTGAAATTCTTTAAGGGAACGGTTTTATCTTTCCTTAGGATATACTGTATAGAAAGGAATGGAATCTGTTGTCATTCATTTTATGTAAGTTATGACAGAGCAGTATAAAGTACCTATTCATAAGTGATGGTATGATGCCTATAAATGGTAGAAAGTTTTTTAGTTTCCCTGTTCTCCTCATATCATATCTAACCTTTTACATTGCTTTTATAGAACAAGGTTTTCATTGCATCAGACACTGAAATGTGATCATTTTTTCCTGATGTTAATGCTTTGTTTCTGAACAGAAAAAAAAGAAGTCATTGCATAACTCACTGAACACCCTGAATCAGATGATTTGTTTAGAATTGCAGATTATGCTCAAAGGGACTGCTGGAGCCGTATTGGTTCCATCAGAATTACATACAAAATAGAGCCATCACAAACACATTATAATATGTTTTGAAAAGAGCTTGATGCTGAGTAATGAAGAATTATGATGCCAAATTTTTTTAAAATTAAATATAGCACTGAAACACGTGAAAAAAAAGGCTCAAATGAGAAGATTTTAATGGTCCTGCTCATGATTTTCACAGGCTTTTCTCAAAACAGTGTATCTCTTGCCCCACATCAGCTAAACAAAATTGCAGCTATGATAGTTGAGAGCACGTTTCATATGTGTTTTCAGACACTTCCAGTTCTCAGCTAAATAGACATGCATTAAAATATAAAGATGTCTTATAAATTCTGACAGACTGTAGTTCTCCAAATGAAAATATATTCTTCCATGCTCAAATTGTTGTTGATACTGTAACCATCCAGTAAGAGCAGGGCATGCATGTTTGACAGTATTGTAATCCATTCACTCTTAACAACTGATTGAAGCCTGTATTTTTTGGGTTTATTCTTAGTTGATGCTCAGTTGTTTGAAATTATTCAGCATGTGGATTTGTTAAATACTGAGAACTCATGACCTCTAATGTGATTAAACCTCACTGTTTTTATGTTTAATTAATAGCAAAAGCAGCTAATTATTTTGTATGACCTTTTGCCACAAAGATAACATTTAACTGTTCTTGAGATCAAAAGACATATTCATAAAAAGATCAAAAGAATTTATGTGCAACTCGTAGACTCAGCTTCCTTCACAAACTACAAACTGCTTATTTCAAACTGAAGCTTCATTTCACTGTTGTCTCACTTGAGATTACATACAGTGCTAATCATCCCATGTTTGGATAGCTTATTTTTTATTTATGGGATGAATTTACACCATGCACCAATACATGTGCACAGACACATTGTTCATTTATGAAAAAGTAATGTTAGATTATGCTGCTTGGACGTTTTAAAGAAACTCTTCACTGAAGAGGTGGTCAGGCACTGAAATGGGCTGGTTAGGGAGGTGGTGGAGTCACTGTCCCTGGAGGAGTCCAAGAAATAACTGGATGTGGCACTCAGTGCCGTGGTCTAATTAACAGGGTGCTGATCAGTCAAAGATTGGACTTGATGATCTTGAAAGTCTTTTCCAACCTTAATGATTCTATGATTTTATGTAACCACTGGGAATACTCACTGAATAAAGTTAATGCAAGTTCTGTACATTATTTTTGAAAAGTGTTCTTCAGTAGAACAGGAGCACACATCTCGGCGATTCTGCAGTTGATTGTGCCCAGATTTTGCTGCTTTCAGATGAACAAAAAAGTCGTTAGACATGCTCTGTTAATGTGGGGTTACACCAGCTTCTTTCCATGTTGAAAATATTGAGATGCTTCAACTTATTTTAAAAGCAAACCTAAAAATTGTAGGAGGTTGTACCTTGGTTGGTATTCTGAAAGTCATGCACAGTAACTTTACAAGTTTAAGAAACATTCCTTCTAACTACTACTAGCTCCAAAAAAAAAAAAAAAAACCAACCAAAAAACCCCCAAAAACCAAATAAAAATAAAAATAACCGGAATTGTGCATTTATACAGGTGTTCTTTTGTTCATTTATGTTGTGTAAGTACAAAACAATAAAGTGAAAACCATCCTACCAGGCAGCTGCCTAATGGTAGAAGGCCTCAGGATTTTTAGGTGTCTCTCAATAAGCCTACAATTACAAGCAGAACTGGTACTCTCAGAAAAAAGCAAAGCCACTTTCTTTTTTAGAACAGTAATAATGCTGCCCCTCCTAACTCTAGTTTTTAGATTCAGCTCTCTGTATACAGGTGACCAGTTTGCAGGTAAAAGCACTGATGTCTCTGAACCTTTTTTTTTGGTCTCAGTTGAAAAGATTATATGAAAATATGGACATTCCAATATGCGCAATAAGTGTCAAGTTTGCAAAGCATCTGCATCACTTACATGCACAAAAGATGCACAGAAAATGATAAAGTGTAGCTGCTGATATGTCACTGTAATAGAAGACTGGAGAATGTTTTGTTATTTTTTTCCCCTGGGTTTCACTGACAAATAAGTAGTGCTGTCACAATGAAAATGCTCTTTAACTTATTCTGTCTAACTTATTTTTATCATTTGAAGTCTAAAATGAAAGTTCCAATGTGTTAACAGTTTTCTGTAGTTGGGAAGGTAAATTTTTCAAAATAAAAGAAAATGTGTATTAGCTCAGAAATTTTCCACGGTGTATCTTGATAAAAAATAGTTTTTTGAAGAAAAGAACATGATAAAAAAAAAAATACTGCTTAGATTATCCAAGAAATGGGAATGAGGGTTTTAAAAGTGTGTATTGTTTGTCACATCTGAATACTTCTGTGTTCAGTAAGATTGACTCCCCTCTACTTAAAAACTTGATGTATTGTGATAAGCCTAACTGCACCTAATGCATCTGACTTCATTACTCATTTCTTATCTCTTCTCCTCTCCTCCCTCCTCAGCCTCCTCAACCAAGTATTAGTAAAAATTTCTTCGGGCTGTCAAGCATTAGAACAGGCTGCCCAAAAAAGTGGTGGAGTATTTAAAAGACATGTAGATGGGGCACTGAGGGACATGGTTGAGTGGTGGACGTGGAAGTGCTGGGTTAAGGGTTGGAATCGATGATCTTAAAGGTCTTTTCCAGCGAAAATGATTCTGTGGTTCTATGCCTCTATAGCCTCCATTTCTGGCCAAGAAGCCTTATCACAGACTTTTCAGCACAGTTGGTATAGAGAACGTATTATTTAATACAAAGATAATTTCTAATGGGTGAGCTTGGCTCACAGTGTTTCCACTAAAATGCATCAAATGCAGTGTTAAAGAAATACTGTTCTGAAGTTTCGTGATTCCATTTTGTCTTAAGATATTGGGCTGGTTTTGGCTGGGATAGAGTTAATTTTCCACACAGGGGCTAGTATGGGGCTATGTTTCAGGTAAGAAAAGTTAAAAGAGACCTAAGATAACCAACAGAACACGTTGAGAGACCTTCATGCAATTTATAACAACAAGAAATGTAAAAGCGTGGGGGGCCATTTCAGGTGGCCCAGCTGATGGTCACCTCAGCAGGCGCAGCGTNTGCCGGGAGGCTGAGGGAGGCTGTGAGGGAGGAGGCTGGGACACGGCTCCGCGCGGGCAGCGTCGGCCTCGGGAGATGCCCCCGCGCCGCGGTGTCAGTGGCCTCTGGGGACATCGCTCATGTGCAAACCGTGTGGCCCGGGGTGCGGGTCTGGGGGCTGCCTCGGACAGCCCCCTGGTTCTCCTGGAACAGCCCCTGGGCTCCCCTGGGACACCTGCCTCGTCTCCGTGCGGGACGCCTTACGTGGGCAGCCTCAGGTGATCACAGTGGTTTCCTGAGGAATGGCTGAGTTTGTTTGGGAGGAAGTTGGAGCCTTCCCATGAAAGTTGCACTGCTTTGGTTATTAATAATGAAGAATATCAGCTATGAATCACTTGTCTCTGGTTTTGAATATTACAAATCTGAAGTTTTCTCCTGTCNCTGCCCAAAAAAGTGGTGGAGTATTTAAAAGACATGTAGATGGGGCACTGAGGGACATGGTTGAGTGGTGGACGTGGAAGTGCTGGGTTAAGGGTTGGAATCGATGATCTTAAAGGTCTTTTCCAGCGAAAATGATTCTGTGGTTCTATGCCTCTATAGCCTCCATTTCTGGCCAAGAAGCCTTATCACAGACTTTTCAGCACAGTTGGTATAGAGAACGTATTATTTAATACAAAGATAATTTCTAATGGGTGAGCTTGGCTCACAGTGTTTCCACTAAAATGCATCAAATGCAGTGTTAAAGAAATACTGTTCTGAAGTTTCGTGATTCCATTTTGTCTTAAGATATTGGGCTGGTTTTGGCTGGGATAGAGTTAATTTTCCACACAGGGGCTAGTATGGGGCTATGTTTCAGGTAAGAAAAGTTAAAAGAGACCTAAGATAACCAACAGAACACGTTGAGAGACCTTCATGCAATTTATAACAACAAGAAATGTAAAAGCGTGGGGGGCCATTTCAGGTGGCCCAGCTGATGGTCACCTCAGCAGGCGCAGCGTGCGGCCGGAGCCCAGGGCTGGGACGGGCAGGACACGCTCGCTCACAGCCTGCTCACAGCCTGCCCACAGCTCCGCTCCCTTCCTTCCCGGGCGGAAGCACCAGGGACTTTCCGATGTCTCCTGCGGGGTTCCATGGCTTCCCCCCTCCTGCACCTTCCCGCCTGAGGCGGCCTTGGCGCTTCCCTCCCACCACGCACCTCATCCCAGCCCCGGGAACGGGAGGCAAGGCCGCGAGTCCGCGGACTCTGCCGACTCCCGCAGGGAACACCCGTGTTCGGCCGACACAAACACGAGTGNCGGGCTCCCCTGGGACACCTGCCTCGTCTCCGTGCGGCACGCCTTACGTGGGCAGCCTCAGGTGATCACAGTGGTTTCCTGAGGAATGGCTGAGTTTGTTTGGGAGGAAGTTGGAGCCTTCCCATGAAAGTTGCACTGCTTTGGTTATTAATAATGAAGAATATCAGCTATGAATCACTTGTCTCTGGTTTTGAATATTACAAATCTGGAGTTTTCTCCTGTCTGTTTCATCTAAGTCACAAGGAAAAAACACTATTGTGAAGTTTTGTTGGATAGATGCTGGGATTAAATTAATGCTGTTAGTGCTCTGCCTGGTAAAAATAAAGGTTGCATGAATATGCAGATGTAACAGAATATCAGAGAATTATCAAAGTTACCAATATTTTTACCTGATTATTTGTAGTGTCAGTGAATTGAAATGATAGTTTCTGATTACTCTGACCGTAGGAATTCAGACGTCATAGGGCTTAGTCACTTGCGTTTCTCTCATTGACTGTCGAACAAAGTAATGATTAATTTTGTATTGTCACAGAATGGCCTGGAGTTCTAGTTCATTAAAGATCATCTAGTTCCAACCCTTATGCCATGGGCAGGGACACCTTCCACTAGACCAGGTTGCTCAAAATCCCATCCAGCCTGATCTTGAATAGTTCCAGGCATGGAATTTAACTCCAGCTGGCAGCTAAGTACCACACAGCCTTTTGTTTAGTCCCCCCACCCAGTGCAGATAGTCATAAAGAAAGGTAAACCTAATGGGTTGAGATAATAATAATCTAATAATCGAAATAAAATATTATAATAGCGATACAAAGTATGTTAACGATATGATTAATAAGAAGAATTATCATAAGAAAAGCAAGAGAGAGTAACAGAACCCAAGAGAAACAAGTGATGAACATGGTTGCTCACCTCCTGTTGGCCAATGCCCAGCCCATTTCTGAACAGAGATCCCAATATTCCTTTGGCCAGTGTGGGTCACCTGTCCTGGCCTTGCTCCCCTCCCAGCCTTCAGTGCAGCTCCTCAGTAGCAGATCATGAGACATTGTAAAGTCCTTGACTTAGGGTAAACATTACATAGAAACAACCAAAACATCAAGATGTTATCAATATCATTCTCATACTAAATCCAAAACCCACAGCGTTGTACCAGCTACTAAGAAGAAAATGTCCCAGCTAAAACCAAGACACATATCCACAGCTTCGCCAGGCAGTCTGTTCCAGTGTCTCATCTCCTTCACAGTAAAGAATTTCTTCCTAATATCTAATCTAAATCTTCCCTCTTTCAGTTTAAAGTCTTTCCCCCTTGTCTTACCCTTGTAAAAGTCCCTCTCCAGCTTTCTTGTAAGTCCTCGTTAGATGCTGAAAGGCACCCTGGAGCATTCTCTTCTCCAGGCTTAGCAACCTCAGCTCTCTCAACCTGCATCCACAGGAGAGGTGCTCCAGCCCTCTGATCATCTTCGTGGCTTAGATGTTTTCTTAATTGGAATAAACTAGTAATTGAGCCGAATTAAAGTGTAAAAAGTACTTATCTATGGACTTGGCTAGGAATCCTTGGCAAGTCTCTTCAGTGGTTCACTGTCTACAACCTCCAGTGCTTCATAAATTAATATTTAGGCACTACATATTTAAATGTGGTTATAATTATGTTTGTATCTATAGTATATGTAAGGATTCATTCTTTATTGCATGCTGTATGCTTTTTAGAGTTCTGGATTCCCACTTTTGCTTGTCCTCCATTACAAACATTTCCTTTCTTCTGAACAATCTCATCTTTCATTCTGCCTATATTAAATTTCTGTAAGAAACCCAAAACCAAGGTTTTTAAAATACAGTGGATGCATTCTGGAAGGTTACCTGGATGAAACTTGTTCACTGAAAGATACTGATCTTGCAGATTTAAAAACTTGTGGAAACCAAACTGATCAGATGAAAGCTGAAAGAGTGAAACTGAAAAGGAAATTATGGTAATATTTTGGGAACTGTATTTTAACATGGGAAGAAGAGATATGCCCCATAGTCTTCAAATAATCCTCCAAACTCTTGATGATTGTCTTTTTTTGAACTCTGCTTTGAAATTCTGCATTAAAAAGCTAATATTGCTAGTCATTGCAATAGGTAAAACTGGGGAGATAAGGGCTGCTTTTTTGTTGTAACTTGGCAGTATATAAAGGCTGGGATTGTTTTCTACAGTCCCTAATGCCAACTGGAAATTTACTCCTTATGTAATTATTATTAGCATATATGAAACTTTGTTAAAGAATAAGGGTCTGAATTTCCTGGTCTCATACATTTCATCTCATAAAGCTATAATGAAAAGTATATCCTCGGTTCCCAAACCAAACGAATTTACACCCAGCTGACTAAGTGAGCACGGTCTTGTTTTCGTCGGGGGAGAAATCTGTGCTGACATAAGAACAGATAAATTTACACCGCTAGGTTATACTTTAATTTCTGAACAGCAGGTTTTATAGAATAAATTCCCTATTCTGGAAACACATTCATGTCTTTAGTAGTCAGAATAGTAAAGAGAAACACGGTAATGGTACTGTGTGCCAAATTCACTTTATATTGTGAGTGACACATGAAAAAGGCCTATTGGAGGAGAAAAAGGAGTGCAAAGGGAAGAACTCTCAGCTTGTAGGGAGAATATATACACAATTTTAACCTACCAGAACACTCAGGCTTAAATTATTATTTTCAAATGATCTTGTTGAAGAGTGAGGCAAAGAAGCTTTGAAGAGCCAAACTGATTTTTTATGCTTATATAATTGCCAGTGTACTTGATGTTTCTCATGTCTTTACATTGCACCTGCCTGCTATTTTGTGCATTGAAATATGTTCACAAGGTTATCCTCACAAACTTTTTTCCATGACTATTGGGTTTTCTTATAGAAAGTTTGGGGGTTTTTTCCCCCCTAGAGATATTGAAAAGATCTAGAATTACAAACTTCTTTTAAGGCATGCTGCTTTCAGCCTTGTAAAATTTCTCTTGTTAGTTAGGCACCTTAAATAGGTCTTTGAAGGTCTCAGCTTTAGCTGCCTGTGGTGCAGCAGCTCATCTCAGTGCAGCTGGCTGTCCACAATACATGTGTGTGCATCTGATGTAGTCCTCTTAACACTCTCTGTAGTCCGTGGGGGAAACAAATGTTTCTGGGTCATGACTTCTCCACAAAATGTACAAATGACTTGGCTTATTTTTAACATTAGAAATCTCTGTTTCTGCCCATTGATAATAAAAGAAGTCTAGACAGCTAGCTCAGTTGTAGCCATCTAAACTGTGGATTTCTGTAGTTAAGAGGAGATAAATCCTGTGTCAGAAACGTTGCTGAAATCCTGAGGGGTTATGCTTGCATCTGCTCTTAAATTCTCTGAAATGGTTTTAATTGGGGAACATTAATAAGCCCTAAAATCTTTTTTCAGCTCATTCATGTTATTTGGATTTGGAGAATTTATAAGACTTGGTTTTAGAAGCTAAAATTATTTAAAAGTTAGAGTTTGAAGAAATGAATCATGCTACATTTAAGTTTCCTTGTGCTTTTGACATAAATTATTTTAAATATTTATTATTTTCAGTGTCGTTTTAGCATTTTGAATCCATTTGAAAAAAACCACGTTGGAGTTATTGTTAGGCTTGTCATAGGAAAAGCAAGTTCTTCCCTGAGTGAGTGTGTCCACATTACATATCTTTGTGTATTGTGAGCATAGGTTGTTTAAATACAACACTGTGGAGTAGCCTTGGTTTAATATACATTTTTACAATAAAAGCTGCTTAATTGGAACACAAGGCATACTTCAGTCCATCTTGATTATGTAGCTGTCCCATTATCATTGTTTATTATATACACAAATGACATTGTGCTAGGCATACCAGTTAAATCAAGTTTATTTTATTGTTGCTTAATGTTGTGGCCATATGTGTCAGCTCAGCCCAGTTCTGCTAGAGCACTTGCAGCGTTTTGTGCTCCATCATAATGAGTCAATATCTTGGTTTCTAATGTATAAAGCCGATGAGGTTACAAAGGTGTGGGTAATTTTCTCACCTTTATTTGCACTGTGTAATTGACAGCCTAGTTAAAGTAAAAATTATGGCAACAAAACAGTTTTTCCTTTTATGTTTGTACCTTTAAGGATAGACCATACTCTTAAATTTAGAAGAAAAAGCCTTTTTTGATATTTAGGGCTGTCTGAAGATTTTTAGGTGCATAATAGTGGTGAATGGCCATTTGTTTCTGTCTTATTTCTAAATAAAAATTTCACATATGAAGAAAACTGAGCTCTGAAATGGCCTGGAAATTAAATGAATTGCAGTCTATTTTGTGTCTTATGCTATTAATTTTTAAGATTGTTTTTTAAATTCAGATTATATTGGTCTGAATAATAAATAAGTGTCCTGTTGTAATCAATAAGGTTTTGTCTATGACATTTGCAGCAGTTTCCTCCATTATTAGCCATGAATTTGTGGCCAGACTTGGAACTCACAGCTAAAGTCTGTAATTCTTTGACATTAATGAGTATTGTTGAATATCCAGTGTTGAATTATTCCACCTGAGTTTAGGTTTTGGTTTTGGTTTGAGGTACCCTGTAATTTTCAATCATAGCATAACTTAGCTGCCTTCCGCCCATTTCTCTGTGAGTTACCTTTTTCCAAGGTCGGTGAGAAAACTGTATGTACCACTCAGAAGAGTAAATTATAGAAAATTCACCTCCTTTACCCATAAACACCCCTGAAAGACTTCTTAAAGGCTCTAGAGCTGAAGATTCACCTTCTTCTGCAAATGGCCAATTCTTTGAGTCATTAACCCTTAACATTTCATTCTCTCCGTATGAGCTGCTGCATCAAATGCAGCTGCAAAACAGGACTGGTAGGTTGGTGGATTAGGGTAGTGCTTATGAATCAGATTTATCCTGGTTCTTTCTGTTATCCTGTTTCCTGCTTATATCAAAGGTCTTCAATGGATCTTGCGCCACATCTCAGTTCCCCTTGGTTATGTTACACAAAGCTGTATGGGACAGTTCAATGCTTCTTTTGTAATTATTTCAGCAGGTGAAAAATGCTCAGCAGTCTTCCATGGCTGGGATCTCAGCAGGTCTGTGGGTTCTCAGTACCCTCTCCCTGCACGAGAGCTGGAAGCATGGAATGTCATTCTTGTGTTGGAAATCTGTAGACTGAGCCCTATTTGACAGTTTTGTTATAACCCGTTGTGTCCTCTGAGTGCTCTTCCAGTACCAGTTTGTGGACTGAGGGGTTTGCATAGGGAACCTGTCACCAGGTGGTATCTGTTGTTAGGGTGCTGAGCCCTGCTTCCAGCAGAGTTTGTAAAGGATTACTGGTTCTGTCCTTAACTGAGTAATCACATGAATGCAGCTTTGCATAAATCTTGAACCTTTCTTTTTCTGTCCGACATATTTTGGCAGTAGCAACTAGAATTAGGCTGGTGACTCCTTTCTGCTCTTGGCCTGGTACTATTCTCAATTAAGGAAAGTTTTTGGTTTGGTTCTAAAACTTTTTTCTGCCCAACCAGTGGTGTAATTTCTGTGCTGATAGGAGCAAAAAATTATCGATAAAACTCTGTAGCTGCCAATATGCTTTCAGTGGAATATATTTGGTGGTTCAGCACTTCCTGAGAGCAACAGATTGCTGTGCAATTTTTCGCTAATGCACAGTTGGCCAGCATCCCCGTATTTCTAATAGTGTCATCCGGTGTGTTATTTTCTAGAAGACTTATATAGTAGTTTCTGAGAGAGCAGTTGTTCCTTTAGGGGAATGGTGAAAAACCTCAATCAACTCTTAGAACTTCTGCTTTCCTATACACAAACTTCTCTTTTCCTAATCAGAAAAGAAATTAAGGGAGATGGTGATAGTGGCAGTAACAGAAAGCAAGTGAAAGAGCTGTATATTCTCCATAAAATCTTCAAGAAATCCATTCTTTCTGGAAATCCATGCAGGAATATTGCTATTTGTCTTTAATTATCTGTTTTTAAACAAGAGATTTTGTGATTCTAACAGAATGACCTCTCCAAAAACTGCGCTGAGTGTGTCTTGTTCCTGAGAAGAACCAACTGTGTGATCTGTCCTGCTGGTGGTGTTTTTTTTTTCCTAACAGCATTTTTACAAGTAATTTTTCCAGAAAAGGAGTAATTCTTTTTCTCCAGAATAAGAATATATCCCTAAACTCATTCAGTGTAAGGCACTCCTACTATAGAAGTGAGTCTGTATAAGATGTTAAAGAGGAAAAGGCCTGCCTCAAACTCCAAATTTCATTAATTTATTAATTAAATGTATGTCTTAAGTGTTAAGGTGGAATGCTATTTAAGATTTTCAAAGCAGAATTAGGTAATGGTTTATGTGGTTTATGTGACTTACTAGGAATGCCTCTCCTTTAGAAAATAGCATTTTGGAATGTTGCAGTTGAAAGATCCTTTTACTTGTCTCCATTGTACTGTTACCTTGTGCACTAAGGTTTTTGTTACGCCTAAAACACGGTAGTGCCTTTGAAAACAAAATTAAAAAGTGACTCTCTTTATTTTGATGATGAGTGGTCAAAAAATGCTACCAAAGTAGCATTTCACGCTAGTAACATAGTGGTAACATGTCAGTGGTCAGACAGAAAACTTAGTATTTTCTTTGTATTTTCTTTGTATTTCCTTTGTATTTTCTTTGTATTTTCTTTTTATTTTCTTTGTATTTTATTTTCTTTGTATTTTTTTGGTAATAATATGTCCTGTAAGGAGAAATAGAGTACGATAAGTAAAAAGGTATTGGTGGTGACTCTGACGGTGAAAGACACCTGAGCATTCATGAAATGCTGGAATAAATGCCATTCCCTGACCCATACTGGAACGTTGGTCGTTTTGCAACTTCTGTGTATGTAATTTAAAGGAAAATGCTAATACTGGCAAAGCATGTTATGAAGTAGAAAGTAAATATGTGTTTGTCCTTCAAAGGAAGATGAAACAGAAAGCTTTTGCAGAGTAGCCTCTGGAGGTACCAAAATGTTAAACCAGCAGTGTAAGACATTTTTCTGCCTGCCCTAATTTATCGTTCTGCTCTGCACAGGGACTTTGTAAGAATGGAACTTGACGGACAAACATTACTGTTTGAGTAATATCTGGGTGAAATTTCTATTGATGAGATAATCTGGGAAGCACCTTTCAGATTCAAAGCCAAATATTTTTGATACCTTACTGTTACTATTTCATCTTCTTTCACTGTGGTTCCAGTATTTCATTTTATTCACAGCTTTGAAAACAGTTCAATTACTTGCATGGCTGTGTATCTGTAAACATTTCCTTTGATGTGTAAGGCAAGCAAGAGTCTTCATTAGTTAGCTGTCCCACAGAGGTGCTAATCCTTTGAGAGTGAGAGAATCAACTTCTGCTTTTCACTGAAATTCTAGATATGAATTGAAAAGTTGTGTGAAATAGATTTTCTTCATCAGAAATTTTGCAAAAAATACCATTTAATGAATAACTGCTTTAAGTAAGGGGTATATATAGTATAGTTCAGTTTCTAAAGGCTTACTATTTCGTTAGCTTTAAGAATGCACTGGTGGCTTAGATTAGGTGATTTTGCCCTGACACACGACAGGAATGGAGTGTTTCAAGTGGAGAAGAGTAGCTTAAAATATAGCTGTAGGTAAATAGATCCCAAGGAATTTTTGCAGTCTTGTCCTTTGTTTTCTTACAATGTGATGAGTTAACTGGCAGCTGTGTCTGAATGGTCAGTGTGCAAGGAGTGCACATGGGTTGTTTGTGCATTTCAGAAGTATTTGAAAGGTGAAAGAAATACTTTAAAAGCAGTGCCTTCTGTAAGTGTCCCTGATGGATAAATGTATATGTGATGATTTATGGCTTACTATCCAAAGTCAAGTAGAACCAAAGGAAGAAATCAGCTTAGTGATAGCAGATGATCTGGTGAAAGGATGACCTAAAATACATTTTTCAAACCTGTGCGGTGACTATCTCAGAGCTGCTCAACACAACTTATTATAGCGTTTAACCTGCAGTTTTGTTGGATAACAAGAAAAAAAAAATAGCAATGTGAAAAATTTGTAGATATCAAGGCCAGGGCAAAAGTGTAGGAAGTGATATATTTTTTTTCATTATTATTCTGGGAGTGATATTTTTTCAAGAAAAAAATACATCAAACAACTGAATGAAAATGGTGTGGAATTAGGAAAAAAAAAAACTTTGCTAATTAGATAGGCTGGTTATTATTAGTTGGTTTTAATTTCATTTTTATCTTCTCTGCTCCTAGGTCCTGTGCTGTTGCACGTGACATAATCATCTATTTAAATATTTTGTTTCTCTGACTTTTATAATGCCCCAACCTCACTGTTTGTAACAGAGCTTATAAAACTGTCTTCTTCACTTACCGTAGTGGCCACTTGCATCACTCTGAAGCTGTCTGCTTAGCTTTCTGCAGGCTTGAGGCTTGATGTAAGGTTAAAACTTCAAGGGCACCAATACCAGGTGTCCAAAACCAGAGACAACCTCAAAGTTTTATCTTTTGAGCACTGGGACCTCTTGGTACACTTTCAAGAAATTATATGTATTGTGTTTAAGTATAAATAACCCCAAATGAATTCTTCTGTCATGGGTTTAGAATTCTTGTGGGAGGGGAGGGAGTGTCAGGGTGGGGTTTTTGAGATTAGTATTTTTACTTTTTTCATCTTTGTTTTAGTGAGGATAACATTTGCATTGAAAATTTTGCTGGGATAAGCCTATTTGAAGTGCTTACCATTTCCACAGTTATACTCAAACACTGGCTGAATTTTATTTTTATAGCTGGGGTGCAGCTCGTGTATGTTCTGTTCTCACATTGTGCACAGATGCTTGTATTTCTGTTCTTCTCCTTTATGATTTAGGAGTGCACTAGAAATAAAAGAGTTCTCACTGTTGAACAGTTTTCAAAGCCAAGAAAATATTGTGCATCATTTCCTTAATGGAGTCATAGTGAAGTAACCTTTTTGTTTTCTGTTTTTCTAATGCAATAGAAATCAAAGGTGGAAGAGAAAATCAAATTTGGTATTCGAAAATATCAGAACTAGCATTGGCTTTTGCAATTATCCACTCAAAACCACCCGGGAAGAGTTCCAAAGAATACACAGAGTACCTTGCCAAAACTGTATCCGAACAAGATCTTGGATGGAAATGGAAAGTGCAAGTGCTGGAAGCTGAAGTTCTTCGATTACGACAGGAACTTCTTTTGAACAGGATCTCTCCAAGATTCTGCTTGGAAAATAGTAAGTTACTCAAATAATTTCTGGCAATGTTGCAATAGCAAGGAACCAAACAGCTTTCATGTTGTCTGTACCGTTTCTTGTACCTAGATGGAAGAGTCTTCAGTGTACAGTTTTTTTTTGTTTTTCCCAGGTTTCTCAGGTAGTAGAACACTTAATTAATTTGTAATGGGATTGTGCTTGAGAATTTGATGCTTATGCAGAATTTACTTATTTAACCTTCAGAATCAATATGTATTATACGAAATAATTGCAGACAAAAATTGTCAATATAGAATGTTACTCTATAACCTTGGAGATACTGGTTTGTAAGAACAAGCTTGTATTTACATTTGGAACATGTCTTAAAGATATATTGCATATTTTTTAACCACCCTATAGATGTTTAGAATCAGAATTTAAGCCTAAAGTGTTGGAAGTGCTAATCGCTAATATGGAACAGGAAGGTAGGGCAGGCAAAGGGCTGTACATCTGTTGTTTCTGCGAGTGTACTGAGCCTGTGGGTACTGTGAATGTTTTTTATGGCATATGATAAAATATTGTGAGTCTGATATTATTGGATTCAGGAAAACTTTTAGTTAAAGAAGATAAAAAAATGGTCTAAAACAGCACTGTTTCTCTGACTTGTGCATGTGCAGTAAGTCATGCTCAATTCAAGGTATCAGTGCCACTATGTGAGCTTGGAAATCAGGCAGTGAAGGATTTCTGCAGGCTCTGGGGAGATACTTTCCAGGGAGATGGAGGTCAAAATGCTCTGGGCTGAAGGAAAGAGAAAGTTCACTTTTGATTCACTGAAATCACGATGTATAGCTAATTGCTTTATAACTTGAGATTTTTAGTGGGTTCCCTGGTGGAAAACTTGATGAGGCTTTACCACACTGCTTTTGTACTGAAACAGTAGCTTCTTTATTGCCTTGTGAAAAGATTTCTAGTTTGTAACGTTGACTGATAGGGGGGATCATTAGACTTCAGCTAGAAGCTCTAATGGTTTATGTATTTAATTTGTATAATAGATCTTTCTCTACAGAGAAGTGATTTAATGACTATTCTTACTTCATTATTGTCTGTGTGTCTATTTCCTGCAACCTGTTGCAAACATGACATTTAAGACTAAAAGTAACTTTTAAAATGCAGTTTCCAACAGGTGTCTTATGTTTTGAAGAACTGGCTGCATATGATCAGGAGAGATGTATAAACATCTAATGTCCGGAGAGGATATTCTGATTGTGGATTAAGCAGAACACAGCAAACACTATCAATTAGCAAAACATAGCAAACAAAAGGAATTCATTTGCAACTTCTGTGTTCTAAGTCTAATATTTGAAAGATTCTCTAGATTTTAATTGTGAGATAGGCAAACTGTCCCTGCAGATAACACCTCTTGCAAAGGATGTTGATTTTCATTACCCTAGTCACCCTGAAGTTTGTTCACAGACTAAAAATGTGATAAATCTTTTCTAATTTTAGCTGTCTTACACCTGCACTAAGTTTCTGCTGAGTGTGCATTCAGGATTACAGTTCCACTGGAGACAAATGCTCAGTCACTTGGTTTTGAGTAAAGAAAGGTTGTTACTGGTACCTGATGGAATATCTGTTGGTGGGATCTACGCGCTCCTCAGGAGATCAAGCTGATGATGTATATTAATAGTAGAACACCTGTGGTTGACATGTATGGGAAGATGGTCATACGAGCTAGGCCTACCTGAAATAGGGGCCACTACACCGCTGACATCTTCTGCCCCAAGAAAAAATACAACACCTTTCTTGTGTCTTGTTCCAGTTTTGAGATTTTTGAAGCCCATGGAGATTAGAAGCTAAAGGGTGGCTACTGCTGAGATACAAAGGCACAAGGAGCTTGAATCTAAGTTAGGAGAAAAAGTGGTAGTAAGTGGTGTTTCATCCTTTCAAGTGAAACTACTGTAGATCCATCAAGCCATCATTATGGTTTCCCAGGTTTACCCCCTAATATTACGCCAGAGGTATGCTCTTTAGGGCTGAGGATGATAACTAGGCTTGTTCTTAGCAACAAGTAATCTGCAGATATCATGGATCCTTCTCCTCCGCTCTTTTCTCCAGCCTCAGTTCTGGAGTTGGTGTTCTGCTTAAAATAAGGCAGCCTCTTAAAAATATTTCAAATCCCCAGCTTTTCGATGGCTTTCTTGTGTTTTGATTAACAACTCTTTAGGTACAGGAATATCTGGGTTTCACAAAATCCACCACCAGAAAATCTCATGCAATAAAGATAACACTGCATTTGTTTCTGCTGGTGCCTCTTGAGAAGGGAAGAGTTTGAGTCCTTCAGCCGAGGTTTGCTTTGCAGCTGTATCTTCTCTGCTTTGCATTCCGAATGTGAGAGCTTTCCTCTCTCACCTGCTGTTTCTAATAATAATAGTAGGTTTTTCAGAGGCTTCAGGAATGATTAGAAACTGCCCATGGAGTTTTATTTCCCTGATGTGAGAAATCTGTGAGCTCTTCGAAGCTGTGGTACCTGTTTTCCCTCTCCATGTACAGCTGAACACAGTATGGATGTGCAAATGCATGAAGGATAAAGAACAGAGAATCCAGTTTTTAAAGAAATGGTGCCTAAATTTTTTTGTCCCACCTGAATAGTTCTTTGTCCTCAGAGACACTAAAAAAGTTGTGGGTTCCTGACTTAGGGGGAGAAGCATGCTTTGCTGCAGGTAAATTGCTTGGTGGTATGAGTTCTTACAGTTTAATGTGTTTTTTAGGAAAGTGCAGTGGTCTGTATTCACTAACTGCTGTGTCTGGAAGTTCCTTATTTGACTTACTGTTCAGTTGTCCTTCTGAATACAAGGACTCTGTTCCTTGGTGGTCCTTTTGGCTGTATATCAGTCATCTGAGGAGGAGGAGAAGCAAATCTTTTTGCAATTATCTGTTACTTTTCACCTTGACAGTATTGTCCTGACAGCTATGCCCATGAGTAGAAAAAAAAAAGTCAAATTTCATGTTAAATCAAAATTTCATGCCTTTCTTTGATGCAGATTAAAATTTCACAGAAGGGAGGATAGAAGATTCTTGGTGTTATTCTAAGAATAAGCATATATAGTATTTGAGCATTCTGTTGTCACTTTGCTTTGGAGCAACATGAAAAGATTAAGGGTCTTACAAAGCACTGATGAATTGGTAGATTCATGGATTGAAGCACCTGTCCTCTAAGACAAATTCCTTCACTGTTATCAGCTCATAAAATCGATGATCATATTGTTTCTTGGCAGGCTGTGTTAAAGAGCTCTGAAAAGCCTGCAGCTGTTACTCCAGCCCAAGAACTGCATAAATGCAGTACTCTACCCTTTTTTTGCCAAGCATGTATTTTAGGAATGACAATTTACAGGATAGATGTTTATTGCTTTGGTTGCTTCCAGCTGATACTCTTGAATGTTCCAAATCAATTATCTTGGCAATGTTTAGCAAAACTTGTATCAAGTATGTGTTCCCTCTTCCTTAGCTTCACCTTCGAACTTGGTTCGAGTTATTCCCTTCTTATGCAGTGGGTAGGAATTTACTGAACTGCTTGCTCCTCTAATTAAAATAAAAACCATGCCTTTTTAGAATTAGGTTAATCTTCCTTGTATAGATCATTTACAGTAGAACTTCTGCCATGCCCTGGAGTTCCGTCCTGTTCTTAGCCTCCACAGTAGCACGTGTGCCAGCCACCCTACCACAGTGTGTCTGTGTTTAGGGAAATGCTGACCTCTCAGTCGGAATGTGATTAACCTGAATGTCTGAATTTTAACTGTATCCTGAGGCTGTGTTTCACCTTTCAGGACGCTGTCCCCTAAATTCTATTCCCTGTGTTGAAGAAGCAACTTGTATCTCTTTCAGGAGTAAGACCTAGAGAAAAAAAAAAATTTGTATCTCCTGCTTCACTCCTTAACTTGGTGTGTTTCTTGAGGCATTTAGTTGTACCTGTGGAAAAAGGGAACAGCTTCCTTTGTAGATTAGTGTGAATGGAGACACTTCAGTCTCATTTCTTCTCACTGGGAGCTGAGACTTGCTGTGAAGGTGGAAGCTTATAGAACTGGAACCAGCCAGTTCAGCAGCTGAAGTAAAACTGATTATAAGCAATACAGAACTACGGTTTACCAGCAGCCTTGGTTTGGGCCACAGAATTCAGCCTTCTCTTCCCTTTCAGCTTCCCTGTAAGTCATAGCTTGGGAATTTCTTGCTCAAAAGGGAGAGGCAGAAACTCTGGGTGCTTGTCTTATACCCCAGGATTTCCTTGGTGGGCAAAGATTGGATCAGATATGTCCTGCTTTAATGATGGCAGAAAGAGTGATGGCCAGTCAAAATATTTTCTGAATAATTGGATTTCAAACTTCTGAAATGGCAGAGCTCTCCGTCATGACTTAAATAATGTAACTTGTGATGCTTCATCTGCCTCCTTACATTAAAAGGAGTGGTGAGAGAACATAATTGATAATAGATTATTTTTAAGCTCATTTTCAAAGAGAAACCAATCAGGTGAATGCAGAAAGGTCAGACCAAAACATGAAGATTTCCTCAGTGGGTGTGTTATCTGCAGCCTCATGGAGGAGTCTTCCTTGTTAATGGGGATAACAGCAGTCCACATCTGGCTGAATAGTAATGATACAAACACATTAGTCTATTAGAAGAAATTATTTCCCTCCCCAGAAGGTAGATGAAATAGTGTGAAATGTTTACATCTGTTGTGAATAGCACTTAGCAACAATTTTAGTTCCTATGACATGGTAGTAAGGTAGAGGACTATAGAGTAGAATTTCCAAGTTATCATGGTATGTTTAGGGAAAAGCTATTTTTTCAGGTTGGTGTGTTTAAATGAGCTGCTGTTACAGATTGCTCTGTCCTGTTTACCCCCCCAGTATTTGGAAGGAGTACAAAAGCACAATTTCAGAGGAACTGTCAGCCTCTGAGGTGTATTTTTACTTCTTTCTTTTTCTATCTTCCTTTTTCTAAGGTGAGAGGATTCTCCATTGGGCAGCAGTCAACCCTTAATTTGATGTTGCCATGGAAAACAGTTCTGATTGTTTTTGTCGGGTGCTTAGGGATGTGGTGTTTCTGCATAAAGACATTCTACCTTCCCACTTCTTGCCTCCCCATCCCCTCAAGTAAAAATAGGTGTCTTTCTCTCCGTACAGGTCCATAAGGGCAGCCCAGTGTGTTATCTCAACATTTTTTTCTCTAAGGCATAGGGGTGTCAGACAGACAGTACTTCAAAAATGTCATTTGACATCTTAAATGTACTGGTGTACTCCCATGCTTTTACTAATGGCAATAATGCAAGTAGGCAGCATGGCAAGGAATGTCTCACAACCTAAGAAGTATTTTATGTTTTTATGTGGAGAGCAAAGTAATATGAGCAGATCTGTGAGATGGCAGAAATGAAGTTAAATTGTGTTTAGCACAGATTTGTAGGAATATGGATCTTGGAATATGATGATGAGATAAATCTGTTCTCCATAATTGTATTGACACAATGGGGAACTTTATGAAAGCTGAGGCCTTTTCAGGATAATTAAATAAGTTAATTTGCAATCTGTAAAAAGCACCAGCTGGAGTGTAATGATTCACTGGAATCTCAGAGTACTGCTCCTTCCATGGATAACAGGTCTGTTTTGGTTGTGGAAACTTTCTCCCTTTGAAAGCAGGTGCTGCCTATCATCCTATGGCATTGCTACAGCTGTTCTGAGCACATGGGGCAAAGGGACCCAAGAAGCATCCTTTTCTTTCCAGATTTCTCTGTAAGGAACCCATTCAGGGGCAAAACCAACCCAATTTTCCCAGCAAGAGAAATGGTTTGTTATTATTTTATTAATTTGTCATAAGATGCCTAGTGATTATTAGAAATAACGTTCATAAAAGCAAGTTAGATTCATAATTTAGTGTAGATTAATTTCTTTTCTTCTGGTTAACAGAATGATATTTTTGGGGAAAACGGAATGTATATGGTAAAAACAGGTTAAGAAGTGTGGCCGTGGCAATTAGGATCCTCTTGCCTTTGAGTCTACTGTGGGAAGCTAAGGACCAGTCAGTTTTTTCCCTGAAAATACAGAATCACAGAATGGTTGAGGTTGGAAGGGACTACTTGGACATCTTGTCTGAGTCTCTTGTCAAGCATGGTCACCCAGAGCTGGTTGTGCAGGACTGTGTCCGGACATCTTCTGAGTGTCTCTAAGGATGGAGATTTCACAACCCCTTTGGGCAACCTTAACCCAACTCAAACTTGGAATCTAGTTCCTCAAGCAGATCTTTGTTTGTGTCCTTCTGGATATATCAACAGAAAAGCTAAGTATTTATACCATGTTGTATTCAAGAAAAGCGATGTTTTTAGGAAGGCACGCCTCAGCTGATTTCTTAAGGAGTCCACCTCATTTCAGCCTTCATCTCACTACGCTGCATCTAGATCATTGCAGTCTCCATTGACTGCTATTTCCTGTCTCTTAGCAAAGCTTAGTTTGTTTCATAATGCAGAGCATTTTTAATAAGACTTAATACTTCCAGTTGAGTACTACCAGTTCAGTTAGGTAGTCTTCAGAGGTAACATTAATTCATTTAGTATTTTGGTATATCCCATATCTGGCTTAGAACTCAAATTTCAGTCACGTCATTGAGATGGCCAATATTATAAAGCTTGTCAGATCTTTTGTTGTCAAAGCTGCTTGATGAGCATTAACTGACCCAAATCTGTATGTTTGTCACCTGATTATATATCCTTTCATATCTTTACTGCAAGTGTTCTTTATTTGACTCCAACTACAGAAGATTTATGCTGTCATCTACAGAGATCCCTTAAAAATGAATGTTTATATCCTCAAAATCCTTCTCAGTTCTTACTGAATTCTAAACATTTATGTGCTTTATGGAAGCAAAATCCTTAACAAATTGAAATGCATGCTTCTAAGCCTTTAGAGAAGCATTTAAATCCTAGCATTGAACAATTTGAGAATTTTATATAGTCATATATTCATTTCTGTGAAATTATCCCTAAATGGGATAAAATATGTCAGCATGCACCTTTAGCATTAAAAAGAATAAAAAAGCCCCTTGCATTTAAATGGAGGACCTTTCTTTTCCAAGCCAGTTACAAAAAAAACCCCCATGGAGATGCAGAAGCAAAGTGTGGGATACAAGGCTTCTAAAACTTCTTATTTGGAGAATTCTAGAATCTTTGTAATATTTTGACATTACTATTTTGGAATAATGAAAATAGAAGTTTGGCTTGGTTCCAGGTCAGGACAAGAATGGGGTGCTAAACACATAAAAGTTCATTGGAGGGAGAGTTGTTTTTTCCTCAACCAGTCAGCTCAGTTAGTAATGAAAACAGCAGAATAGAGACAGAGTTACACATGTAAGAAAGGCAAAGAAAACATATGGGTTTTTAAGTAAGAGAATAAACTTGATTCGGCATTCATGGAAAGTGCACTTCAAACAAACCAATCAATGAAAATTAAATGAAGAATAACAGAGCCCTGAAAAATGTAGACGTGGACATAATTTCACTTACGTTTTCATTTCCTTTTAGAGGTTATTGACTGAACTCCTACTTGGAAAGCAGAATGCAGTATCATCAAAGAGGTTTCTAAGAATGTCCCATTTTTAATTGTGTCGTCTTTTTTCTTTCAGAAGTGGAACTGAGAGTATCAATTGTAACTGAGTTTTAAGAGAACTTTACATGTCTGATGTCAGTGTTTTTGATTTTCAAGTGATAATCTGTGAGTCTGTTCATGAAATGAGAGAATGTAAACAATGTCTAATGCTTGAAACTGAAGTAATTCTTTCTTTGCAGAATTCAGATCATGTCTCCACTTTGTTTCTTACCTCTGCCACCTTCAAGCCTGTTTTCTGTTCTGCAGTCCCTCTTGGTGGTGGAACTGCAGGTAGATTAAGTTTTTCAAAAGACTTGAAGATCATTTTACCATTTCACAGCAATTTCATCAGTTGAAGACCCTTCTTCAGTTTTTGAATTTTGAACTACATGTAGCATTCTGCCTCTCTCATTCAGATGTTCTCCTGTCTGTGGCAGCCACCAGCAGAGTGTCTTAAGAAAGCATCTTCCACCACCCCTGCTCCTGCTACATGGATCTTATACAATCTGCCTCTTTTACTCCGCATCGGGTAGTGAGAGAATGAATGTGGGAGATGGGATTGACTTTGGTGTTTTCTAGAACTCTGCTTCCTCAGAACTAGCTGAAGACTCCCCATTCTCTGATCTTGGGGCTGGTTGGCATCTCACTGTCCTGATGAAAGCCTCTGTTTTGTGGTCCCACAGCAGTATGTACATCTGAGTTCTAGTGCCTGCACACCTTGCTGACACACTGTGCAGTATGCAAGTCACTCCCTCGTCCCTTGAGTGGCTTCTGATTTTCAGGCCATACTCTTTCTGCAGTACTGAGTATGTGTAGAAGGATGTGAGTACTTCAGCCTCTCTGCCCCAAGGCTCTTTGTGGGACCACATCTTGCTTTGTTTGGGGATCAGGATCTTGCTTTGTTTTTCAGCTCAGGATCTTAATTTAGTAAGGAGCTAAAGTCCTAAATAGGAATTAAGAATTTAAATATTTCCTGAATTTGATGTGACAAATCTAAGGAGACTGTAAAATTGTTCATGACCAGATATTTCATTACTTATGATGTAAAATTTGTGGTCACTTTATCACACACACTAAATTTTCATGTTTCTTGTTCCAATACACTTATAGTCAAATGTTCTTGAAATTACTATTTAAAGATTCTTGTTCGTCTGAGGCAGGCTTAATGCCATTCTTTTCTTTTTTTTCTTTTGTACTTGATAACCACATGGTGTGAACATCAAGACTGCTTTCTCGTTTGCATAGTAGGTAGGTACAAAGTGATGAGTTTAGCTTCTTTCAAGAAATAAATTACAAGCTATTTCTAGACATTTTGAGGGAAATAATGAGTATTACCTGGTGGGTTGTTTATTTATTTATTTTACAAGATAACTGCCACCTCCTTCCCAAATGACTGGAACATGTAAATGGCTTAACAGTTTTAAGCGTTTTGTATTACTCATTTAGCTGGAAATACACTGATATTGCGGACTTACTGTAACAGGGTTTTCTGGAAGCTCATCATAGAACAGCAGTTTGATATCGCAGTGGATAGGAACCTAACCATAAATGCAGCATTGTCTCATACTAAAAGGAGTGTTTCAGTGAATAGCCTGCCTCTTTTATTTGGGAACATGTTAAGTTTGGCTTCTATGGATATTGCTGTACTATTCTTCCCTTTTTCTTCTCTTTTCTTCTCCTTTCTTTCACCTCTTCTATTTTTGTTTTTTACTTCCGCAAGAGAATCAGCAAACATACATATGGGATTTTTGCACATAGTTCTTGCTTTGCTTCTTCTGACTTCTGACATTAAATCCTCTTGAGCAATTTTCATGTTGTCCCATGGGATTAAGAACAGGAACAAAATACCCACATAGTGGAACTCACAGTAGATGGATTCCCTGGAAGGGCTTTTTTTCCTTAAATGGCACCAAAAACAGCTTTCAATTTTTTTCTTCTGAAATGTGTTTTGCTCAAAACCCCAGGGAGAGAAGACATGAAAGATGGATGCCTGTTCTTGTTAGTCAGACCATGAGAAGTGTGCTTTGCTTCTTTGCTTGCTTTCCAAGTTTTGTTATGCAGGGTATTTGGAAACAGTGTTAATCTATAAAATGCTAGGCTAGCCTTAAATATCCAGCTTTTCCTACCTCCTGGAAATGGCAGTTGATTTCTCTACAGTTAGCCCTTTCATTTTGAGTCAGTTGGTACCAATACTGTGCTATTTCAAATATGTCTGAATGTTAAAGACGTGAAACTCAGCAGTAAATAAGTAAACCACGTTTCCAGGTTTGATCTTGGTGATAGTACTTTCATTGTTACTGGTATGTTTTCAGACACTGAACTAATGGTCAGAATTTAATTTGAAATTGTGAATTTAATGAAGTCTGTATTAAAAGTTTTGAGTAGTGTTTTATTAACATACAGAATATTGTAGGTTGCTGCCTAGGGATGTTTTCTGTGTTCAAAATGCTTTAACTTGCTATGAAATACAACATTTATTTCCTGTGAGGCTAAACCATCTATAATTTGTTTTAATTAATTTAAGGATACAAAGGCAGAGGAGTATGATACTGCTTTGGATCCTTATGGAAAATGAACGGTGTAGGCATGTTTTCTAAGAGTGAGAGGGGAAGCAGTTTATGACGCTGCCCCAGTTAGCAGGGCTGAGCCAGGAGCTGGTCAGATGAGATTCTAGCCTTGCCGTGTGGCACCAAGATGTTTGTGTGTGTTGGCCTTCCACTTCACTTCTCTGGCTTGTTTTGACTGTGATCTTTTGGCTTAGGTAGCATGTAGAACAGGTGTCTTTTGTCACCTAAAGCTGAGTTTATGTCGAGAGGTGTTGCCTTAAATATATTTAATGTGTGAAATGGGATGAAAGATATTCTACAGTAGTGCACAAAAGTAATTTATTGGTGTGAATGTACTGCATACTTCTTGTAATGTAGTTTGTGTGTCTTTGAAGGAGATGGTATGAGATAGGTGATGACTGAAGAAGCTTTTGATTCTGAATGTTTCTTTTTGTTAAATAATGAAAAAATCAAATCTAATGTTCTGTTCAACTTTGGCTGTTAGAATTTCTTACCTGACTGGGGAGAAGGAGTACACATAAAGAAGAATATTTTATTTGATGCAGTTATAGTAACAGACTTTCATTGCCTTTTAAAAGCAGTCCAAGTTTTTGAGAATAAAAGCAGTGAAAATGTTTGGAGGACCAGAAATTTACATGCATTTTCTTCCCTGGAAATTAATGGGAGTGTAGATATTCACTTAAATTGTTTGGTTTATACCTACTTAAATTATATATAAAAAACCAACATTTTGGACAGTTTTAAGCTCAAAATTACTCTTCGTATTACTATGAGCATAAAACATCTCGTTCACAAATAGATATTAACTTGTGAAATTTTGACTTTAATTTAAAAATACTTTCTTCCACAGCTAAATTCTAGTCATGAGAACTTCTTGGGGAGCCAACATACACATGTATTACATGATTTTTGCATGGAAGCAAAAAGGGGAAGGTATATATGGCGCTTTCAATAAGCATGTATTTAAGCGTTGCACAAATGTAAATTTCATGTTTGCATTTCAGGAAAACAGGATACCTCTGCTGAAACTCTTCTGGGTCAGGAATCGATAAACCCTACAAGTTACTCAAGTCAGCTAGAAGACTCTGGTTGTGATGTCTGTAATGACTCTGCATTTGATTCTTTAGGCACAGCTTCAGATTTTCACCAATCTGAGCATAATGCCAACACTTCCAAACATTGGCTGGAAAGAGCTCCCCCACTGAATCTTTGCCATATGAGCAAGGAGCAATCTCTGGCTGCTCCAGTGCAGTTTTTGCAACGTTTGCTTGAAATAAGAAAACTGTCAGAAGGAGGAATTCTTCAAGCAGACTTCTCAGAGCTCGAGAATGATTCTTTCACCATATGCAATTCAGTGTCTCAGCTGCTTGATGGACTGACTGTTTTTTACAACAGTCCTAAATTCCCAGCTCCAAGTTTCCTTGCTGAAGGAGTTTCTGTTTTGGTCAGTTTAATAACTGATACTAGATTATCTAATCATGTTTTGAAGAAGTGTTTCAAGAAGATGGAAGAATTTAAGAAAAATCTAATTCAAGTTATTTTAAGAAACAGAAGTGTCAATAGGGTAAGTTTAAAACATTTTCCATCTTTCGTATCCCACTTCCATATACTGAAATATTCTCCTGGTTTTATGCACTTTTAAAATACCAGTTTGAATATTTATATTTTGAAGAGTACTACTCAGAGATTTTTTTGATTGTTCTTTTCTGCAGTAAGGACAATAAATGCTCTGAAGCACTTGAAAAAGTTCTTGCTTATGCATGCAAAAAGTTCTAGCCTATTCCCGAGTACAGGACTTTTAAATAACTGATAAAAATGCACTTTAAAGCAACTTTATAGAAAATATGAGAGAAAAGCACATTGTTTCTCTTGCTATATGAAGATATATTGTAGATATTCATTCATATGTAATGAATATACAGTTTTTTGTTCTTTCTTGAGCATCTAGACAAAATAGTTTGTTTGCTTCAGATATCCATCATTCTCTAGCTACTTGCAAATTTGTGTTTTAAAAATATATGAGCAAATAAGTGAAGAGTTCAAAAATAATAAGTCCCTGTCACAAGCAACGAATAGGACTGAATTGCATTTTGTCTGTATTTGTCAGTGTGTGTTGTTGCATGTATCATCTTGTTAATTTCCTCATTCAACTGAAATATCCCTGGTCTGTCTTCACAAGATGCCCTACAGGTAATGAATTTCATTGCCTGTCTTAGGAGTTTTGGTTTTCATTCTGGCTTTTGGAGTAACTTGGAACAGACACGATGGTGGTATTGTTTGACACTTAGACGTACCAATTTAGCGTCCCCCTGTAGGCAACTACAGTGCCGTTAGAGCAAATGAAGATCTTATCCCTGTAATCCTTGGAGCCTAAAGAATGCTGACTGGGTACTAGGTCTCTACTACAGGATAAATTCTAAAGTTCCCTCTAGCAAAATGAGAGCCTGGACATCTGCTGTGCCTGTGGATGGATGTACCCATCTGTCTTCATTTAAAATGAATCCCACTCACTGTGTATTGAGTGTTTACCCCAGAACATGAACATCAAACAAATATTATTACCAAATGAAGAGGGCGTTGGGTGTAACGGATGTACTTGTGTTTTGGTTAGAAAGCATTCAGACTGAAATCTTTCCAGGACTAGAGCCTTGTGTTTCTAATACCAGAAACATTTCCAGTTTAGTGTCACCATGGTGCAATATTTAGTTTTTAATTAGAAGTGTCGCTGGTCAGTGTTTTGAAAGGATGTGACCGCACATTCCATTTGTATGGCATCAGGAATGGAGTTATACAAGTGTGACTCCTTTTTTGAGTGTGTGTGTGATCACTGGATACAAAACAAAAAGTTTGAACAGTCCTTCATTAAGGACATCTTTATAATTGATGATATCCAGTGTTTCCACAGTTTCTCATCCTCTACCTAAATGGTAAGTCAATAAATAATTGAAGGTTAATTGTGGAAGAGCAGTCCAGAGATTATCTGGAGAGGGATTTTCTGTTGATTGGAGGAATCTGGCAAAGTTCAAGTGAGAGGTGTCACATCTTAAATTGGAGAAAATACTCTGATAGATCAGGGACATTTCAGATCTGCAAAATGTTTTTATGAATCACTCAGGAGAGGTGGAGTACATCCACATAATTTGAAAGTGGCATATTTTCTCTGAATAACTTTACTGAAACAGATGGCTTTTTATGAGATGCGTTGTATCTTGCTTCCACCAAAACATTGACTTAACAGTCATTACTATTGGAAGCCATTACTTCAGTCAACAGATTAAAAGAGTTTAAAAATTGTAGAAACCAATTACTAAGGGATAATCTTGGAGATTTCCAGATTAGAGGTTTGGTTTTCTTTAAACAGAATTGAAAATTGAAATACACATGTAGCATTCAGAATTAGTAGTCTATATTGTATAGCTAATTCTTCATGTGCTGTGTACCAGATATCTCCCGGGAACACTTCACACATGTGGTGATTGAAGTGTCGAGATTATAGGTTTTAAAAAAATTACTGTTACTTACAAGGCTGTCTTCTGGAAAGAGTCGCAAACTGTATGAATTTCAGTTCCAGGAAAAAGCTTAAATCCCTCCAGCATAAAAAAATTAAGAATTTTGTTGTATCTGACCTTACTGTCAAAAAACATTTGTACAGACAGCCATTGATGCAGTGATGTAGTATTATTTGACACAGCTTTTCCTTTACCATCCTCACCATTAAAACTGTCAGGAACTTTCAAGAAGGACAAAGGGCTTTGAGAAACACCTTCAGAAAGCTAACAGAGAGAAGTGCTGTGGATTACACTTAATTAATTAATTACATCTTCAAAAGCAATCTCAGCATTTTTCAGAGCAAGTTAAATAACTTTAAATAATCTTTGAGAATCGGAAAAGGAATAATTATCTCTACCTTAGATGTAAAGGAAGAAAAACAGCAGCAGAATTGCTTGCTGTAACTGTTGAGTCCTATTGTTTGAAATGTTTCTAATTATAAAGTGTTAGAAGCTGTAAGAGCCAGCAAAGACATGTACTCAGAAATTTTTTTCCTGGATTCAGTTGCCTAAAGCTGTGCACTTTGGATAGAGTTTGACCTGAAACTCCAAATTGGCATAGGTATCAAAAGGAAAAAAAAAGTAAGTCTGTCGATTAAGGTATGTGACAGAAAATAAAAGGTAATTTTACTTAAAATATTGAATTATTTATATCAAAAAACTAAAAGTAAAAGTAGCCTCTTGAATTTTCCTTTTTTAAATTTTCTCCTTTCCCCCCATGTTTGGAGAGCAGCTCAGAAGTATGCACACAGTTGTTATACACACAGTCTTTTGAGCTAAACCTGGAAATATTTCAAAAAAGGAGCCTCAATTACAGCTGCTTGGGGTGAAGCATGAATGTTCAGATCTTCAACCATCTGTGCAAAGGCCTGACTTTGCACCTTCTGCTGGCATGGTTTTGCATCCCTGTATGGCTGCCACAGAAAAGCTTGTGAGGATCCTGTGTGTAACTCTGGTACAGATGAGCTGTTGCTTTCGTGCTGCAAAATCTGTGGCAGTCACTGCTGATCTGTGGAGCAGGCACTTTGCTCATCACTAATTTTTGAGTCCTCAGCACAGAGACCTTTGGGGGTTTGTAGGTGTGTATATTGCCTTTCAATGTGCAAATTGTTCATTTGTGTTGAGTCACTCCACTGACGCACTCTGCTGTGTCCGTAGAGCCACTGTTGTATTTATGTAGATCCCTTGCAAGTCCTGCTTTCAAGCAGACCAAGGTGTACTATAGAACTCCGTGAGATTGTATTCAGTTGGCAGAGCCACTGGCTCTGGCTTTTAAATGGACTCTACTACCTGACAAAACATGGGAAAACATTTTGCATGGAAAACTCTGGTAGGAGCTATGGTATGTCGTTACAGCCCTTGTCAAGTAGAAACTTCAGAAAGGAAGCACTGGAACATTGTTTTTTGCTTAATCTACCTGTTTGGGATTTGACAATGTCTGTCTCCATCCACCTCCACAGAGACATAGTAAATGTGCATTTCTCCTGCTCCGAGTTGCATCAGTCACTCGCTGGCACTGAAATGTGCCTGTTCTGTTGATGTTTGTATCTGTTGTCCAGAATGTGCTCAATCAGGGGATTATTTCTCCTATATCAGAAAAATGCAACAGTTGAAAGCACTGGGGATTCCCAACTCTCTGTGCTGTTTGGGGTAGCATATGTGTTTTATATTTCTGCTGAAGGTTTTGGACAGCTCATGGTAGTAGGGCACTTCAGAGATGACATCCTGGAGCTTGCGTGGAAGCCTCCTGTGGTGAATCTGGGCTGGCTGTAGGTTTGTCATATATGGAATTAGCTTTAGAAGTCAAATCCATCTAACAGAAATTAAGATGCTTTATCTATGTGTCATATTTACATCTCTTGTATATACAGCAGTGTGAAACTTTAAAACAGTTATTGTTAAGGAATCCAGAGTCTCATTTATTACTCTGGAGATAAAAGAGAAATAGGTTAATCTTTAGCCTCTTTCAGTGCAGTTCAGTTATGTTCAAAGCTGTCATGGCCAAATGCGTCACAGGGTGCTGCATTTCTGTGGTGTGACCCTTAGTGGTGTCGCACCAGTTTGTCAGCACTGTAGACAATTCAGTTCACTGGTTGTACTTCTTTTAGGTGCAGTACACTTTTAGGTGCAGTATCTTTTAGATACTGTAATTCAGAGAATGGCTAATTGCATCCATTATGGGCCAAAAGATCCCGGCCTTCACGCTGGGTTTTTTACGGAGATCTGTTTCTTGGACCTCATGTTTTAAGGAGTTAACCCAAACACAAAGACACTACTTTTAGGATTCTAAGGTTGAGCTGTGTTGGGCTCCTGTTCAACTGATACCTCATCTCTCTGGCCCATCTCACTCCTAATCTCTTTCAAACAAGACCTAGAAGGAAGAGAGATGTGTTTCAGTGGTCTGTAGTTGTTTGCTTCTTCTCATGCTATGTTGAGAATGAATACTGAATTTGAAGATGCTCTTAAGTCATGAATTGCTTCTCCAGTCAAACAACACGCACATACAAAAAAAGATTGTGTGATATTTCCTTCCCTTTTTTTAAACCTTTTTCTCTTTCAGAAGTTGGCTACCTTTAGGGGAGTTGTTCTGAAGTTATTACCATTAACAGCATCTGAAGGGACACTGCAACATCAACATAGTTTTAGGAACTTCTCTTATCCTGTTTGGGACTTTACTGCCCATTTTAATTTTTCTCTCGGGTTTCATCTGAAAGCCTTTATGCAAATTTTTGCCAGTGCTCAAAATACCACTATTGATACATTTAACAGAAAAGCAAATGCAAGAGTTCTGAGTACTAGTTTAATGCATTTACTGGATATTTGTGTGAGAAAGAATTCACAGTTCTTCATGAAAATAATGAGTTGGAAAGTAACACATTGAAAGAGAGAGAAATGTTTAAATCTCAGTGGCAATTCTATAATGAAATGTACATGTGTGCTTGTGCAGTTGAAACAGCACACGTTCATCAGAACCATGGTTTTGAATCTTTTCTTATCTAGGATACAATTTGTATGATTCATTAATGACTGAATTTGCCTGGAAGAGAGTAGTCATAAACTTACTCTGATGCTGTAATACATGCAACAGTATGCATTTAGTACATGTTGCAGCTAGTTGTGGGTGACAATAAATTCCCCCAACTGTGTATAGTTTGCAGTATCCTTTGTCAGCCACAGCCAAGACAGTACTTAACTCATGAGTTTACAAGAGTCTTTCCTGCTTAGGGACAAATAAGATTTAAAAATAGTTATTCATGTCACTGGTGGTTTTCAAGTGTAAAATGAGCATGCTTCAGTTTTCCTAATTAATTGAGTCCCAAGGTGAATACCATGGTTGCATTTTCATCAGCCGAAAAATTTTTCTTTTATAGGGGAAGAGCACTTCATTTGTATGAATATTAAAACGTGTTGCCTGGATTTAAGAGGTCTAGTAAGAGTCAGTGTTTGAATCTCTGGATTATTGAATTAAATTTTCTCAGCAATCTGTTGTCCTTATGTAGAGAGTTGTTTAAGTTAAATGGTAATCAAAATCCATTGTCTTGTAAATTACTGCTGTCTAAAGCAATTGCCAAACTGACTGACCCTCATTTACTTCAGTAAAGTGGATCATAGAAGTAACTAGACAAGAATGAATGAAAGAAAATTTTGTCCATCTTCCTCTCTCAGCCCGCCTCAGCTGATACAGGTCATACACTAAAGCTACAATTATGGAAGAACTACGGGACAAAGTTAGCTTGTCCAGCAGATGCTGGGTGGGCTGAAGTTCCCCATCAGGACAAGAGCCTGTGACCACAATGACTCCTGCAAGAAGGCTTTGTCAATAAGCTCCCCTTGATCAAGGGCCTGTAGTAGACCCCTGTCACAAGGTTCCCTTTGTTGCCTCAGTCTCTGATTCCTGCCCACAGGCTTTCGAGCTGCTCATGGCTGTCCTTCAGAGACTACTCTCCACACTCAATCCAGCTCTTGATGCAGAGGGAAATGCTTCCACTTCTCCTTCCTCCCCTGTCTCTTCTGAGCCTTCTTTAGCCTTCAATAGTCATGCTCCAGTCATAGGATTTGTCCCACTGAGCTTCAGTAATGGCAACAAGGTTGTAGCTTTCTAGCAGCACAGTGGCTTCCAACTCCTGCAGTTTTTACCCATGCTGTGTGCATTGGTGTAAAGGCACCTCAGCTGAGCTGTCGGCCATGTCACCTTCCTAGAGGAACACTCATTAATTCCTTTGAGACATTTCCCTGTTGGCTTCTGCTCCCTCAGGAGTCCCTGGCTCATCTCCCTAAGACTGCAAGTGTGTTTCAGTGCGGCTAGCAGATTTCAGAGTCAGCAGCAGAGGATTCTCACTAGCACCCTATCTCTCTGATCTTTGCATATCACCCCACAGCTTGCCAGGGACAAGCCTGGTACTGACAGCCTGCAGGAGTGAAACCAACTGATGGTTCTAGTGGAGAACATCAGGTTAAGAAGAGTGGAGAAAAGCATGAACAAGATTATGAAAGAGGGGAAATTCAGCCTAGGCACTAAAGAGAAATTCTCTACTGTGAGGGTGGTAAGATAATGAAACAGGTTGCCCTGAGAAGCTGTGGATGCGCCAGCCCTGGCGGTGTTCAAGGTCTAGCTGGATTAGGCCTTGAGCAACCTGGTCTAATGAGAAGTGTCTCTGCCCATGGCAGAGAGGGTTGAGACTAGATGATCTTTAAGGTCCCTTCCAACCTTTACATTCTATGATTGTATGATTCTATGAAGGGGTAAGGGCTGGAGCCCTACAGAGCAGAGAGTTGGAATAATAAGTATCAATTTCCAAGAGTGATAGAAGAAACCTTGGCATGTAAACAGGAAGAGAGAGATAGATGAGAGCCATCAATTAACAAAGGAAGCAATGTGAAGTAAGATAAGAAAAGGGCTGCTGACATTCTCTGTATAAAAGTGAGCTTTTCAGCTGGCATTGATGATTAGGAGTGGAGGTCAGGTTGGACTAAATGGGCAAGGGTAATGTGAAATCAAAGGCGAAAATAGTTTTGTTTGTAACACCTCACAATTTGAGGATACCTGTAATAATTATTTGCCTGTCCTGTATTGCCAAATGTCAGTTTCGTGGGAAAGAGAGCTGTTACTTGGGACAAAAACTGTAAATTAGCAAAACAGAAACTAAGATGCAGTTATCATAGTTGCAGGTGCAGTGAATCATGCAACTCATGAAGGAATTAAACTCACAAATTTTAGATAACTATTATTAAATAAAATCTAACACACTGATAAATGAGTTCTAAAAAACTAATTCATAAGTATTTTATGCTGTTTCCTGGGAAACAGGGCTTACAGGAGTTTGTTTATCAGTCATTTCCTCCACAAGTAACTTTTGATAGCCAGCTTGAAATACTTTGGAAAGAAGTGAAAGGTCAATAATACCTTCAAGTAGGCTTTAAAACCTGTAGCTGGGTGGAGGAGAGACCAAGTTAGTATGCCTGAGATAAGCCAAACATTGACATTATATATTCGTTTTGGCAACAGGCAGGTCAACAATCCACACATCCTTGCCAACTGCTGTCACAGCATTGTCCTCTCTTACTCTGCATCCTGAATAACATGGGCAGACAGTAGAACGCGGGGTGTGGGATGAGAGCTAGGGAGAGGTGATGCAGGACCTCTGCAGAACAGTGAACCAGGCTCCATTATTTCCTGTTTCTAATGGTATATTTTTTGCAATCTAATTTTATGACTGCTTTTACCTGAGGATTCCTGAAATGCATGGTTTTATTTCATCTACAGCATTAAATAAGCCCCAGGGATTAAAAAACTTCTGTTCCTTTTTAACACTGGATAGATTTGAGAGCTAAACGTATGCTTTTATCTTTAATGAAACTGCATTCTGTTAGAATTTTTTTTTAGTTTGAATGTTTCCAGAGTTTAATTAGCAATACATGAGCACTCCTGTACAACAAAGTCTTACTTTTGTTTGCTATTTGCAGATTTATTGCTTATATGCTATAAATTTGTTCTGCATGCATTTAATGCATACAGTCTGTGAGCATTATTTTAACCTTCTTTGTTGTCTCTTATTTTCTTAAAATATTCTTATAGGAATATAAGAGATCCACCAAGAGACAATGTAAAATTGATGCTCTTTAATAAATCAATGGGATTTTTAAAGTCAGTATTTAATATATTTATTAAATATAATTATAACACATTCTCTATAATATATTACTATTAAATACTTTTACTATAATGATATGTTTAATAACAATATTTATTAAATATTAATAAATTCACCAGTGGGATTTTTCAGTGGCATTGATACCCATATTTTGAGTACCCTAAGTGGTGTCATTAAAAAATACAAAATACATATTTACTTCTCTAAGTAGAGGCTGAGACTTTAAATTTCAAGGTCCGCTGTTATCTAGTCCTCAAAATTTCCAACTAGAAAACAGCAACTCTTGCCAAACCATAAAAGATACAGAAATTTTGTGAAAGATCCTATTTTAGTTAAAGCTCAGCTGCTAGCATTAATAATTGCACAAAAAAAAAATCATTGCTTCACTGTCTGTCGAAAAATCATGTAAGCAATTAGAAGAGAGCTTAAACAAGAACAACAATATATATTCGTGTTTTACTGTGATCTCTGGGAGAGGTTACCTTGAAAAACTGCTCTGTATTGCCTAGTTTGCTTGTTCGCCAAAGGCAAATTAGCAAGTATACTCAGTGCCATGCTCTGAAAATATAGAACTGTAAAATTTTTATTTCTCCTTAATTTATTAGAAGAAATAAAAATGAATGGCAATTTTTTTGAAAAATGTGCTATTTTTTAAGCATTTTTTAAACCTTAAGTTGAAGCAGTTGTACCCTTTGGAACATGGGTGCTGTCAAGGCAGAGCTATCCAGCTGTTGCAAACTTGTTTCTAGCAGATACTGTGGAAGACACTTTCAAAACTGTAATTTCTACTTTATTTTTAGAAAGAGGAGTCATTGTTTTGTTTGGAAGGGTATATATTTCTGGTATATGAAAGTCTCATTTTAATTCATATATCCTCAAAGCACAGGTAGGTGCATGCATTCCATTATCACTGCATATCATTTTAATTGTTCAGAAACCTATTTTTATCTCATTGTCATTCACATTTCATATTTATAGACTCTTTGGTGTATATGTAGATGAATGATTTTAATTACACAGGTTTACAAAGCTGTATGTGTACAATTTATGAATTCTCTTTAATAGGCCGAGTTTACTTTGTATCTCTGTTTGCCTGCAGATTTGATTCTGAACTTGAGACTTTTGTGTCTTTTGTATATTTCTTTTGATATGTGTTTTGTGAGATGATTGAGGGCAAAGTTTTATTAAAGTTGGATTGTTCTGACTGTGCATAGGAGTCTCGTGTTGGGTGCATGATAACCAAGCTGATCCAACTCTTCAGCTGGAAGCTGGTAAATAGGCATTTCATCAACTGCTGATCAAGCAGACAAGCAAGAACTGTAAATGCAAAGCTACCTAGTTAATGGGTTTTACAGCAAAAGATTTCAGTCCACCTTGCTGTCCACTTACCTAGCCCAAAATTTGATCAGTGACAATTTTACAAGAGACAGTGTTGAAAACCATGGTAAAGTCGAGGTAAATGTTTCCCCTAAATAAAATCATGTTGACTGCTCCTGGAACACCTTCCTGCCTTTCGTGTGTTTGGAAAAGTTTTCCAGCAAGATTCATCCAATGCAAACTTGTAAATGGTGGGCAAGTATTTTTATTCATATATATGTGTATATATATATATGTCTTTGTGTGTATACACATGTGAGTTGGCTGGAGGTATAATCTAGATGGTTAATAGGATGCAGTGATCTGTTTTGAGTGGTTAAGACATCATAGTTATTCTTAGGCATACAAATTAGGGTCAGAATATCCTTTTGTCAGTTAAAAATACTCATTTACGAAGCGTTACTGAATTTGGTGTTGTAGGGGGTATGCATTTATATAAAAATACAAGTTATAGTAATTGTATTTAATGTGTCTTACTTCTTTTTCCTTTGAAATATCTCCAATATGTTTATATATAGAAAAGTTGTGTATACTTTTTAGAGCAGTATGCTTCCTTACGTAATAGCTATTTGTTTCAATTTCAGGGAACAAAGAAAGCAGATTAATTTTTTTTTAGTAGAAGAGACTGTGGCAAAAAATTACTAACATAGTTCTCATGTAAGTTTACATCACTCCTCTTGTGGTTCAGGAGAAATGCGTTGTTAAAGAACAATATGGAAGTGAATTGTCTGAATTTGAAAATAGTGTGTCTTCTAGCAGTTAGCATTTAATCAAGCTTTTTCCTGATAATTTTATTGACAGAACACCCTAGTACAGCTCTCATCTTGCATGTTTGAATTTCAAAGAATTTGTTCGTTCATTTGTCTAGCTGTGAAAAGCAGAAGAACTGTATGTGCAGGGTAGCCATCAATTTTCCGTCAGCAGATGGGCATGATGACATCTAATGTTGAAAAGTTATGTCCTGGAGAGTTCACACTTTTGGAGGAGTTTGTTCACGTGACAGTTTCCTGTAGTGTTAATCTTTTTAGGATGGATGTCGATTTCTCATAGATCTCATATGTCTGTGATCAATAAAATTTTAAACTCTAAAATTCTGAATTGGAACTTTTTTTCTTTAACATTTTAATGTGTAAATCCCATTTCTACTTAAGGTAATTGTTTGAGATAAAAAAGATTGAGATGCATTTTGAAAGATTAAATTTACTGTTATTTCTCAGTTTCAGGCACTGCATTCTGTATCAGAAACGCTGGGTTTGCTAGGAAGGAACAACATACTAAGAAATTCTTTAATATCGCTTCTCCTATCGGAAGTCCGTCAGTTTGCTGAGCAGTTGTTGCAGGCTCACCAGGTACTGTCATCTTTTCTTTTCAAGAAAGGCCAAAGAGTGGTGTTGGGGAGTGTTTTGGCTGCATTTATTTGTTTCTTAAAATGTAAAAAAAGCGTAATTCTATAGAATATGCAGATTTAAGAACCCAGAAAATGCTAGGAGCTACCTCAAATAGCAAATTCAAAAAAAGAGGCATAAAGGAAGAGAAAATTCCATATGAAAAGATAAAATTATCAGACTGAATAATAAAGAGACTATATAGGCTTTTAGATCATACTATATAATTTGCAAAATACTTGAAATAATTAGAACACTTAGTGCAATGCATAAATTGTTGACTCTGCAGGCAATACAACTTTGGTATTCAGATGAACACACAATACAACTTCAGTATTCTCTCTCTAGCTCATGTAAAACTGGAAAGTCAGCTCCTTTATTTTATTTCAGAATTAGATTTCGTATTTCACATTATTATTATTTCAAATTATTAATTTTCATGATGCAAAAGTTATCCAACACATAATACTGCATTTAGTTTGTTACAATAAGTAGGAGGTAAGCAGCAGAATAGAACTTTTGGTAAAATTTATTCTTGAGTTAAATTTTTTCCAGTAAACTATAGAGGAGAGAGAGAATGGATGTTCCTTTAACATTTGAAAAAGAGGTGTATGAAATAAGTAGAGGTTCCACAGATTTTTCATGTATTTGTGTATGTTGGTATGTATTTTACGCAAAGTCTTCAGCCTCACTTGGGATTGCAACTTGATTTTACACTATCCTAAAAACTTTTTATGTGGTGGCAAATAAATTTATTGGTACATATCAAAAACATTCACCATAGATTTATTTTGCAGTGGTCTAATTTAACAAAGTCTTAAATGTTGCTCCAGCAGCCTTCACTTTATTCTTTTTCTCTCTAGGATATGATATAGTAGTAAGTTTGCACTGTTGGAGAGGGAATGTGTAATTTCTAACCCAAATTTCTAGTATGTTTGAATCATATTCTGAAAATGACAGTTTTGAAAGGATTAGACAATGAGCTGTGTCTTATTTTAGGTCAATGTTAGCATACAGGATTTATTGATGACAACCGAAAGTCAACAGACTTGTAACAATTGTAAGGAGGGAAGTGTGTAATTAAAAACAATAACTGTTTTTTGAGTTTAAAGCAGATGTTAATTTTTACCATTATTAAATCTCACCTGTTTAACAGAATTAGTCATCTTTCTTTTCAGAGTTTTGCCAGTGGCAACACAGAACCTTTCAGTGCTCCACAATGATGTCAAGCTCATCCTGAACATTGCACTTTGCTGAGTTAGTTACTATGGAACTGCTTAACCTTGCCATACTGTAATTATTTTCATTGCTTTCATATTTGGTGAAGCCTCAGGAGCTGGGCATCTGTCAGTCTGTAGCTGACACTCAGTAGGACTTTGAAAAGCTGCAGTACATGTAGGGAAGGTAACTGAAGTTCTAGTTTGCTTAGCTTGCAGTGAAGTCAATGTTTTTACAGTTCATGCATTCTTGCATTTAGTCCAAATAGATGTATTATGTTTGTTTACAAACCCTCATATATTCTGTATGTGATAATATTCTGGAAATATATCACAATAGGACTCTAATTCTGATGGCCTGATTTACAGACCTGCTTCCAAATGTTTCTGAATTTGTGTAGCACAACTTCTGGTAGATATGATTCTAAAAAGGGGTAAAGTATTTTTTCTTGTTTTATAATCGAATCTAATGATACAGTATCAGTTTGAAATAAACAAAATGCCAGCTTTAAAAAAACTCTTCATAAATACTTAAATTAGAGTTTGCGGAAAGATAATACTTCATATAATCAAACTTCATTAGCTGACAAGTATCCTAATTGTGTTTTGTTACTTAAGCAAAACCACTGTTAATTGCAACGCGTGTCTCCCATTTAAAACAATCAAATTAGAAACTCTGAATTTTAGTTATGATTAGAGACGTGGAAATACATGAGGTTTGTTTTGCTTCGTTGTTAGTTTGTTTTATTGGTGTTGGCAGATAAGAGAAATAAAGAATTATCTAAGGCGTGTATTCAGGTTAGTTTGCAATTAACTTTTGAACATTTGATGGAAAACAGAAATTGAAAAAAAGCTTGTTCATCCAAGCAAATTTCTGTTTTATTTTTTCACAGTTATAATTTTATTTTAATTGAAGATGTTTTTCAACACTGACTTGGATTAAAAACAACATTCCTTTTAATTTTTTCCAAATTAATCATCTAGATAGCTCAACATTTCTGTTTTAACTTCCCTATTAAAACTTGAGCTAAGTTCCAAATAGTTTGTCAAATGCATGAATTCAAGAATATGCAACTTTATATTCCATCATGTCTTCAGTAGGATGTGTGCTCAGCTCAATCCCTTGCAGGTTAATGTATACATCTTTGATAAATATTGAAAAGTTTTTACTTTAGAATTCTGACTGATTTTAGAGAGTTTGTAACTGTGTCCTCTTGGAGCAAGGTTAACTGTCTATGACCCACAGTTCTAAAGTGCTCTCTGTGCCCCATTCTTTACAAATTAAAAAATTTGGTTGGCTATGGGGGAGTGTTTCTAATAAACTACAACAGAAAAGTACAGAGATTACTCTGAATGTTTTTATATTGTTGTCTAATTGGTTAATTCCTTTAATCTTACAATATGGCAACTTAATGTCAAATACATGAAAAATGAAATTTTTATACAGCATTTCCACATATTAATATGTAAAATAAAATTAATTAAGGAGCATGTAAAACAGTATAGTTATCCTGATTTTCCACACAGTTAAGATTAATTTTATGTTACTAAACTCTCAAAGAAGTTAGTAGTTTGCTTTAATTCATTTAAGTACTTCATCATGGGCTCAAAGTAAAGCTCATACTTAAGTGCTTTGCTGACACTAGCATGCTGAATTCTAGGCAAAAGCATATTAATGTAAATTCAATTGGATCTCTTTCTTTTTACAGATGTTGTATATGGGCTTTTGAATTTTATCTAGAATAGGAACCTTTCATGCTTCATAAATAGAGCTTATAAGAATACAGTAATTGAACTTTAACTTACTATGAAATAGAAATTTTCTGATCCCAAATTGGATTCCTACAGCAGAACAGATAGAATTGTAAGATACTAAGATTTCAGAATGGAAGATTTCAGATACTGTGGAAGATGGATTATTTTTCAAATGTTGAGCTCCTCTCCGTGATAGCAGATCTTCCTTTATGATAGCTTTCAAAGACAGAGGGCCAGAAAAGGAAAGCACATAGTGGTTTACTGCCCATTTGTAACCCTCCAAGTGTTAATTCCAAGAATTCTGAAAAAGAAAATTAAAAACTAGAAAACAGACTTTAAAATAGGAAAGAAAGACATGCTATGAGTTTTGGAAAGCTCTGTTATTCAGTAATTGCTGATGCATAGCTTGTCTAGCATTATAGTTTTATATCACATTACTTTCTGTATACCATTTTTACATTTTTAAAACTTTAAAATAGTTTTACCACAAAAGCTGTACACCGAATAGTGGTTTGTTTGGGGTTTTGTAATCAAAACACCTAGTTATATGTAATTCTCAATATTATGTGTAAGCATTAATTCTGAATTCAAGTGTGCGTGCTGACTTCTCACCTGAAATAAATGACACAGGATATAAAGGGTGAGATTTATCCTCTTTAGTGGACCTTGTTGTATGCTTCTTGTAAAAGTCAACCAAGCAGCTAAGGTTAACTAAAAAATTTGCCAGGATGAAGATAGATAGTCATGCAAGGCTTTGTTGAATGTTACATAAATTGTTGAGAATCAGGCTCATTGCGGCAAAACAGCTTGGACTCAAAAGGGCCAAAGGAGTTAGATATAAGGTAGGATTTGTCTCACTTGAATTCAGATTTCTGTGAATTTCTATTCCATCTGACTTTCTTACTTTAATTTTCCATTTTAGTCAAGGGAGGGGAAAAGTCATTTCTTGTCCAACCTATGTTTTCATACATAATTACGATAATTGGCCCTAGAGTTGTTTACTTCTTTCTTCTGGCTGTGAGAAAGGACATTAAAGTTGATAAGCTGAAATGCAGATATTTATGTTGTGGAATTCCACAGTTAAGGGATGAAAATCCCATAATATCTCTATGAAAATGTCTTTTTGGATGATCTAGGCCGGAGATGTTTTTTGAGGGAAGGCCTGATCCTGCAGAACATTGTAACAGGTAGTCATGCAAAGCATAATTCTGTCTGTACACTGACAAATTTATGTAAGTAACATTATTAGATGTTTGGAACAAGTTGTATTTTAGTCACTGTAATTAATAAGTTAACTTAGTTGCCAGGTATTCAAATTCTATTAGTGTACACAGGAGGTTGGTGAATGATGATGATGGATTGTACAGGATATATGGATTGGAATGTTGTAAGATGTATTCAGCTATAGTGTGTCTGATGCATGTGCCTCTAGATAGGAAGACGTGTAAAACCAGCAGTCTATGCAGGCAATATATTGAGGCAGAAAAAGAACAAAGACAGAAGCACTATGATTTTGAGCATTTTCCGAGATTTTCGTTCCTATTCAGCACTGTGTAGCTAACGGTTATATCACTGGAATGTCAAACTACACAGGAACAGCTCTATATGGAAGCAAATGTAGGGCTGAAATATGTAGGGCTCTGTGGCTGCAGAGCCTTTTTTTTCCTAGCTGGCCTGGCTATTGGAGACATTGTGAATGTCAAGTTGGACTAGCTCAGTTGGTAATCAGTTCATTGGGTAAGATGGACTTTTCCTGTAGCTGGGTTCAGCGAGATAATCAAAAGGTTTAAAGTGCTGAGAACTGGGCTATTAATGTTAGAGCTTGTCTTCATAAGCCTTTCTCCATGTATCCATTCTGTATCCAATGGTTGCTCTGAGAAGGTGTGGTACCCACCACGTGCTTTATTCCAAATGAAAGTGTGTCTGTTGTGAGGTAGAGAATTCTTCAGACAAGCTCCTCTTTCCAATAAGTTTACTTCATTTACACAGTATGTCTAATCTCTTCAAACATAAGTTTATATACGTTGTAATAAAGGTTTCTCACGGGTGAGAAAAAAAAGCTATACTATTTTTTCCCAACTGTGGTAGCAAATGGCTAAAATAGTTAATAAGAAAAACTCAACTGAGGATATTACACAGCTAGAGAACCTAAATACATTTTGCAGTCTACTATTGTTTGAGGTACTAAAATGGCTATCAAGCATATTTGGCTTTTTGTAATTTCTCGTGTTGACTTTTGCTGATGCATCAGATTAATAATACTTCACCTAGGTAAAAAAAGAGATTGATGTTATGTAGACCTTATGAAAATAATTTAACTTGCATCTGAACATCTGTTCATCCTTTTTAAGATGTCATTTCTTTCCTTGTTATGCTGGTAAGCACTTATTGTAGCATATTTCAAATTGTGAATTGTTTAAGATGCTGCAAAACAGTGCTCTGGGTAAATGTAGGGTTAATTTTTATTCTGTGCAACTCCTGATGCTACTGATAACAAAGGAAATAATGGATGGATGGATAGAATAATCAGTGGATCTGCATTTTTTCTTTTATACGTAGTGTGGAGATACAGATTTGGGAATATGTAAATCTCTTCCCTGAAAGGCAGGAATGAAAGAATCAGTCAGGACTTGGTATATGCCAAAAGAGTGCCATACACCTTTGAAGTGTATACCTGCTTTTGCTGCATATGTCATCCCCTATTACAGATTAGATTTTAAGATGCTTACACGTCAGACAGAACTGGAAAATGACAAATGGTTCATGAGGTTTTCTCTTCCCTCTCATATTATCTTGAAATGATAGCATTAAGGAGAAAGGAGTTTAGAAGTGTTCTACCGAGCTAAAAGGTAGCAGGGCTTTGACTACATTTAGGTGCTTGGCAAAATTGAGGATGACATGTAATCAGAACACCTCAGGTGTGTTTGGGAACAGAAGCAGCGAATATCGATTACATGAGGAGAACTCTGTCGGCTAGAGTATTATTACTCTTAATATCAGTGAACCATGTCATTCATGGAAACATGATACTGGAAAAGGAAAAATGCTTAATTACAGATATCAAAATATATCATCCCTCAAAAAGCTACTAAGTAATATTCCTGGAAATCTTCATGTTTCAAATTGTGCACAAAATTCAGGCTTAAAAAAACCAAAACCAAAAAAAATCCAAAGCCAAAAGCGAACAAAACCAAAAATAACATGATTATAAGTTAAATTAAATTACCTATTTGAATTTCTGATGCAGTTAAGCTGTCATTAAACCTTCTTTTTTTAAATGTGGGTTGATGCTCCTTTTGCTTCCTTATTCTCAGTGTTAATACTGTCCTTTTCCTACTGCTTTCTTTACAGCTCATTTAGTTCTTTTGCATGCCTGAAAGCAGAACATGAATAAGGAAAAAGCACGGATTTTTGTGGCACATGTGGTATATCTGCTAGTCAGGAAGACCATTTGACTTTTACTTAAATCTGTGTCTTCTAACAGATAGTTTAAATGTTCCTGTTAATCTCCCTTCTTCATTGAGCATTCCCGCTTACAGACAATGATTTGCAAAATGGAATGATGTTACGGAAAATTGAGCACCGCTTCCTTAATGCTTTTTGGATATTGCAGTTGTCTGTGTAAATAGCATATATACCATATGTGCTCTTAAAAGTCCAATTTCCAGGAAAGATAACAGATTTTGTTACAGATTTACCTTTGGCTTTTAGTTTTGGAGAATTGTTTAAAGTCTTCATTATGCATGCTTTTAACACAGTTTCACTGAATGTTTTTTTGGGATACAGTATATATGCACAGTTCCTATGTCAGTGGCTTTCTGTTTGCTGCTTTAGTATTTCATATCTTCATCAAATGGAGGAGTTAAGAGTTGTAGCCCTAGAATTTCTAACTGGAAATTACTGATGTAATGATTTTTTTGTTTAAAGAGTAACTACAGCTAATAATTAAAACTGTCTTTAAGACCTTAGATAAATATAGTAAAATGTAAATGGAAACTATGGAATTATAGAGGATACTAGTGTAAAATCATAACTTCATCTTTCTTTCAAAACATTCATTTTACAGGACATGTCAGTATCTTGGATTTCTTAGCTTTTCACATGCTTGTCTCTCTAAACATGTGTGACAGATCTGTACATAATTACTTGGAACATCAGCTTGCCCCATTGGAACCTCCTTTGTTGGTTTCATTTGTTTTTGCTAAAAATACATTTAAAGCTGTGTTTATCTACCTAGAGAGCTTATGCATAATCATCACTATTTTAAAGATCAGGAAGATTAACTCATGTTTAAACTTAATATATATTTTGGGTGACAGCACTCTCCCTGGCTGGTTAAGGCTTGGTCTGGCAGGACAGCAAATCACTGTTAATTCTATGCCCAGAGGGGAAAGTGGTTTTCACAAGTGGTGTCAGCAGCAACTCCTATTCATTGCTACATTGACAGCATTTCTGGTGTAGATTTAATTTAGGGAGATAGGCAGGGATGAGCTAAAGCTGAACATCTTTATAGAAGGTATCATAGATAGCTTTAAAATTGTTGTGCTGAGGACTTAGGAAACTGGGGATTCAGTTTTAGGTAGGCACTGGTGATGTAGCCTCAGTCCACAACTGATTCAGTGGGGCTAATGTATTGGTGGGCCTGAGTAAGTGTCAGAGTGAGTTTATTGAGACTCATAGGGGCTTTGGAGATATGGGAATGGGATACTGGACGAGGTTTGTGGTGAGGGAGAAAGAGAGCACCAGCTGTGTGTGTTTAGATCTGCATGTTAGTTATATGAGTTGCTGGATTGGTGTACGGCTTGGATGTCCAGGATTTGCGCAGCAGAGGACGTTTTGCTGAAGTTGGAGGTGTTCCTGAAAGAGGAGCTGAAGTGTTCTCAGGCAGGATATTTGATTTATATGGCTTGTTTAGATTAAGGATTGAAGACATTGCTGGTTGCAGTCTTGAACTTGTATGAAATGCAGGTAACCAGATACCTCTGCTGAGTTGAACCACAATTGTAAATGCACACGTGCAGACATACACCATCACAGAAGAATTTATGGCAGCACGATATGTATTGCATATTTTGTAGAATTATTTCTTTCCTGCTGAAGTATACATTTGAAATGCGTGTAGCACTGACATTACAGAATTAAAAGTAGTTTTAGAAAATAACCTTCTTGAATCCACTCAAGTTTAGCTTCCTGTTATATAAGACTGGATTATTTTCAGTTGATTCCACATAGCAATTCACATAGGGAGAAATCAAATGCATAGAGCAGGAAATGAGAAAATAGGAGAAAAATGTATGTGTATTTCTCCTTTCTCGTAAACAATGGCATCCCAGGTTGTATGATTATAGTGCAGACTTTGAAGATGTAACCTGTAGGTTTTGAATTTCTTGGTATCTGTCATTCCTGGAATTGAGTTGGCAAAGCCCAATTAAACCTCTGGATGTATTGTCTTGAAACAAGATCGTTTGGGCTCTATTTCATCTTTATAATTAATTCTTTCATTAAAAGTTAGTAGTAGTGTCTCCTGAGTTTTCAGATTATTAAACTTCTAGCTGAACTTGCAGTTTTCAAGAACTCTTTGTGGAGCCTTATCATTTAATCAAAGCTCTTTTACTAAGCCTAGCTACAACATTTAATACAGAATACTGTAGTGGATTGTGTATGATAAATATGAGAGAGTGGAGTAACAGAGTTAAAAATTTAAGTAGTAATTCTGCCTATTGGAATAGATTATAAATGAACTTACTTTAGAGTAACTGAATAAGTTAACAATTTGGAGTTCTTCCAACACAATTTGATTATGTTAACTATGATTCAGTCCTGTTGATTAACTTAAACAGAGTGAATTCATTGAATGATTGTTGAAGTATGGAATGGAAAAGGTTGGAAACAACATCTGGAGATGATATAGTATAACAATCTGCTCAAAACATTTTTTGCACTTCCAGTTGCGGCAACTCAGGATTTATCTTGGCCAGTTTCTCCAGCCTTTTGAAATCATTCTGAATGGCAGCACAATCCTCTGGTGTGTCCATTACTTCTGCTGTTGTATCATCTCTAAACCTGCTGCGTTTGATAAATTTTCTAAAAGTGAGATTATAGTTTCAAATTAGTTGAGTTCCTAAAAGAAAAGACATTAAATCGTATAGAGACAAGTAATTTTTCCACCTACAAAGGAGTAATACTGTTCAGGAAAGCTTATAGGAGCTTCAATAACACTCTAGGAGTTACAAACTAGTGAAGATAATAATTATCAGTTTATGGGAACATAAGGTGAATATTAAGACATGCTCTGAAACTCCTCATTTTTCTTGAACATCCTATAGAAAACCTTTCATATACCTAAAAAACCTGGAGGATAGCACATAACCCACTAAATTAGCCCTTAGTCTTCCAGGGCTGGAAGATATTTCAGAGGGACCTTGAATAACAGCTAGAACTGATTATATTTAAGTATGCTTCATATATTTTCTGTTGTTATTTTTAAATTATTTTAATGAAGGAAGCAGTTTCAAGGAAAGCAACACATTAGCTTCTCTATCTGTTTAATTTAGAACTTGCCTGATTTTAAGAAGGGTCTTGAATAACTTGATCGAGCTAGCAAAATTATTTATCTAGAAACTGTAGTACTTGGATCTTTCAGGAGCTGTTTTGTTTTTCATCTGGATGTGTAGTTTATTTGGGAAGCGTGCAGCTTATACGGTAAGCTTGGTGAACCTTTCTTTGTGTCTACTCGTGTCAGAGAACATACTTTCTTTTTGCTTCTGGGGGAGGTGAAGTGCTGCTGTTTAGGCCATGCACAGGGAACAGGGAAATGACCAAAGATTACTGAGAATTCAAATTGCATCTAGAGCTGTGCTTGCCAGGAGCAGGAGTCATCAACACGGTGATCCTTCACTGTGATTAACCTCTCTTCTGTGTCCATCTAGATATTCTCATTGTCTAGTAATTCCTGTCTGCTACTATCATGTTACTGCTAGGTCTTTGAGGTTATCACGCCTCCCTTCCAGCCACCTAAACTCCATCACAATTACCTTCCTTTTACTTCTCAGACCTGATTACATACCAAACCTTGTATGTCTTTCACAGACTCTTAGCTCCAAAGTAGCCAGGAGAAGGTAACACCACAAGTCTGGGGCTGAACAGGGCAAAGCACTTTTAAGCTTGAAAACTCTTTCTCACTGAAAACAAGAAGTAATTCTAGATAAATGGTATGTTTTTCTCAAAAGTAAATGGTGTATGATTCCAGTTGGTATTTCCAGTATTGATAGCAGAATTAGACTAGTGGGTTGTGCTTCTGTCAGATAAATGCTGTATTGTTGAAAGACATTATTGTACCATCTGCTGAAAACAGAATAAATTTTCAGGTGTAATGTGAAAAGAATACTTTTCTCTCTCAGAAACAAGACAAAAGAATCAATTCTCACACAGTAAAATTCACCCACACTGTAGATCAGGTAAATTATAGTGTTTTCTATTATAAGAGCTTTTTTCAATTTGTAAATTGTGGAAAATGTTTACCATTCAGACCGAAACTTTTTTTCTGTAAATTTCTTTCTCAGGCCATTTCTGTACGTGAAGAGGAAGACATAAGTGTCCACAGTTTTCTCAGAAGCCAGCATGGGCTTTGCTTTGAATTTATGCATTTCTGTGTAATAGCAGGCATTGTAAAATCATGTCCTAGACAGCCAAGAATGGATCAGCAGCTACACTGAGTATTTAAAAGATTCTTTCTTAAAAGCAGGAAAGCATTACGTTACTCTGAAAGCATTTATGAAGTTAAAGTAATATTTGTGGTATGTGTGGGATTATAGCAATGATTTTCATTAAAAAAAAGTATTGATTCTGTATTCAGAGCAGAGACTGAATACTACACATTTCATGCCCATGCATATAACAAGAACAGAAAATATACTGAATAATATTTCTTCTAATTGAGCATCATCCATTCTCTATAGTAACAAGAACCCTTTTCAAAAAGAAAAACAAACCAAAAAACCGAATCACAGCCAAACACCGGTAGGCATAAAAGAAACAAATTAGGCTCGTAGTGTCATTATATGGATTTAAAATTGCCATTCCTATTAAAAGCAGGGAGATAGTAGTACATTAAGAAACTATATAAAATAAATAAGATCATTATTTTCAATATTAAAGAACACAGTCTGAATCATAGACCTTAATTTGCTCAATGTTCCATGATTCTGCTAGTGAATGCTTTGGCCAACCTTTGGAATGCGTCCCACTAGTTTATTCTGCATGGTGGTTGCTCAAAAATTGCTCAACTCTACTTAGTTTGGAAGAAGAATCTACTTAAATTCGAGTGTCTGAATTTAATTAATTAGAAGTTTGTACCTATGTTTTCTGTTTGTAACGTAGGAGCCAATTCCAGTTTGTGGGTTATTTAAGATACAGTTTTCCATGGTCACAGGTTCTTGAAATTATTTATCATGCAAAAGACAGCTCTTCCTAAACTATACCCATCTGTTTCTCTAGAGTGTAGATACCTCTGTAGAAAAAGTAGAGGAACTTAACTTTCAGGGAAAGCATAAAGCTGCTGAGATTCTCCTTACACATGATTTAAGACTAACAAAAAGGGAGAGGGTTTCTTCTCCCCTAATGACTTTAGAGAGTCACATGGAAATTAAACTGCTTACAGAATTATCTTTTTTATGGAATAGTATTTTGTTATTTGCTATACAGCATTACTAATCACCTTTATAGTGTAACTTTTGAATTCATGGAAAAGTTATTAATATATTTCTCAAAATTCATCTGTTTTCTGTAGATAGTGTTGCTAAATAGGCCAAGCAGTAAAAGGTGCTTTGTGATGAGGACTGTGAAATGTTGCCCAATATTCATTATAATTGTAACGTAATATTCACTATAATTGTGCTAGTATATAACTAGGCAACGTATGATATATGAAAAAGAGCTGATCAAAATGTCAAAAATAAATTACGATTACTTAAAAAAAATATTATTGATAGTTTGTGGTTTGGGTTTGTTTTTAAAGTTTTGTGTCTATTTAAAAATACAATAAATCATAGAATAGGTGATTTCCATCTTTTATAGGTAGTCTTCATGGGATTCTTTGTGTGCACGTTTGATGTGTTCAGAGATACTGTTGACAAAATGTCAGTTTCCATAAAATAATCTGGAAAAAGAGAGGACTGAGGGGGAAGGGCAGCTGTAATTGTCTTCCAGAACATGAAAAGTTGTTATACAAGGAGTAATCATTTTGTGTACTGGAGTGAACAACAAGAAACGTACTTGGCCATTAAGGTTAGATGTCAGACTTACTGAAGTACTGAAATACATTCACGATGAGCATCTTTTAGAGGTGACGCAAGTGTACTTGAACCTTTCTCAGGGTGAGGGGTGGGATTAATTAAACAATTCAGCACCCTTTCAGCCATATATCTGAACCCTTAAACTCCTATTTATACATTATATTAACATTAATAATTATGGTCAAAATTTCACAGAGGGGGAAAGGAGGCAAAATTCCACTGCAGATTTCCTCTGCTTCTGAGTTGTAGAAAAAATTGAAATGCTATTCTGACTAAGAGTGTGAATGCTAGTTTTGGGGAAATTGGTATAATAAGGATGTAATAATTAATGGTAGTAGGTCAGGAAAGAGGCTTTACAGGAAATTTACAAAATTTGACTCATTTTAGAAAATTACTAACACATCCCACAGTCAGGATTTCAAATTGCAGGAGGTTAAAACTCTCTTCTTCAGGCACTAATAAAAATTCAGGATGTAGATTAGAGGTGTCCTGGCAGGCATTTTAAACAGGTAATTTTTGCGCAGAAGTGACTGGTTTGCATCAGAGGAAGCCTTTTGGGGATTTCATATTTGGATTCCTGTGAATTCTGTATTTCTCAGACAGATTACTTCTGATGTCCCTGCTTATAGTCAGTACTCACTGTAACACCTGTTTATAATATAATTTATCTCTAAAAATGGAGGAAATGGTAATCTTAAGAGAGGGCTTGGAAACTGGGAGAAAAAATTAGCTGGACTGGACTGCACCATTGATCAAGACCTTAGAGAGTTGTGCACAGTTACACATAAGGATCTGAGTAATGAGTAGATTACTGCTGTGTTCACTTGGATAGCATTTCAAAGAATGTGAACTGTTCTGGGTTGTTTTATGCTAATGACAAAATTAATAATACTCAAGGACCTTTTTTCTAATTTTTAAATACATCTATTTATCATAAGAGCTGTTCTTCAAAATGTATTTTAGCATATATTTCAATTTCAGAACCTACTTCTTAACTTTCTTGCAAAATATTTTAAATTCATTTGAAAGTTAAATTATATTGTTGATTCATGGATTCTGAGGTCAGAGGGAGTCATTTAGCCCAAACACCTTTCTTCACAGGCATTAGATTTTTCCAGATGCTGAATTTAAGAATGTGTTATTAATACATCAAATCTGAAAGCTGTTCTTGATTCAGTTCATTGTTTACAATTATTATTCTCCTCTTTCTTTCATAATAACTTATGAGTTTTGGCTTTCTCTATCTGAATTTTATTGCCTAAGATTAAGTAACAGCTAATAAAAAACCAAAACAAAGCCAAACCCAACAAAAATCCTGATCAAGATTGATAGAATATGCTGAAATAGTATTAGACCTGCATAAAGTTATATAGTCCTATATATAAAGTTTAATTTTATAATAAGTAAAGGAAATTATGAATGAAGTGTAAGCAATTGTCCAATCAGGTTTATATTGAATCAACTCAAATGGCTAGTATTGACTAAATATAGTTTTGTTATTTATTATCTATTTGTTAAAATATTTATTTGAGGAAGAAATCCATCTGCAGGAAACTAAATTTTTCCTAGAACTCCTGGTCTAATAGTAATTCTGTATACTACTTAATTCAAAATTTAAAGACCAGATCCAGAACCTGTTGCAATCTCTAGAGGACTCCCTTTTTCAGTCAAATTACATTAAATGTTTGGATTTATACTATGATAATGTTATATAGTTGCTGAGTTTGTGTACTCTTGAAATAATAGAATTAAATTAGAATTAATAATATTTAAGACAAGAATTAAGGATTTGTGCATGTAAGTATAATTGAGCTTCCTTTTCTTCTATTTAGAATCTATATAGAATCCTTCCATGTAGAAGGATTCTATAAATCCTTACTAGTGATTTATAATTCTTGCTTCTTCTTCACACAGCCCTTAATTTGTATCACTAATTTTTATTATGGCCCTATGTAAGGCATGATTTCATCATTTTTTGTTGTTTATGAAACAAACTCTTACCTAATACTACCTGTACTTACCAGTGATGTCTGTCCTGGTTGTCTCTTCTACTTGATGCTCTGAAACATGATTCTCTCCTCCGTCTCCTCATTCACAAAGTGTACCACATTTAGCAAACCTGAAGTATTCTATTTGCATTTTCAAACTTTGTATAGTCCTCTTTTGTTATGATTCCTGTATGAAAGCATCAGTTACAGTAATATGTATTCAGTAACAAACACAAATGTCTGGTTTAAAGAGAGAAAAAATCTTAATCGTGTAAGATATCTATACTACTTTATGATTGTTTCCATCCACATTTTCCTTCTCTTACTGCTCTTGGTTGAACAGTTTTAAACTGCAGTGTAAGATATTCAAAGAAGAAATTAAGTAGGGATTTTGAGGGTTTATCAGGATACAAAGAAAAGGGTATTTGAGATTGCTCCAGCAATTCAGTCTTATTAATTCATAACACTGTTGGACTGGAGAAGAATTTTTTTTGTTTTAACCCAACCCCCAGAAAGATATATCCAGAATAAGATGTACTAAACATAGAAGACTACGAAGCACAGTTGCCATGGCAAAGCTTTTCTTTCTGTGACAGGGGAAGCAACTGGGAGGGCTCCTGCTTTTCCGTGGGACCCTGGGTAGCCCATCAGTCTCTGGTCCTGTGGGACAGCACCCCGGAGAGCTGCTGCCAAGCCAGAGAGCAGCAGTTCTCCCTTTAGAGCAAAAGGATCATTTGCTGGCTTGGCACCCTGGCACATCTTTCGTCATCCTGAGCTGCTTCCTGATTGATTCTTCTGCCTGAAAAGTGAAGGCAGAGGAACCAATGCAGGGCATTTTAAATATGTTTGCTGGCACCTTTAAAGACACTTTACTGTGACTGTTGCAGGTATGAGAAATTCTCTCAGAATAGCAGCATACAACATTGCTTTTAATTCTACATACAGCACCACCACCTCTCCCACCAAAAGATCTCAACTTTTTTACTGGTCGTATTGTCTATAAAGATGCATTCCTCATGACCACTTTTTCTTCAAAAAAGCAGTTCAGTGTTAGGAAAGAGTGTGACTTTATTCTTCCTCCTTAATCAGTATCCATATGCAGATTTCAGTGCTCTGTGAGCAACTGAGTGCAGTTCATGTGTGCAGAAGTGATGGCTCCCAATGAATTTCTACACATACAGGAATTGGAATAAAATAAACATGGCAAATTTTGTTGTAATCTGTGCACAAGGTACCGATTTTTTTTTTTAATTGCAATTGACTCAGCAGGAGATGAATTTCTAGAATTTCACTGACAAAGATAACGTGCCTATAGCCATTTGATCAGCAATATCTTACCTGTAAATTATCACCCTATGCTAAGTTCCATATTCCAAAGACTTAAAAAAAATTTTCTAAAGCCAAGGGTCTAAAATACCAACATTTTATTAAGGAACCTGTTTCTCCAGTAGGAATTTAAAAGACATAGGATTTTCAGTCAAATGCATCATGTGAAATACAAAGACTTTCAGAAATTTTGTAGCTATCATTGTACTTATGGAACTAGGTTGACAGTGCAGTCTGTGGATTTTTTTATAGATTTAATTATGTTGAAATTGAGGCATATTGATTTAATTGCCCTTGTGGTATATTGAAGGTCTGCAGGAGCAGCAGTGGACAATTCGCTTCTCCGATCATAATTGTTTCTACCATTGGCAAAAGATTTTTTTTTCCCGAGGTCTGAATAGTTAAGTGTAAAAGCATTTGCATCCAAAAAAACAAACTCAGAAACAGAACTCCAGTTTCAACTGATGTATTTCTAACAAGACCTTCAGGGCTTTGTTGCTAGAGGGAAGTATTAGCAATTAATGTGAAATTCAGTAAGTGCACATCTGTCTGCTAAGTTAATAAATAAAACATAGATGGGTTTTATTAGTTGCCAATTGTATCCAGGAGCATAAGCAGTGAACTGTGATACTAAAAATAAATTGGCATCTTACAAATACTATTTGAGAAATAATTATAGTCCCTGAAATGATTAGCTGTAATAATAAATTTTATTTTTCCACTTCTTCATGCTATTTTAAAATTAATTAACTATGTAGAAGTAAAATTATGTTTTTGTAATTTAATCAAATATCTGTTAGTGCCAAGAATTTTCCGGGGTTGAAGAAAGGTCTGCTTCCTTTGATATTCTTTATTTGCAGTCCAAACCATGAAATACTATGTTTGTATTGAACATAACACTTTTCACAGTAGAAAATTTGTTTTTTCATAAAATTCAGTTTGAACATAGCGGCCAGAATTGTGTTCCAGTCAATTAATAACTGTACTAGGATAAAGGAAATTCTCTAGCAGACAGGCCCCACTGCTTTTTTGGCAAATGCATTATTCTGTTGAAACAGATCTTCCAAGCAGTGATCTAGGATTAATATACAAGTTTGATTTCTAATGTGGGTTTTGACATATTCATTGGTATATTGATATATTGATATATTCATTGTCAGAAATACTGCAAATACTGCAAATACTGCTCTGGGAAGAATTTGAGAGCATCTCCTAATGAGGTCTTGGGTTGTTGCAGATGATTTTTCATATTCCCACTTTTTTAGTTCCATCCACACTATCATATGGAATAGAAATGTCCCTTTCTTCTTCCACTTCAGGATTGGAGCAGAAACCATTCTGGACTATATCTGGTTTGGGGTTTTTTCATAACTACTTACAATTTTCTTACTTACATTTAGTAAGGTATCTTTCTTTTTATCTATGGCTTTACTTTTACTCCTAGCATCTTTTAAAGTTCTTTCTTTTGGTTTGTTGGTTTTGGGGGTTTTTTTGTTGTTTTGGGTTTTTTTGGGGGGGTTTTTTATGTTTTGTTTTTTGGGGTTTTTTTGGAGGTGGGGGTCGTTTTGGGTAGGTGTTTGTTGGGGTTTTTTTGTTTTGTTTGGCTTTGTTTTTCTGGTTTGTGGTTGTTGTGTTTGGTTGGTTGTTCAGTTGGACAGGGTTTTTTACTCTGGCACTTAATGATATTTTATGATCCTTTTAGCCTCTCTCATCAATTACTTGCATTACAATATTTACCTTACCTTCAGTGCCATTCATTGCTACCTGTTCTACTTCCTACATATAGATTATTTAATGTTTTATCAATGCTTTCACATTTTCTTTTAATAGATTCACTTTTACATGAGCATACTTTTCCATTTCCAGTGTTGGTACTTGGAAAATTCAGCTGTCCCACCAGCAACTTACAAGGAAAAACAGTGACTTCTGTAGTTTGTCATCTTTAAGATAAAGTTATGTATTTTTCTGAAAGACAATTAAATTCACTTTCTGGCAACTTTCAGATCAAGCAGTGTGGTCTTTGTGGTCCTTTCTTGACTTAAAAGTAAGGCTGTGTAAGAACTTCATAATACATTGTTTAATATTTTCAGATACTTTCAGATTCTTTCTTTCATTAAGAACTTAGAATTATTACTTAATAGAGGCAGAATTACTGCTCTGGTTTGGTTTTATGTTTCTCTGCTATAAGAACTTTAAGTAAAAGTATTTGCTTGCAAAAATCTGAACTTGTTCATTTAGTTTGGTTTTACCTACTCTTTCCAGCCCTTCAAGGGCAGTTGTGCTGTAGGAACACCAATGAATGGATATTAATTTGAAATTAGGAGGGTTGTGTCTTATGTCATAAGATATGAGTACAGCAAAAAGAAAGCCTTTGAGAATTGATTTTTAAGTAAGCAAAGATTTTTTAACTTTTTTTTTTATTCTATGGACTGTGTAGAATTTCAGCCTTCTGCAGTCTGATACACTCACAAAAATAGAAACAATAATGCCTGTCACAAGTTTAAGGAAATGCTACACATAATACACAACAAAGGTCTGTCTAGTTGTAAATTCTAAAAGTAACTGATTTCTTACCACCTTACTGTTTCTGGTACTTAATTTGTGGGCCTGCTTGTACATAATATTTGAGACTGAGCAGTAGATGTGTTTTCCTAGTTAGTGTGCACTGCTCAAAGTGGGCTTGTGAGTCACTGTCATTGTTTGGCTTTTTGCTGTCAGCCAGTTTTTGCTGTCTTTCTCTAATCTTTTTGCAACTCTGTCAGCTTTGCATTATGAATAAGTTTTCCCTACTATTTCACTGTACAGTTTGCTTTAAGACTGTTGATTTTTCTAGTTTTAGAACTTCATACTTTTTATTGACTACTTTCAGAAGCTAAACTGTTATTCATCTAATTTTTAGTAAATATTCATAGTTGTGTCTTGAATTTAAAAACCCAACAGGTATTCTTTGTACTGCTAGTTAAAGAAATGGGTGCATCTTAAGTTTTGTTTTTCTGTGCAGCTCACCTGCAGTATTGCAGTTTACAAACCCTAAGTGGTTTCCATAGTGAAGCACCTAAACCTTTTCTTTAAAGTTGGAAATGCGAAGGAGGTTTATATATGTCCTTTTAAATGAAGTCAGTAAAAGTGCTGCTGATGTCTCATTTTCTTACTAAGAATTACTTTTTTACGAAGAGATAGATTTGTACAGCCTACTTGCTGACTTAGACTAATGGATTGTGCTGTTCTTCACAAGTTGCTATATTCTTTACCGTACCACATGGTGTACCACTTATATAATATTCACCTTTGATAAACAAGCACAGTAAAACCATTCTGGGAATAAACAGGAAAAACACTTGTGTCGCCTTCCACAGCACTTGGACATGAAAGGGTTAGCAGCACAGGATGTCGCCTGTCAGAAACATGACATTTTCCCAGTGTCCTGGTCCCAGCCAGGACAGGATTAATTTTTGCAGTAGCCAGGATGGGGCATGGCCAGGAGCAGGAGGTTATTCTATACCAAACCACATCATTGCCAGGGGCAAGAGGAAGGGGGTGTCCTCTGAGAAAGGGATTCCTTCCATATCACCATAGCACGGAGAGGGAGCAGTGGATGTGGTTTCTGTGTGAAGCATTCCCCTCTTTGTTGTACACTCTGTCATTAGTATTGTTACTGTTAATTTTCTTATCTCATTGCTATTTCCAGTAAATTGCTCTTATCTCAACCCATGATTTTTAGCTTGTGTGCCTCCAGTTCTCCTCTCCAGCCCTCTGCAGGGGAGGGGTAGAGGGGGGTGAGCAAGTGCTATGTGGTTTCAGTGGGAGCCTTTAATTGAAGAATACCTTTGCTAAACCAGGACACCCGTTCTTGCTATCTCACGGTTTTTCACCAAAACTATCCTTAAGTATTGTGTTGTGCTAATTTTCTTATAGATCATTTGTATTTGTGTTGCATTTCCTCCTCTTTCATTTGCCTTCACACCATGCTAACATCCAGAGTTCATTCATAAAAGAGATTATAAATTTGAAGTAGTCTCTTAATCATCTGTGTCAGTATGCTCTAATCGTGTTACTATCATGCTGTATCTTTCTAAAACAATTTTGAGCTTGACTGTCTCTGCAGTGGATACTGCAGTTACTGGAGTAATCACTGTACATGAATTAGTTAACTTTATTTTAAAAACAAATACCAAAGAAGCACTTTTAGACATGCATAAAGTCAAAATAAATCTAAAAAATGTTCCTGTGATCCTGCAAAATTATTCCCACCACTGAATGACTGTCTTCTCAAACGCTTTTAATATAAATGCAAGGAGAGCATTTCAAAACATGAGAATTATAAAAACAGTAGAATGGCAATTACAGTCTGTGTAGAATACTAATGTGCTACTTAGTGTGAAGTAGGCCTTTGTTACAAGTTCATTTTATAGGTGAGCCAATGTAGATTGTTTTCAATATGAAATATGACAGGCAGTGATATTGATAAAAACTTGTTGCACATATTGCTGTAGCTTAATATGCAATTAAGCACAGTTTTAAATCCTAAGATAAATTGTACTTCATGCAAGAGCAGCAAATTAAAAACCACTCCAAGTATTTTGTCATATTCTTTCATCAATTAATGTAGCAAGGTGGTGCTAGCTATTGTAAATTTAAATTTTGAAGATTGTGGTTCATGTAATTTTTATTCATTAATGTAATGAATGATTATTTTATTTAGCCCTCAAGAGTTAGTTCTTTAATGTCATTAACCAAGTACAGAAAATAGGGTTTTGGCTATTGTTTCAATGCAGAGCAACTGTTCTAAAACATTTATTAAGATTGTAAGAGAAACAAGTAAAGATACAAATGATGAGTTACAGCAAAATTGGTCATGTGATAATGTCTTCTCAGAAAATATATAACAGACTAGAGAGAGTTTGGATAAACACAACAGATTTAGAAACTTGTAAAATCCTTTATTCTGAGAGAGCAAAAGATTATGATTTAAAGAGCAAACAAATGAGAGTTACAACAGAAGCATATAAACCGGTGTATTATATAGAGAAGATAAACTGAGTATTTTTTTCTGCTCTTTATCATTATGTAAGAACTAGGCTGAAATTTGAAGGTAAAAAAAATCTTTGCATCTGAGAAAGAGACACCTTTGTTCAAAGGTAATATCTAGTATTTTATCTTTCCTGATCTTCAGATCCTGCACAAGAACATTCTAGCTACATTCACTGTGTGAATATTCCATGAAAATTCTTGTCATATGAGCTAATTCTCTGTAATCTTTCTTCCTTCTCCAATTCACCTTTTATCTTTGGGCTATCAATATCCCTGTAGATGTGCTTAAGGCAGAATTTTCAGCCAATGCTTAGTGCTTCTCTGAGGATCCACATCTAATGGATCTGAAAGGGTGAGTAAGAAGAGTAAATTTTGGAGGTACTGAGATTGTAACCTATATCTTGTTCTCAGAAACTGTCAGAGGATGCTGTAATTTAAAAAAGGAGTCCTAAATGTACTAAGGAATTAAAAAACTGCAAATTTTCTTTGAAAACTCTCTCTTGGTGTTTCTGAATGTTTCCAAAACTGTTTTGGTTTTTCAGAAGGAGAACAGGGTACCTGTTGGCAAGAATGAGATGATTAGATATGAGTGTAATAACTATTTCTTCATCACAATAGTCTCCTACCTTCGAATGCTGGTTGCTTTTAGAAGCAATGCACATGGATTACGCACCTGATCTGTTGAGTTGCTTTTTTTTTCCTAGTACAAAAAAACTCTTTCTCTCTGTGTTGAGAAAACATTGGTTTAGGAAGAATGTTCTATTAACTGTCTGAATCTCCCAATTCTTACAGTCCTGCTAATCGTCAAATATAGTTCACCTTTTTTGCTGTTGTGCACTTTTGCTTGACAAAAAGGCAATGTCTTAAGTCAGGGAGTATGAACTTAATGTTCAAACAGAGCTGTGAAATGAAAGATGTTTGTCCCAAACAATGACAATTTCCAACTGATGAGTGAAGAAAGCAGAAAGCTGACTTTTCAGGTTCTACTACCTTTTTTCAGTGTTAAGGAAAAAAATTCACAAAGCTTTGCACAATTTCTGCTGTTAGTAGCAACTTTGTCATTCACCTCCAATGAAGCCAAGGAAAGGCAGCAAAAGGCATTTGACTTTATCCAGAAGGAAGTCTTCAGTCTCATATTTCAACACCAGCAGGAGATGCATATACCATGTCTGGCATCACTTTCATTACTATTTAAAGATCGTGGTATATCAGAAGAATTACCTTTGGAATTGCTTGAATTCTTTCAGACAACCTCAGGCTAGACCAGCTAGCTTGGGGATTTGGTAGTATTTTGAAGCTTCTTTCTCTTCAGACTTGTTACGCTCCTCGTGATGCCACAACTGACTTGCTTTTGTGAGTTCTGGCTTCCCACAAGCATGGGATTCTGCCTCCTTCCTTTTTCCAGTTGTTTGCTGACTGAGAGCAGAAGAAAAGCAACACAAATCCTTTTAGAAAATTAGTTGTCATCCTCATGAAAGTCATGAGAGGGTATTTCACTGTTCAGCACATGTATACTCTGTATGCTTCTGGGATGAGCCTACGTGTTTTTTCCCAGGTTGATCCCTGGGGTCTTTCAGGCTGCCGTTCTTTCTCGTTTGATCATAAGATCACTGTACATCTATGTCAAAAATCCTGCTTTTGTCACCAGATGTTGGCCAGAATACCCCTCTGTTAACAAGGCTATCTTAAATCTGGCAAAGTCATAAAAATCCCCAGTTTCAAGCTGCATATTTAATAGATAAATTAAAACAAAACTAAGCTAAAAAAAAACCCCAAACCAACCAACCAACCAAAACAAAAATAATCAACATAGGTTGATCTACTTTTCACTTCGTTTGGGTGAAGGAGATTTGTTACTTCTGTGGCTGCATGGGAACAAGGGGAATATAAGTGTAAATAAAAGTTAAGTTCTAGGCATAAGACCAGAAGCATGACATTGGAATTGGGAAGAAGTTGCACTTATTTGCATCATCAGCTTCTCCAGCTAGTTATTTAGCTATCTATGCAAATTTGAAGTTCTGCATAAACTACCATCCCTCACCAATGTTTTTGTACTGACTTCAAGAGTTTTCCTTCCAAGGCTGATTCATTCATCACATGGATGTTATAGGCAGCAGTGGTTGTGTTGATATTCCCTGTCAAACAAGGTGTTATACAGTTTTCATAAGGAGTACCTCCAAGTTTGAGTCTCTATACTTACCTAGAAAAATGCCTTTCCCTATGGTCATCTACCTATGGGTAACTTCATTCTTTCAAATGATAAAGTAGATGAGGTCTTTCTTTTCTTGTAAGATTTTAGAACTGTATTAAGATCCCTTGACTTAATGGGAGTTACTTTTCAGAGGAATCCAGTTCAGTGGATCATACTTAATGGGGCTGTACTTCTTCACCATTCCACATGTACAGCCTAAGTTGGGTCCACTGAGATAATGGTATTAGCATCACCCACACGACTAGCCTAGCTTGAGAAAAGTTTGATAAGATACCTACTCTCACACTGTAGTAGACCCAAGAGGCCTATTACATTCCACTTATTATTTATTGCTGTTTCCAGTTTTGACTATAATCCCTTCTTTTAAGAATTGCATCTACTCTATATCTTTGTGTGTACATTTGTATTATCACAGCCAGAAGTGGTTCCATTTCGTTTTCCGTATTGTCACCTGGAACTGCTGTTAAACTTGCCCCTTTCAAGGAATGATGCTCGTAAAGATCTTTCACAATAGGTTAGGTTTTCTTCTGATCCTAAAAACAAGTACAAGTTCCTATAAAAGGAAAGAAGGCTCTTCAGCTAAGATTTTTGCTCTTTTTTTTTTTTCCCTAAAAGAGAGCGGAATCAAAATTAGGATACTAAGTTCCTTCGTCTGCACATGAGTATTTGAGTTGATAACTCTGATACGATCTCAGATATTCAAGAACTGGGTTGGGAAAAAACCCCCAAAATGGATTTCCTTCTTGTTGCTAAATCCTGTGTCACTTGGGGACAGAAGTGTTTGGAACAAATGATAGGTCATATTTTATTCTGAAAAGAGATTATAGCTGTCGAGAAAGTTTCATGGGAAAGTAGAGCAACAGACAGAGTAGTAATGGTTCAAGGTGGACCTTGCTGAACATTAGACTAAAATCCCACTGAGGAAATAGTAGGTGGAAGGAGCTGAATTAACCCTTTAGGATGAAGGAAGTCAAAGTCTTTAAATTCTTATAGTCCAGAGGATTGAGAACCAAAAAGAATATTTAATGAGCCATTGCTCTATATGGTGATAATCCTATCTTCTCCCTCTCCTATAGGGAATATAAAATACAGAGTGTTAAGGAAGAGAGATGGAACTGGGACAAAACCAAATGAGAATTTTTTAAGTTTTGGACTAGAAAGCTTAAAAGCTTTACTAAATAAATAACTATGTGCCCACATGGCATAGAAGAATCTCAACTCAATTTAAATGAGTTAAATTCAGTAGCAGAAACAGTCGGAGCGTGAGTTCCCCATTGGCTAATTTGCTGTCATTGGGGAATCTTGAAGGAATGTATTGCACAGCTACCTTAGAGCCATAAAAATGTAGCAGTATTCTCTTCCTTATTTGTTCGCTCTGCAAATTGCTGTATTATCCCAGAAGTTTTCCCTGTGTATACATATTCTCCACAACAGCAAAAGCACAATAGTGACTTTTTTTTTTATAAAACAAGGTTGAGCATTAAAATAGGAGGATTTTTTTATGTTGCAGGTGACGTCTTTCACTCATCTGTAATGTTACAATTACTATGCCAGATAGTCCAGACCTTCTTAAAACTAGAAATTTGCTAGGAGTCAGTTTACAGCATACCAAGGATGGTCTGTGTACCTCAATTCTGATAGGATTTGATTTTGTTTCTTCTCTCCTCTTTCAATGAATCAGTCTCTAATGATTTTCTGTCATATTTTTGTTAGTGTATTCCTGCAGTCATCTGAAATAATTTTGAAGAGCTAGGTGGCCTGTGCATTTAGTATGATTTGTTAATATGATCTTTTAATATCTTTCACAGGGATTTAAATCTTGCTTGATAAATTAAGCAATTATGTTAAATTGCATTAAATTTACAGCAAAGAGAAAATAATTGTGTTGCCAAAAGCTTTGCTAGGTTCTTGTATGTATTGCCTACTGGCAATTATTACCTGATTGTAAATAATATGGTACATATAATAACATAGAGGTATTTTGAATTCTTACCTCTGGTCCACAGTTAGGAACATGCTTTATTTCTTGTTCCAGACCATCTAATTAAAAAAAAAACCTGTCTCAAACTGAAGCTTAGCTATCTTTTTGAAAGGCTAGTCATCCTCTGAAATGTTGAAATTTTTCTGATCTTTTCAGGCCAATTTTTTCTTAAATACCATGCTATATCTAATGTTGCGTTCTTATGCACATTAAACCTGACGAGTGTGCTGGCAGCTGCAGAAAGAGCAGAGTCGTCTCTGAGAATCTTGGCTGAATGTCGGTTATCTTAATTTGGGTAGGATGATGCTATTTGTTGTTTTACACAAAAGGTCATGTGCTGTCCTAATGGTGGTGAGGATTAGGGACTGTTTTCTGTAACCTTCTTGAAACTCTATTAAAAGCTTTGAAATTTTTCAAGTAAATACAATATCCTAATTGCATTTTTAAACTCTACTTTCCATAGAAGCAGCATGCAGTGTTTTACATAGTGCTAATTATTCTGCTAGTCCAGTTCCCTTCAAAACATACAAAAGATTTGTATCTTTTTCTTCAGTTTGAAGATTTGCTCATTTTTCACTGTTGCATTTTTTCCCTCAATACCATGTCCTTGTGGGAAGTTCAGATAAAAAAAAAATTGTATTTTGTCCAGATTTCAAAATCAGGGACGTGGCCCAGGCTCATGGTCATGCTAGTGGGACATTTTGTCTTCTGTTTTCTAGAGATGGGGGAGGGAAAAAATAGAGAAAAGCCAAAAGGATGGTGATGGGAATACAGCAGGGAAAGGAATGGCAGAGCAGTTTGTAACTGCTAAAGAAGACAGGAGAGGTTTTCAGACGCAATTAATGTAATATTACCATTGGTTCAGGCCATCAGAGAAAATCACAGCCTTAGCTGAAAGGTGAATTTCAGCTCTTTTTTTACAAAAAACTAAAACTAGATTATCTTTAAGGTCTCTTCCAACCAAGGCCATTCTAAAATTCAGTTCCAACAAGTGCAAGTATGTTCTTGACTTCAGTGTCATCCCTGACGTGCTGTTCTTTTGATGCCGTTGGTTATGTTATTCTCTGGTGTTATTCTGGTTTTCTTCAATACTGTGACATTTCTTTTATGCAGCTGTCATACCACATTCGCATGAATGACAGTGTGTTCCTGGAAACTTTAGTTTACTAACTGTTATCAGAGTCCCACATGGGCCCCTACAGGTACATTTTTGTCAGCTTTCTGTAACAGATCCACCAGACACCTCAGTCATCTTTTAGGTTTTTCAAGTCAAGTGTTGTTTCACTGGGCTTCATTCAGATCCTTTTTGACTTTGGAAATACTTTGAGCTCCAATTGGGTTGGTTTTTTTCTGGTAGTAACTTTTTCCAGAATTAATGCTTCTGATTCAAATTTAATTGCTTTAAACTTCTATAGTATCTCTGTAGTTTGGTTGTAATAGTCTCCTTTTGGATGACTCAGTTCAAAAGAGTGTACTTCTGCTCATTTTTAGCTTTTTTTTTCCTTTGACATTTGTCTTAGCAAAGCCATTTGATAAAATCATCTGTATTTTTGCTAGGGTATTCAGCTCTGATGTATCCAATTCAACCTCAGAACATTATCCTTCAAACAGATTCTGTAAAGAATAAAAAAGTCTGTAGTTCCCCACTACTTTTCAGTTCTAGTTAGTTTTACTGAGCTGTGTTGAAGCTTTCGCATAAGAAATTATACCAGAGTGAAAAATTACATGCTTCTCTTGCTGTATGTAAATCTTCCTAAATTTTCTTTAGCTTTCCTCTAGGTCATTTCAAACCCTTGCATTCCCAGATTCCATTCTTGATGGTATCCTTCTAGCACGAGGAATGAGGCCTGCTATAAACAACTCTGTGCTCGCTAAGAATAGTGGTGTTGTATATCCAACTTTTGGCTTGACTTTACACCCTTGAAGACACTTTCCTTTAGTTAAGGCCAGTTGTACCCTTGTTGGCCTACATATTTGAGATTTACAGAATCGTCGAGGTGACAGGTTGGCCATGTAGAGACTCTGACTTGCATAGCAGACAACTTTCCCCAGACTACTTTGAATGGGAGTCAGACTATTCCAGTTTTATGGAAAGGAAGCCCTTGGACTTGGTATGACCTAGTAAATTTCACTATACAGTAGTACTCAGAGCACAGAACTTCCTTCAGTAATTCTTTCATTATTTGTTTCAGCTGATATCATAACTTTTAGAATTATAAGCATTTTCCTGTACATAATCCTTCCGGTGTATTTCTTATACTTTCTCCTTCAAAGCTAGAAAAACTAGTCGGCTTCTGATGGTCAATTTAGAGTTTAATCCCTTTCAAGTTTACTCTGCTTTTTTGTGTTCTGTCAGGATGCTGCAATTTTCACACAAGTTACAGAAGATTTTCAGTTTCAAAAGGATCTTCCTAAGTGGAACTGTCTTTAGAGTTACTCCTGGCATGCTGAACATTAGAGGGCCAATCTTGAACTGCATATCGCTGCATTCCAGCACCATGACACTCACATGTTCTGAACTGCTGCTCTGGAGCTCTTAAAAACCTGTCTTTTTACACTACCATGCTGCTAAAGCATTTGAAACAAACAAACAAACAAATTTTAAAAAGTGAAGTTGTCTAGACAACTTCTCGTTTTGGGGCTTTCCAGAAGGGTCTACCAGATAATTAATGGAAAAGTAAAATTTGAAAGCAAAACCATATTTGCTTACAGTCATACCCATTTGGTTTCTGTAAAGCCTAAAAAGATTGTAGGTAGCAATCTGTTCCATTTTCTGTTTTGTTATGTTTTTAGTCAAAAGGTCTAATTTCTTCCAAAATTAAGTTTTGATGCATGTATGCAAATTTTAGATACACTGTGGTGTTCTCATGATTTCATGACATTTTATATTTTGTGAGATTTTCAATTAAATATGTTGATTCTGAAATTTCTCACATACTTAAGGTGAATAAGCAATATTTTCATGTTGTTAAATTCGATTAACCCACTCAAGATTTATTCTACATACATATTCCACATAGTTTTAAATACAATAAATAAGAAAAATAGCTCTGCTTGTAAACCCTGTCAAATTTTTATGAAGTTATGAGTCTTCCATGTCTCCCATGTCTCTTGAGTTTCACAGTTAAAGTTTGGAAGACTCTCATGGTATTCTCTGAAAATTCAGAGGTTGTTATGGGATTTGGTAACATAATTGTAGTGGAAAGTGGGTGTTTAAGACAGATGGTAGAGTCACTGAAAAACCATTGTTGTCTTGTTTCAGTTATATCTAAGGGAAACATGAATCCATTTTAGGAAAAAGTTTGGGAAAACATTGTGTATATGTGAAATATAAATACTTTCCTAAAGACTTTTTTATCTATACAAGAAATATAAGATTTTTTCTAAAACAAGAGGAAAGATAAATAGATAGATAAAACACTTCTTCCTAAATCAAAGACAAAGTTTGTTTTAATATTTAGTTAAAAATTGCCTTGAACAGTTATAGAATATTAGGCTTCTAACTATGGAAGAGGAAAAATAACTGCATAATTACAAGGAAACCTGTCTTCTTTAGCAGTATTATTTTTTATCTATTAAAAGTATACAGAGACTTTGATTCCTTGAATGAAAGGGATTCAGAAAGCACATGTCAACTTCTTTTTCTTACAAATATTAAGCTTGTGTTCCAACCAGGTTTGTCCTTTTCCTCATACAGGGCAATGCCTAGAATCACTCCTCTGGCTCCTTCTTAAGTGTGTTTGTTTTGTCTTTTCCCGGATTTTCTGTTTTCTTTTGCAGCAGATAAATACAAGCATCAAGCACACATTTGTTCTCAGTTAGTCCGAAACCACCTAGGTTTGCTTCTGTTTGGGCTGTTTTAATTTGTGATTCTGAACCTGGAGTGGTGGATTCTGTCTCTGGCTTTGGAGCAAGGACTGATCTCATTGAAAATGAGGAAGTGGGAGATATGTGTAGAGCAACTAGTTGCAAGCTTCCAGAGCTGCAAACTGAAAAGGGGAAGATTTTCTTCTCTGAAGTAACTTAACATTGGTAGAGGATAGGGCAGCAAATTAGACTGGGAGACAGAAAAACATGAGAATGGCCATTCTGCCTCTGTCTTATAGTGCTTATAGTAAATGTTCAGAGGAGTTTGGAGATGTTTTCAAGAACATTCTCCCAGCATCCATCAATTTATGCTATCCCAGGTGAAGAGCAATTGATTGTTTTTACATGTATATCCATGGACTTCACTGTCATACAACTGTTCGCTTTTCTTTCACCCGATACAACCTTTCAGCTTTCACTGTATCCTGTGGCAAGCAATTTAAGGGCAGGTTCTGTGAGAGCCTTTTGCTTTGGTTTGTTCTTGGACCAGCCATCTGCCACTTGCTAAGTTCAGTTGATTCTTTCCATCCCTAGTATTGGAAGAGATAATTTTAGGAAGTCAAGCTCAATGTAAGGCAGAGTTATAGTGCTTTTAGGAAAAAAAAAAGCCTTATGAGATGAAAAGCATGTCGAAAAGCTTCTTTTCAAAACTTAATGAATTAAGTACCAATAAATGTGTATCTTGCATTACTGTCAGGATTGCCTGCCCAGTGCTAGAGTCACTCAAGCAAAGTGCTCTTTCTTTTCAGTACTTCTGTGCATTTTCTAAAACAGGTAAACTGTCAAATCTTTTGAAACTATTGTAGCTGTATTTTTCAGCAATCCATTGTTTTCTGACATGATTTTAATTAATGGAGGACTTTTTATTATTGCTGTTATTCAAAACTTAATCTTATTACCATAGTGTCCTATTATCTATAAAAATGTTATATATATGATGTTTATTTTCAAGACCTGCTTAGATCACTGGCCTTGCTGTACACTTAAGACATTTCTCACAGGACAAGAACTTAATTTATGTCAACAAAAGATGTCTGGTATTTCAATTATATGGTTATTTCATGTGGTACTCTAAACTTGTAAGTAGGCAAGTTCTCCAAAAACAAAACCACAACAAAACCCTTTCTCTAATGCTGAAGTGTTCATAACTGAGAAATTTTATTAAATTGTTTCATTGATTTATTTCTCCTGATAGAGACCTTATGTGGGATTGTCTGATCTATAACTTCATTTTTAAGTTAGCAATATTCTTAAGTAGCCCATTTGATTTGGAAGGACCCACACCATAATAGATATATTCACCATCTTTATTTCAGATTCTTTTCTAAAAAAAAACAAAACCAAAATCAAACCAACATATTTCACATGCTTCAACTTGTGAAGAATTAATTTTTATAATTTTAGAATAAATTTAAGAAATAACATGCAAGAGAAGTCAGATTTTAAGTATATACCTTGTAGATTGGAAAGAAAAATGTGTTTATAAATTCCCATTATCCTAAGAAGGTTCACAGATTCATATTTTTTGGCTGTTCTCTCCAAATGAGATAGCTTTGTGACTTATATTTCAGCTTTCTTTAATAGGATAAACAGGATTAGAAGTTGGGTTTTAAAGCTTTCTGTTTCTTTTTTACGTTACTTGCAAGGCAATTGTTGTGATTCTTACTCTGAAATGGAAACATCACTGCTCTGCTGCTGACATATTTAATTCCTAGCAATATGTTGTGGAAATTGTGTTACTAGATAAGAATAATATTGCTTAAGATGTCTTGGGAATTTCTCGTAATTCCGTGTGTCACAGTAAGGGCTGGTAACAGATGACCCTGCTAAGTGATATGTGGAAGAGGCACCATGCATAGATGCCTCAGGGATAAGTATCTTCCCCTTGGGAGATAACAAAGAGAACAAACACTTTAAATTCTATCAAAAGTATTTTCCAGGGTATGCCAGATAATTATATCTGGACAGATACTATTTTTGCAGGATTCTTACTGTTGCTTCTGAAGCCTCTCTAGCCTCTCTAACACTTCTGAAGTGTTGGCACTGTCTTGCTCAGGACTAGTCACTCTACATGTTGTAGATTAAATTGCTCCAAGAGTTTAGCTGATAGTCTCTCCTCTGGAATTTAACTTTTACAAATGCTGGTAATTCCTTGACCCTTTCTGCAGTGACATTTGGTCTTGATTTGCAAGCAGAATAGTTGAAACTTAGGGAGCTACTTGAGAATAAAGCAATACTCAGCATGAATAAAGTCACAGATAGAATTTCAGAACTCATTGAATAGAAGATTAAAATATTTTGAAAATTTGGGGTGTGAGGGTATAAATTTAAATAAGGAATCGTACTTGATGTGACTTTTGCTTGAGATGCTGAAAGAGGACATACATTTGTTTGAACTTACTTGGCAGGTGAATAATTGACATGATTATGAGGATTATGATTATTGGGAGGGTTGTTCAGGAAATAGGCATTTCAAACCACAGAACAAAAAGCTCTTAAAGAGACATGCTAATCAGCTAATAACTGAATCCTGCATCATGACAGTTTGTAATTACCCTCTACTGTAACACAGTAGTATTAAAAACAGAGCAAAAATATTTCTTTCATGAAAGTAAAGACTTTCATGCAAGCCTGCCTTAAATATTTTAGAGATGCATATCTGCATGTTATTTAAACACTAAACAACAATTATAGATAATCTCTTTTATCCTACTGTGATTTCTTATATTGTGGCTATTGTTGGGTTTGTAAATTTTAATGATCAAGTAGAGGTTATTTACATGTTTGCAGAACATCCATTTAAGGAGATTTCTGTCTTGTTTTGAAATAAAATGCCTACTATCCAAATGTTCTTAACTGTACTCTGAAAAATGTTTGTCTCATATTTAGCACTTGAACACAGCAATAAGTAACCTGGATAGGGATTTCTCAAAGGAAAACTGAAGGGTCAAGAGCAGAATTCCCTGTGAGAATTAATCTTCTTTATTCATGAAATGAGAATGTATTGACACTTGAGGAAACAATTCAGTGATTCTTGAAATATATTTCCATTAACCTCTGACCTAGACTGGACCTAGACTGAGTACAGTAAAACAGTGTTGATTTTACTGAAAACTTAGGTTTTCAGCATTCCCTTCCTAAACACAAAATTTACCCAATGGTGACCATTTGTTGATAGAGTTCCCAGTCAGTCACTTTTATCTTGTTTCTCATTATGCTAATTTAGAAATGTTTTTCTTGAAAAGTGATGCTGTCAAATATCTCTCCATTTAGGAACTTGTATTTATAATTATATACTCATTAGAACTGTAGCGTTAAAATGCAAAAACCTTTTTTTCTGTTAAAAAACCAGAAATTTCAGTCTCCCACCTATATGCAGGCACAGCGAGCACAGAAATATTTTTTCCATTTTTGTGAGCACCAGTGACTGCATTTAGTATGTCACTTCCTTGTTGTTTAGTCCCAGTCACCTTCCTCTTAGTTCTAGATGGAGCATCCCCTCTTACCACCAGAAAGCCAAGGCAGGAAATAAATGAACCAACAACAAAAGAAAAGAGTTGGGGTAATTGTCCATTAAACAGCACACGCAGGATTGTGCATCTGTAGTAACACATAAATCAAGCTCAGACATTTTCTAACAGGCATGCTCCTCTTCAGGTGGTTTTTTCAAGTGGTTTGGGTAAGTCCTGTATTCCTGTGGGACATCATCTTACACTTGCTCTGTGGCCTCCTGGCCCATGAATTTTAATTTTCTTGCCCAGAATTCAGTCTGCCTGTGTCCCTGCCTGTACTAGCCACCTGCAGGGAAGCAAGGGGGCACTGGGACTGTTTGCTGAGATGGTGTTTGTTGGTAGTTGGCTATGTGAAGGGAAACGTACGCTCTTTGTTTCTGCCTGCTCTGGAAAATTTCTAGGCACTTTGGCATCATTTTCTTGCCTGAGGAGGGGACAGGTCATGGGGGGTTTTTGCTGGAAATGGCTAGGTGGCAGATTTGGGTCTGTTCTATCCTCCATGCTCCTTAACTAAGTAATCACAGCTCAGCAGCTGATGCCGCTGCAATTCCTATTGGCTGTCCTTCCCCTGGAAGGCAAAACTAGCCAGGCTGTAGCAGTTCCTCTCGTGTATTTCGGTCTACCCCTTATGCTTCTCTGAAAAATATGCATGTAAAAGAGGAGAAATACCAACTTTTAACACTTGATATTTCAGTGAAATTTTACTTAGAATTTCTTGAAACCTAGGAAAAGACTATTTTGCTAGCATGAAAAAGTATATCCCTGCTGAATAGTAGGGGTTTGCCAATAAAAGGAAGAGGCAAAAGTTGCAAGAAAGAAATTACAAGCAGCAAAACTGTTAGAATATGATGGATTGGGGAGATCTGGGCAGAATACTTTTCTGCTAAAATAACTATCTAGAAGTGTCAATTTTACGACTTTCTAAATAAACACTCATCTTTCCAGTTTGATTAAAGTTTGTATTGATACATCAGTGTTTTATATAGCATTATGTTGTGTAGAATTATGTGTTGAAACATATATTTAAACTTCATATTGTCATGGGACTTAAAAAGCCTAAACAAATGTTAACTAAATTATAGAGATAGAAAAGGAGGGAAGCTTTTTGTCACTAATTAACATAATGGTGCTTCTAAATTAATTTTAATTGTTTTCATTTTGTCAGAAGTTTCAGTTTTTAAATCTTCTATTCTAAAACAAAAAAAGAAGTTTTCCCAAGTTAGTGCCATTCCTGCAGTATTCCAGAGAGCATACAGGTGTTGCTGACACTTCTACATAAGCATCTGAGCTGCATGGAAGCAGTTGCCATGAACATACTCTCTTTCTTTTCATCTAATTTTTATATGCACTGATAAAGTATTGTCTCTGTTCTGTACGTCCTTTGAGATGTAAAAGGAATAAAACTTCATTGCCTCTACTCAGAAAGTGTCATTAGCCTTCTGCATGTGAAAATTCCAGGCCCAACAGACTGTGTCACTAGAAATATGACTTATGGCTGGGGACCTGGCTTAAGAATTGTAGAGAATTTCTTCAACTTCTTTTCTTGTTTTATATTGCTGTTATTAAGGGAATTCGAATAAATTATATGAATGTGCATGAACCACTAAGACAAGAAAACAAAAATATTCTAAGTACAATTTGGAATCTGTTTCCTAATCTGCTCGCTAAGATTCCAATCTGTTGTTTTGCAAAGAGGAAGGATAATAAAGGGCCAGGGACCTGGAACACCGCAGTTTCTTTTAACTTATTAGTACTTAGTATGAAGGCAGGTAAGAGAACTCCTTCCCTGCTTTCAGATTATGTCATAAATATGTGTCCTGTTCCAGGTGGTCACCATGTAATGTAGGAGAAGCTTGGAGAATTAATTTCAAACAAACATTTTGACACTTCTTGCATTCTGAACTTGGTGATATAAATACAATTAATTCTGAATGGCAGATCATCAGATCCAGCCAGGAGAGCCTTGTAACCCTTGTTTCCATCTTATGTAAAGCTCAATTTTATAGAAATAATATTTTTTAAAAATTATTTAACTCTAAAAGGTTTGTATGTATTGAGAAATCATAATCAGAAAATAATTTCAAAAGCTAAACTAAAAATTGAGGTACATGAAAAATGCTTGTTACAGCTACAAAACACATTTCCAAGTACTTGGTCAGGCAAAATTGATGAGGACTTATCTCATAAAAAATAGTGTCTAAAATCCATATTGCATACCTGTCTGATTTGTAAGAAGAGTGATTATCTTAAAATTCATTGAAAAACAGGGTTAGTGTTAAAGTTGGTATTAATATATTCTGGAATAGCAGCGTATGCATATGAGGCTTGCTTTATAGACACACCCTCTGAACTTTCTGGATAGCTGCATGTGTGTACACACACCGGCACAGCTACCCACTCACACACATTGGTAGGCAAGATTAATAGGCCTATTATCTGACTCTGCACCATTAGGGAACAATAAAGGCATCCCTTTACAAATTATGTGGGCTAAATTTGCATTGGTAGTAATTGCATCAATCAGTGCTACAGAAGACATCTAACAAAAGAAACAGAGACACATTTTGTTCAGATTATTAAATGGATTGGAAAGGTTAATAATAAGCCTTGAGCCAGAAAATGTTCTAGACTGATTTTTTCCCCCTCCGTTATATAATACAATATTTCAAAGTGCATTTATCTCCAGAAAAACAATTATCTCAAAAAATACTTCCTCCTTGCCATCATACTTCCCCTTTTTCTTCAATGTCAGTTCTGTGTGATTAAAGCAGTTTTCCTTTAATGCAGTAGTATTTGTAGAGGAAGCTAATTAGTTAACTTGCAGATTCTATTATCCATAATCAAATAGTTTACTAAGCTGCAATTAGTTGCACCTTTCAAGACCCACTGAAAGTAACATAATTGCTTAACTGCTTGGAAGAGCCTGAGGTTACAGGAGTAAGTGAAGTGACATAATTTGCTTTTCTAAAACATTTTATATCAAATACTCGTGTAAAAGGAGTGAATTTTCAACGCCAACACTTGAGAGTCAAACAAAGATTTTTGCTTGTAATGTTGTACATCTAATTTCCAAATTACAGGAACTAAGAGCATAGAACTTCCATTTGTGTTTCCACGTAGTCATTTTTTTCTGGGCACGGTCTCACTTTATCACTGTAAAGAGCTCCAGGACATGGTGTATCTGAGGTTCTAGTTTGGAGGGGGATGAATTGCATGTTGAAAAAAACCCTGGGAACTACTCAGTTGCAAAACCTCAGACATCTAATAGCACACCTAAGGTACTCCTGGCTTGCAGCTGCTACCCTGGGGCGTGTGAAATGGCAATAGATATTTACATTCAGACAGCTGTGTGCCACCCCCTGCTTCCCTCCGTCAGCTGAAACAGGAACAAGGGATAACTGCCTCAGCTTGTTGATGCCTGTGTTTGGTCAGATGACCCCTGCACTGAAAGTCTTAGGAGTAGACTTTGTAGGGCTTTACAATCCTCTATTTCCTAGAAATTCAGTAAATCATTAATAACACTTACTTTCTCTACTTTGAAAGCTTAAATTTAGTCTCATCAGCAAAGTAAATGTCTTTAGCTCCCCTCTATTAGTTAATAGTCAAAACAATTGGTGCATAGGCACGATTGTCCTAGAGTTGGATGTTTGATATTTGAAGAAAGACTGTCTTATTACCTCTGATTTGGAAAGAGGTTTTCCCAAATTAGGCAGTTTGATTTAACTGGACTTTAGAAATATGCAAATACTTAATATTGTCCTTTTACATTTTTTGCTCTCTGTTCTGATAAGAATGTCAATACTGAATTCTTGGCAGGAGCTTCTGAACTGTATATTTTTCTTAACAGGTTTCAGAGAGACAGAATAGGAATATGCAAGGCTAGGGATAATATGTTTTGGTAATGAACCTAATTTTCAAGATTTCTAGAAAAATCAGCAAAATTCTTTTGCTACATTGATGCTTTGCAAAATTCTTTTGCTACATTGAGGCATTGAGGCTGTGGTGACAATTTTGTCTCTGAGGTGGGAGGCTCCCTGAAAACCATTACCCTAGGTAATGGCTTCAACACAGATTTTAGGTTTAATAACTACTATCTCAGAAAATCAAAGTGAGCAATCTCTGAGCCACCATCTTCCACAGTTTTAGCTGGAGAAGGGTAAAGTGCTGTCTTTTTCTTAGATTCTAGTGGAATCAAAAAATAACTTACATTTTTTGTAAAAGCAATGATTGTATAATAAATTTCACACTCAGGGAAGTCTTACAGTATGTAATTTAGACTGAGTAAAATGATTTGGTGCTTTTTTGTAGACCCATGTTGAAGCCTTGACCCATCTGGCTTTGTACCGCAGGCCTAAACAGTTTTTTAGATTTGCTAGAGCTATCGGTCCATTTTCTAAAATATATAATTAATTTTCTGGCAGCTATGGTTTTACTTTTCAGTTTTGATCATCTACCTACTGTAATTGCAGTGTTTTTCAGAACAAGGTCATCTCATATTATTGGTAGATTCTGCTGTTAAGGAGGACACAAAATTTCATTCCAGAGAGATGATTCTCCAAGGTTTAATTTGTATCTTACCAGTTATTTCCTATGTACCGAAGAGATTCCGAAAGCTTCTGTGTAAAATTCCAGTTTCTAAATACAGGACAGGTAAATTTATGTAGGATAAAGCTGTAAGACTTCTAAAAAAATTTTAGCCTGGTCAGTGTCTTTGTTCCAGCTTATTTGACGACCTGAATATTCCACTTTTAGTGGCTCAGAACTGGCTTTTGCATTTTCTACTGAGGTTGAGAATCTGGACTTTTAATTTGCTTTCTGGAGGTGTCACTTGAATAGATGAGTGTCTATATTTAGGAGTAAAAAATTCTTTTTTGCTTGTTATTTTATTTCTCAGAAAACAGAAGTCCACCAATTCTAATTATATGCCCAAAATAAACAAAGCTGTTTTTGTAGTTGTTTTTCTGTTCATCATTATGATATGTCACTCCCTGTGGATAATTAGGTAAAGCAAACCCTCTCATGAAGAGGAGCTTATGTTGACTTTTCGTTTGGTAGTGTGATGCAGTGTTAGTTATTTGACCGTTACCACAAAAAGGAAAACATTTTTTAGAAGTAATTATATTGAATGTATAGGTGCCCTGATTATATAAATAGTACTACAGATTTTAACAGGATTCCTTAAACTGTCGTCTGAGATCTTAGGCTGCAGAAATGTTTTTACACTCTACTTATGTACTGATTTTTCTTTATTCCCAGGTCCAGTCTGTGTATGACATCACCCAGTATGAGAATATGTTTCTTTTGTGCATGATTCTGGAACAGCTTCTTCAAAATGAGATGCAAGAAATTAACATTTCAAGCTCAGACTATGGAGGAGAAGAAAAAGTCAAATTTCTGAAGAACCTTGATCAAATTATTCTTCATCTCTCAGATGAATTCCCTTTGTTTTCGTTGTATTTATGGAGAGTGAGTGTTCTTTTGAACTCAGGACAAATGCAAATTGATTAAAACAAGCAGCCTACTTTTTAACCGTGCATTTGTTGTGGGATGGCATTGGAAAGTTTTTGAGCCAGAGAGGGATATTGTCCTTATTGGAAAACATTTACTTTTAACTACTCTTCTATACAGCAGTTTCAGAGATAATGCAATTTATTTCCAATTCTGAATATAGAAAAAATGTAATAATCCAGGTGCCATTTTGAATAAATGCTGTTTCTTATAATTGAAAACAGTGTGTTGGTGTTTGTGCACACAGTGAAAATGGAACGAAGAAAGTTGTTTCAGGTGCTGTTTAAAATAAACACTATGAATTTCAAAGTAGAGTCATAATATGTGTATAGAGCTTCCAAGTTAGGAGACTAATGCCTGTCCTTTAAGAGTTGTATAACTTCTGTATGATTTAGAGACAGTGTCTGGTTAGCTGAAATAGAAATGTTTATTTTAAACTTGGTAACTTACCAGTACAAATTCTTATAGGACAGACTTCGTTACTGATAATCAAATGAGTTATTAGTTGAGCAAAATAAAATCTGGTGCTCAGTTTCACAACTTTCTTACATTCATTGTATACTGCTTGGCTTTACTTGTGTATGCACAAGTTTAGGTACAATACGCCTAATTCACTCTCAGTTGAGTAATGATTTCAGAGATCTAATCTGAAGAAGTGTAACTCATTTAATGGTTACTTTAAACCTTTCTGTTCAAAATTAATGAGTACTGATAAAATCCCCTTTGATATATTTACGTATTATCTGATATTTAATTCTATTTTTCTCTGTGATGGTATTATATTCATAGTAATAATTAAAGTAACATATTTTAACAGAAATTATCTTAAAAAGTCTTTAAAGTGTGAGCTCAACAATACCTTAACTGAACCATAGTCTTTGATAAACCTAAAGGGCAGCTATTATGATGAATTGCCTTTTTTTCTATTAGATAAACAACGTTTTAGTTTTGTTATGTTTCCTAGAAGTGTATAATCACTATAAATACAAAACATTTTGAGTATTAGTCCTTGTCCTTCCACTTGGACTTGTTTCATCAGATCAATTTTTATGTCAGGAAAATTCTCTGAAACACCACTATCTTGTTCATTTGAATGCATTTATTTTGTAATAAATCTTTGATTTATATATATGTAAAATACATTGATATTTAGAAAGGGAGTTGCTTTGATGGTGAACTGGCTCCCCAGAGAGTATTTCTGAGTTAAGACACTGGCCCCTGTTCTGTTTCTTAAACTTCATATTTGATATGGTAACATTTGTTTAATGATTTCTTCTGGGTAATTTTCTTTCAACAGAAATGTTGGATTTGCAAAAAAAGTGTTCCTGAATAGTCACATGAGAAAATCAGATAATTTTAGCCAAACTAAAGAAAATAAATCAGTGTGTGCGTTTGGTAGCCATTCAGGAACTACTGTGCCCTTTTTGTTGCTGCTTTACTTGTTTCTTTGTTAGTTTCATTCTGTTTTGTTTGTTTGTTTCATTCATTCTCCCTCCATGGCACTGAAAGCATGATTTCAAAAACAGCAAGGAAAGGAATGAAAAAAATGAACAATTATCTAATTGATATAATAATTTTCATTTTAATTCTTTCAAAAAAGCTTCATTCAAAAGAAGTATGTAAGCAAAAGACACAAAACACAGAAGGATACTGGCATCTGTATAATGGCAAAATGTGTATTGTTTCAAGACTGTTGTTCTAAAGAAAAGTTTCAACACTAGATTGCACACCATATTTTCTCATTGATTGGCAAAAATTAGTTTTGTTAGTAAAGCAACTCAGGCAAAAAGGGACATATATTTTGTTCTTTGCAGATTGTAGCACTTTCTCACCAGCAAGCTCTCTAGGCCACTGGAAAAGCAGTGGATATTTTGGGAAATATATTCATCCTTGGTAAATTTGAAGTAACTGCTCACTTGAGACATGATTTTTGAAATCTTTTTTTCACAGCATAGGGAAAGACAAGGGTTTGTATCCAGAGATGGCACAACTACATGGCACTTATGCTCTGACAGGGATTTGGAACAGTTGTGCACCTTTGAAAGTGTTGAGGCAGAGTGAGAGTTCCTGTTGCAATGCCGTTGCAGCAATCTAAACACCCACTCGCCTCTCTGCAAAAGCGCTGTTAACTGGTCACCTGGGCTTCCTTAGCTGCTTAGTGCAAAGTTAAATAGGGCAGTGAACCACATGAATGAACACCTCAGCTTTGGGGGGGAGCAATAACCTCTGCAGTCAGAATACTTACTAGATTGTTGTCACTTGTTTCTTGGAGATTTTTTACTAAAAGGGGACTTGTCAACATGAAAATGCACAAAGGTAGACTTGTACATTTAGATGTCTCCATGTGGTTGGGATATCTAATCTGTGAAACACTTGCAAAGTAACCCAGTGTTTTGGTCTGGGTATCTAGCTGCTACCCCAAAGGCCTGCAGATCTTCCCTAGGTCCTGTGTCACATCTTCTCTCTTCATGTAGATGACTCTGATACCCTGGAGCATCTTTAGTGGCACTGTCACTTAAATGTGTCTGCTTAGACAACTGGACAGTGGTGATAGCATGAGCTTAGGTATGTAACTCACCACCACAAACACACCACCATTTAGGTGTCTTAATCTGAAAACTAAACCCCACATTTGTGATACCTTATATGTTTTAGAGTAGGAAATCCTAGCTTTAAATCCCTGCTCTTCAGACAGTTTCTACTCTTATCCAATGACTCTTAGATGTAACTTGAGTAAACACCACTGTCTTTAGTTTTGAAATAAACAGGATGACTGAGATGGTCCCCGGAGGATTTGCAACCAGGTTACAAGAAACCTGCCTGCATCTTGGACTTAGTTTAAGTCTTCAAGTACTTATTAAGTAGGTATGACCATGTCCAAGTTTTACCTGTCTGGCCTCCAGAGAGGAATACCAAATTCAGAGGAAGTACCTGTGCTCTTTGCTGAGTGTAGGCTATTGGATGTCTCAAAAGAACAATCTCAAGGTCCAATGTGCTGAGCATAACATCTCATAGACTTAAATAGGAAATACTGAAAATAATTTGCTCTGACGTGTTGGTGTTCTGGAGTGTTTTACCTGATTTACCCTTACAGTTTTAAAATGAACAGTTCAAGAATATTCCTGTTGTCTTGCACATCTCTTTTTTCGTAAATACTTGTACTTTAGATGTTGGCAAAATGCTAATGTTCTGCAAATGCAAATTGTTCAGTCTTATAAAAACAAATGTATATATAAGCACACACACAGTTAAATTATTTATTTATATGGTTGAATTAGCAATGCTTATTTATTAGTAGCCGAGTAGCAGTTTATGATTTTATAATTTGTTATTATGCCACATTCGTAGCTTTCTGGGTGACTGACTTTCATGCCTGTCTCCATCTGTTTTAGAAAGAATTTTGTGGTAGAGTATCTCTTTTTATGAAAATAGAAAAATTATGAGACAAAGAAAATAAATTTTTGTTCTAGTGCTGCTCCATTGACTGTTCTATTCCCTGAAGAGTTTTGCATGCCTACTGAATGGCAACAGTGGGTGGGATTTTGAAGTGAACTGTCTCAGAATGTTTTTGTAAACTTGGTTTGGAATCATCTGTTTGTAATTTATTGATTTTACAAATTATTACTTATATATGTTGGTAACAGTGAAAATGAAGTTGTACCTTATTTTAATCCTGTAATAATACTTTTTTTCATTCAGTTATCTATGCGTTACTGTCTGATACAGTTTGTAGTCTACTGTGGTGTAATATTAGTTGATGTTCACAGGATCATAGGAAAATTTGGGTTGGAGGGGACCTCAAGGTCTCTAGTCCAACTTCCTGCTTCAATCAACATTAGCTGTGGGATCAGATCAATTTTGGTGGAATCAATGTTGTCGGTTGCTATTTCAGTAATCAGTCAGGTATTGAAACCTCTCCAGGACGGAGTCTGGATAACCTGCCCTTTTGCTTGGCTGTCTTCATGGTGAAAAAATGTTTCCTTTTATGTCTGAACTTGTATACATTGTATACATTAACATCGTTTATGATCAGTGTCTTAAATCTTTTCACGACCCAGAGCCTGGATCTGTCCCCTTGATACCTTTCCCTTAGGCACTGGAGGCTGCTTTTAGGTGCCCCTGCAGCCACCTCTTTCCCAGGCTGATCAGACCCAGCTCCCTTAACCCCCTGGCAGCACAGATGCTCGAGCCCCAGGTGTTTCGGTAGCCCCGTGCTGAATACGCTTTGGTTTATCAGCATCTTTTTGCTGGGGGCCCATGAAGGGCATTAGTATAGCTGCAGATTAACGAGTGCTGATTAGAGGGAGGTAATCCCTTCCCTTAAGCTGTGCTCCTGCTGACACAGCCCAGGATGCCCTTGGCCCTCATCACTGCCACGGCCACTGCAGGCTCACAGTCAGCTCACTGCCCACCAGGGCTTTGGCTGCAGAACTGCTCTCCAGCCAGGCACTCCCAGCCTGTATCACTGCAAAGGACATTTCCTTCCCAGGCTGGACACTTTGCACTGGTTCTTCCTGAACTGCAAGTCTCAGCGATCAGCTTGAGAGAGAAGTAATTAAAAACTACAGTCAGATAAAATCAGAGGACTATATTAACATCAGCATCTTACTCTATTTCAGTTTAATAATGAAAAGAAGGGCAGGTTTTAAAGTATTTTTAATTATTCATAATGCTAAGCACAAATACAGGAAAAGCAAAGGATGTTTGTTGTGTTTGTTTTCATTCCCTGAGCAGCTGTCCATGTATGTGTTTCCCTTTAGAACTCAAAGAAGTTTCATTGATTTTTTGTTTCTGTAGCTGTATACTACCTACTTTCCTGAATTGTGCTTTTTTTGTCTGTCACGTGCCAGTGGAGTTTTTTTGTTCTGCAGTTCTTAATTGCCTTGATTTGCAACAATTTCTGCAACTTCATCCAGATGGTCTGCTTCACTTAGGCCTTTATTAAATCACCTCCCCCTTATGTAAATTGTTTCACCTTCTTTATCTTTTAGTTTTTCCTTTTTTGCATGTAAGTAAATTCACTTAGTCTGCACCTGCTCCTTTAATTGAACAAACAAAGTTAGTTTATAGCCTTCCTTTAATTAAGCCGTTCTTTCAGTATGGTTTCTTCTAAACTTGCTGATTTCAAATTCATCTTGAATTCTTAGGGGTTGTACCCACCCTTAAAATAGTTATACTAAAGAGAGGCTCATCGTTGAGAAGAGCACTGTTTGCATACCACCTGCCTATGAGGCTTGAGTTCATGTTTGAGACAGTCTTTCAAATTGTACTTAAGGAAATAGTCTCTGCAAACCAGTAACATCCCCCAGTGAATAGAAATAGTTCCAAGACAAGATCTTTGTTTGGGGTTGTTGTCTTTTTTCTTTGCTTATTCTCATAAATGCCAGCGATCCATGTGACTTAGGCCAATTCTGGCACCTTACAGAATTCAGCTCTTCACTACTTGCAGCTTAAAAAGCAGCATGCAGGCATTCATCAACAATTTCTCCAGCACATACAGGAGAAACTTTATTTTAGCAATGATGCCGGTTACTCCTCCAAGATCTCTTGGTGATTTCTTGCTTTCTTCTCTCAGTTGCTGTTTCTGGTTTTCTTATGTCAAATCATAGGGATCTTTTTGCAGTTATCATTACTGAATTTAGTTATATTCTTTGAAGACTCCCTTTCCAGCCTATGGAGACTGAAATTTGTTTCTGTCCTCCAGAATAGCTGACCTCCCCTGACCCCAGCATGATGACACCTACAAATTTCATAAGTATACTCTCTGATGTATTCAGCTGAATTTGTATGGTCAGAGGAATGTTATGAAGTAAAATCTGTGGATAAAAAACCAGAAATTTAAACTCCTGTAAATTACTATTATATATTGAAAGAAGATAAAACATCGAAAGTAGAGGTACAAGGGAAATACAGAGCCTTAATCTGTTTTCTTGTAACATAAATGAGCTCCATTGCTTTAGTGAAGCATTTGCTTTATGTTTCTGCTGAATGCAAGAAAAAATTGGGTCAGCCTAATTTTTTTATTATCTTTTTGACATAAAGAATTAACAAGAAGGGTTTACAACCAGAGAAGGCTGTGAACACACTTACATACTACACCTTTTGTTATCTGATAAAGATACCGGGTCATTTCTGACCTTCACAGCTCTTCGTTCTGTTTTCCTCTGGAAAGTTGTTACTTTTGACCACTGTGTGTATTCTGAGCTTTGTCTTTTGAACCAGAGATTAGGAAATACATCTTGAGCCAGAAAAAGAAAGAAAGATTAGTCTTGTAGCTTACTATTTTTCTTAGTGACTGACTCCTTTGAGCTCTTTTTCTTTTTGGGATGGTGGTGGAAAGAAAAGGGCTAGCTATCCGCAGGGGAATTCTCAACACCTGTTTTCAGGACTTCTGCAGGATATCAGGATACCTCACTGGTACCTCACTGGTACTCCTTGTTCATGTGGTAATGAGTCCTATCAAGATCAAGGCCTTAAAGACAACTGAGTGTTTTTCAGCTAATCTTTCAATTTATTTTAGTAGCCATCAATAAAAATTATTGTAAGGGCTGAGATAATTCCACATTAACTTTACTCTGAGGCTGTCTTGTCCTCACAATACAAGGGAAAAGAGAAAGATGAGAAAAAGAAACGAAAAAATAAACCGCGATGAAAGGTTGACCTCCCAGAAAGTGCAAACTCCAGCAAATTTTTCTAAAACCCTTCAGCAGTGTGTCATCCTTCTAAGGGTCCAAGCAGCATGAACAAATCATGCCTTTCAGGGTCCTTGCCATTAGGCCGGAGCGAGCACGGTCAGTGAAAAAAATGTTTCCCCCAGCTGGTGCAGTGCCCTCAGCACTTTGCACTACAAGGATCCACAGCTTTCCTGGTTTGGATCACCAGGGAAGGCACCTGGACATTTAGCTGGTAAATCCAGGTAATTCACTACATGTCTTCTTTATAAAACTAAGCATAGTCTGCTTCTTTAATAAAGAGTCAGTTGCAGCTTTTTCATATGTGTTTTGTCAAAAAAAAAAAAGAAAAAGTAAAGGAACCCCTCATATCTGTTAAATGCAGATTGCTAATATCTCATTCAATATTAATTTTTTTTCTGTTATCACTTTTTAATGCAAACAAGCTATTTCAAAGGAGACTTTGTTTTTCTCCTTTTATTTTTATATAAAATGCTCTTTTGAGTAGAGAGAATTTATAAGAAACTATGCAACACTTTAAATGTTAGGCTACTGACATTAGAATGTAATAGATTTTTGGTAGGTTTTTAGTGCAGCAATTTATTCTACTGTTCAGAAAACAGATTGTACTATTTGAGCTGTCAAAAGTCTACTCATATATTAGAAGATAATAGAAGCACAAAGGAAGCCTGTTCCACATGGATACTGCTACAAATTCCTTGTTGCACTAAGGTAGGGTTGCAAACACCTCTATGTGACATTTATGTATATGCTTGAACAGCATACTCAACTTCACTTTTTTCTTCCTAATGTTTATATAAACCAAAATTGACATCCCAAACTGTAAGAAGTAAACAGACTAGAACTCTGGGATTCTGTTTGGAGTTTCTAGTTTTTTGCTCCAAATGAGAAAGAAAATCTACTTAACATTATTTCTGCTGTAGTATTAAAACCACTTAGGGGAGTAAGTGAAACAAATAAGTTAAAGAAATATGTGCCAGTCATGTATTTCACTGGAACTATTTTTGACACTTTCTGTTTTTTCCACTCATTAGTTTCTAGTAAAGTTGAAAAGGGTACTGGAGGCAGGTTGTACTCAAATTATTTCACTGCTAAGTTAATGATCCTGTTCCACACAACGTTCCCTTATGACTATTTTGAAATAAACTAAGGGTTTTCATTTTCAGCAAGGGAAAATGTTAATGGCTTGAAAGGCTTTGTTGTGTTCTGTGACTAGACTGCACACCAATACCACATCTACCCTTACTGTTAACACCTTCCCTCATGTCTTCAGCTTTGGTTAGGCAGCCCATACAGTGAGAGCTAACTGTACCTCTTAGGCAGTTAATGAGAAGGAAGAAATTCTGAAATTGTGTGATCGCCTTTAAAATGAAACAATCCCAAGGTCTTCTTACCTATTTTATTTTTGCAACATCTTTCACCTCTATTTTGGTGGCTGCAGGTGCATAGATGTAACTAGATTCTACATTCTTTACTCAGGGTAATGTAGAGTGAGGGTTTTTGTTCCTGTTCCTGGTTTATTAATTTTAACTTCAAGATGCACCCATGATGCAAGAATTAATAGAAAGGCAGAAACATGAATCCTAAACTCCCATAGCACTCTTGTCCCAGAGAGCAGAAAAGACAAAAACCTTATAAATTACACTGATGGAGAAGCCTGTGTAGTTTTTAGAGGGGTTTTATGTATTTCTTCTGGATGGATTCTTTTCAAAAACATTTTGAAAAAAAAGGCTTATCATAGCCAAACTATCAAATGCACTTCCAAGCTCAGTGGCTGAATTCACATCAGCAGCACTTTAAAGGAAGCGGAGAAATTATAAGTGAAAAAATATCTTACTAATTTCCAGACTGATAAATATCAGAACATTTTACATGTTGTCTTGGTAATGTGCTACGAAGTGTTGATAAACAGGAATACATCCATTTAATATTCCATGTCCCTGTCAGATCTTATATTCTTCACTTTCTTTCATTCAACTAAGCTCTCCCCTATGATTCAGTCTTTCCAGGCAGCATTATTTGTGTCGATATCCTGAGCTGATTTGATAACTTTCTGATAACATTATTCTGCTTGGAGAGTACGAATTCTAGCTGAGACTGTCCTTGGTCTGCTTTGTATAATTCCTTGAGCACGTTGCAGATGCTTGTACAAAAACACCATACATTGTGCTGGATATATTAGACACTTAAGTCCACTAACTCTATGGACAGGTTTGTGCATTAAGATTTAGACATGGGGTTTGTTGTTTTGTTGGTTTTTTTTCAGTGAAAGAAGTGGCTAAACTCTTCTAACCAGTCTCTGCTCACACTGGTATAGGTGTTTGGTTAGGATGGCTCAGTCTGGCGCAAATGTGCTCTTCATTTCAGCTGAGATGGTTTTGGTGTGTGAAGAAGAGCAGTTCAGTAGGTTGTTATGATCCCAGGCAACTTCAGTCTAGAAGTAATTTTGGGAAGTGACGTTTTCAGTCAGTTCAGACGCAGACAGGAAAAAGCATGTCTGCAATCTTACAAATTCCTGGGCTCTCCTTTCCTCTTTGTGTGCTTAACTGCTTTCTCTTTCCCCCTTCCTCATCTTCATTTTCTTCTTGTGATAGATGCCTGTACTATTTGCATCACTCATCACACAGATTTATCAAAGAATTATCTAAAGCCAGTATGACCTGTAGGGCTTCTCACAAAAGGCATTAGTGTTCTCCTGATTCAAAGGGTGGCCCCAGAAGGCAGTAGTAAGGACATTTGTTTGTTCTTCTTATGCAGTATCCAGGTGGGTCACCCATCCACGTGTGGAAAATCAGTGATCCCTGCTCAGTCTGACATTTCAGCAATAGGTGATTTAACCTCTCTGTTCTGACACTCTCTAATTCACCAGGACAGACAAAGTCCTCAGGTTTCAAAGGTCATGCAAAAATTGAAATGGGTTTTTGCACAGACGTGACTGTTGCCAGAAATTTGTGTAGGTGTGTTATGCTTTGCCTGATACGTAGTTATGTGTGTTTACAAATTCCATTGGAGGTTTGTGCCCTTTGCTTTAAATGTCATCCTACCCTGAAGGAAATGTCACCAGAGGTTCTCAGCTCTGGAGAGGGTGTCAGAAAAAGTCCTAAAGGAAGTAGGGGAGCAGAGCATTAGATGGGTAACAAGCCATGGGACCTGCACTTCCAGGAGGCAGAACAAAGGGAAGTCAGAGTAAAATGATTCCTGAAAGGTAGATCTAGTGCCTATGCTTCCAAAGTAGATGGCATGTGAGAGCTAGATCACAAATCAGCAGCTGGAGACAAAATATCATCCTGGGCTGAAATCTCTAGTACTACAAGATTATTTTCTTCCTGGAGACTTTTTTTTTTTTTAACTGAAATTTTCTGTGTTTTATTTATTCCTCTGATTAATTTTGCCTGTTGATTTGTGATTTGCAAGTTCTCTCCTTATGCTCCACCAATGTTTGAGAGTGTGGCTAATACAATCTCTGCTCCTTCTTGCAGATCACTTCTGACAGTATCAAGCACTGTCAGTCTTATCACCATCCTCCACAATACACTCCAGGATAGCTCTCTGCAGTCATTCCCCAACATTTATCATTACATTTTGGTAATGCTGCTTTTGTCAGTTTTTAGTTTACTCAAGTTGTAGTGTGTCTGAGCCGTGGGCAAACTTCCAAGGGGAAATTTAAATGACAGTCCACATAAGGCCCCCAAGGTAGAGGAGAAAAAGCCAGGCTTAAAGGGGGATCATCAAAGCTAAGGGTCCTGTTATATATTCAGATTCCATCTCCAGCACCTGTTTAAATCTTTGATAGCAGCACTGATCTTACCCATTTATCAACTCCGGTGTTTATCATCCTGAAGGAAATAGTAACTGTAAGGGGGAGCAGCTGACAGTAAAGAAATTAAGACTCAGGGGAGTGTAAATCACTCAGAAAAAGAAGAGTATTTTAGTTTGACCTTCAAAAGGACAGCTTTAGTGGGAATAGAGCCTCAAAGTATATGATGGAAAAAAGAAACTTTTACAAAAGTCTGCAACAATTCAAAAAGTTACAATAGGAGATACCTGTTTTTCACTAAAGGCTGTCTCTTGAAATAGCTGCAGCTGAATTATTACGGAAGAGGGAAGCTGAAAGTGAAGATGGATTCAGTAAGAAATTAAGAAGGTAAATGAACAATAAAAAATAAAAAGTAATTAGTGCAAGTAATACTGACTTCTTCAGCTTTAATAAGTTCATTAGGAATTATGTTAAAATTGTGATTGCTGTGAATTTATGTTAGTGTAGATTTCTGTTCACAGCACTTTCAAGATTAAGCTTTACAGTGCTGATATCATGAAATCAGGAGGGGCAAGTTTTCATTTACAGATGTTGGGAGTAAAGTAGATACATTAGAGTTAGTAGTCTATATTTCTTGTCATGAAACTATTGTGTTCTGGACTTTCATTAGAATTATCAAGCATTCAATTGCTATTTTTATCTGGTTTTATAGCATTTTTTTCAGAACCCATTAGCTTCATAAGGTTAATACATAGAAGTAAGCAGATTTTGAAAATTTCATTTTATTTTCTAAAAATCGAGGCCAGCTATACTTAGTAACAACTTTCACATATTGAAGTCTTCAGATTGCCCAAAATTTTAAGGATAATCCTCCTCTAGCACAGGAACTCTGTAAGTTACAAAGACAAAAATTGTGAACACACTAACTTAACTTGTGAATAATTTCAAAGAAAAAGAGTTAAGCCTAAAATGAATCTGGAATGAACTAAAAGTGCTGACATAAAAATTTGTTTTAGTGTTGTAATGAAATTTTGATAGTACTTACTTTGCATTAAATATAATTTCTGCAACTCCAGTTGCAGTTGTTGGGGTTTTTTTCCCTATTGGAATCTTACCTTAGAATTTCTCTTTTTTATTACATATTTGGTTTATTTCTGGTTTTAAATATATATGCATATACACTTATACATATACTTTATATATACCTCACAAGTCTATTTACTTTTATTTTAGACTTATTTCTTTTATGTACTGTAATTTTGTAATAAATTATGTAAAGAAACTAATGGCTATTGATATGCCATAGCAACTGAAACTTCTATAATTTGAGTTGTTACTTTCTTTTGGTTTAAATTTTGTAAGTAGCTTAAATTTGGTTTAAATTTTTCAAGCAGCTGTTGCTCAGTTCTTCTGAAATATGTTGTCCTTTTGTCTTTGGTGCCTCCAGTTTGAAACTTGAGATGTTTCTGCAGTCGTTGTTTCCTGAGAGAGGTCTGTGGCACAGAAGAGTATTTGTCTCTAAGTTTGATTTTTTTTTGAGTAGCACTTGCTAGGGATCTGCTATCCATAAGTCTTTGTTCTCACTATAGTTTAAGCTCACAAAGTTTGCCCAGTTTACTTGGATTTCTAGATTGCCTGTTACCTATTACCTTTCAGGACTGTTTTGTTTTAGCATTTGTATATAATTCCAGCTTAAATTCTCTGTAGGTGTGTTTCATATCACAGTCAATTTATCTCATTCAGAAAATAATTATATCCAACTTAAGTATACAGCAAAATTGTTCCAGTACTTTGTATTTGAAAAGGTTTTAGGCTGCAAGTGGCTCAATAAAGTGCTAATAATTAAGGGTTTCATTTAGCAGATCAGATTGCATTAAGTTCAGCTCAAAGTTGTTTAGACATGTCAACAATTAATTCTATAGAAACAAACATTTTTCATTAATGAGCTGGAACCCATTAATATACAACTCTTTGAAAACATAAGCTGCAATTATAGCAAAATGTAGTCCTCTTATGGAACAGCTACAAAGTTTGTCTCTTTCTAAAAGCTTTCCTAATGCCTCACTGATTTCTATTTCCTACTCATTAAATTATGGCCTAATTAGCGTAGAGCTTTGTTGTAGAGAAACAGTTTTCACTTTCTAAAATGTTGATCTTTTCATATTTCTACTTTCAGCAGTATTTTCTGTCTAAAAATGATGCAGCTCTGCATCAAAGCTGCCACTTCGTTTACTGTTATAAAATGCTGAGGTGGTGAGGACTGTGGAAATTACTGTAATTATGCAAGTATTTGTGTTTGCTTATTGTCTCACAGCTGCCTAAGCGTTATTTGAAGATAGGGCTCATCAGCAAATAAAAACTTCATTTACTGAATATTTTTTGTCTTTCATATTAAATTCCTACCAGTACAGTAGAAAAGACAAACGTTCAACCAAGAGAGATCCTTCACCTAGACCTAATTTCAAAGTTTTTGCTCTTCTGCAATATGGTGGAATAAAGATCATCTGTTTCTATCATTTTGTCTGCCTTAGCTTACGAATTGTCCATCTCTCTGTCTCTTACAACTTGGATATTCTTGGTGTGATTAAAATCTCATTTACCTGGTATTTGAATCTGATTAAAAATTCGACCTAAATTTAAGAAAACTTACTCAGCAAAATTTATTTTTTTAAATTAAAACTGCCCTGAAAAATAGGTTTGTCTGGTGGATATTTTTCTACCAAAAAAAAAAAAAAAATTCTTGGAAGTTCCCAGTCAGCTCTGTTTAGCTGCTGAAAGGGGGAACGTTTTGCTACTATAAATCATGCACAGCACTTAAAGATAATTTGTGGAGCAATTAAAGTAGCTAGTAAGGTTTTATGGTGTGCAATTATGTTTCTTCCATCAGAACATCATTAGGAGAATACTTGTTTGCCCTTGCAAGTGAGCTTGTTAAATGTAAAGAAAAATGCAACTGGCAAGCAATAAAGGGCAGATTAAGGGACAAATAAGATGTCCAAAGAGTTCTTTATGAGTGGGGATTTTTTTTTTGTCTGCTCAGCTTTTGTTTTTCTAGCATTCCCTAGAACAACAATAAGAGCTCAGAAAACCCATTTAATTCCATATAGTTGGCTGACAGTTTAAATGCAACTTCATGCATCAGTGGTAAATATACTGGGTTATAGCTAAGTAAAAAGGAGTGTGTGTTAAACTTGTGAACATCACAACATAGCATTGGATACACCTGGTTTTTTCAGAGTTTTAGTGACTCTCCAAAAGATAGGCTTGTGATTTTTAGGACTGTAGGAAAATTCAGGGTAGAAAGGATCTCAAAATGTCTAGTCCTGCCTCCTGCTCAAAGCAGCATCAACTAGAAGGACAAACAGGGTTGCTCAGTGATTTATCCAGTTGAGTTTTGAAAAATTCCAAGGATGCTCAGTTGGAAGCATGACCAGTTCATAGACTGCATGACCACTCTTGTCAGCATGTTCTGCTATTTGTTTGGCCTCATGGTGAGAATGTTTCTCCCTTCTCAGTCTTAATGCCGTTTGTTTTCATTTATCCTTGTTATCCCTCTTCTCTTCATGTGTCACTGTGAAAAGCCTGGCTTTGGCCCCTTGATAATCCCTCTGTAGACAGGGAATTGGTGGTGGGGTTGTTGTTTTCTTAAACTTCTTCATGATTAGACATCTACCATGATGTTTGTGGGAACACTGGGAAATTAGAATTCTTTAGCCTAATAAAGAGAAGACTTAGGCTAGCAAATAATAGCAGCTTTCAAGTACATAAAAGGTGTATTTAAACATTACATCTGATTCTGAGTTTCTGGTTCATATGTCCACTGAAGGTTATAAAGTTACTTGCATTAATCAGCATGGCAGAACAGAGTTGTCAGATGGAGCATACTCTAGCTGAACTCCAGCTTAAAAAGGATTAGTTTAAAGTACAGACAGAACTAAATCATGTTTTACTCTCTGTCAGAAACTTGATCTTTCAGCTGGAATAAAAAAAAAAAAGAAAGAAAGCAGAAATTAGTTTGTGGTATTTGTTCTGTTTAATCCATAGTTTTTAGAAGAGATAAAAATTGGATGAGAATAAGGTCTGTTCAGAGAAAATATCCAAACTTCTTTTCATATTAGGCATCCTCATGTTTTAGGTAGAAAGTAAAGGCAGGAAGAGATCTCTGTCTACTGGACAGGCTATTCCAGAGTAGCAGCATTTGTGTAGTTTTTTTTCTTGCTGCACTCCAGAGAGGAACAGAAGTAATTCATCTCTGTAGCAGTACACTCAATTCCCAGGTATCCACATAGAAGGTGTATTTAATTTCTCATTTCAGACTTCAACTGAGTAGTCTAATATTTTGGCTGATATTATTTTCCTTTAGGAGTGAAAACCACCACTTCTTTCAATCTGTGCAGCTAGAATAGAAGTAGAATATGAAAAAACCCAGGTCAGTAGACACTTAATAACTTGGGTAATAGATTTCTACACAACTTCACTCAGAATTTCCATTTCTTCTTCTCAGTTGTATCACCATCTCTTACTAGACTGCATTATAAGTTAACATTGAATTTACAGAATAATAAAAATATAAGTTTCTGCCATAAGTAATTCTGAATTTAAAATAAATTTAAGACAGCAGTAAGCCAAAGCTAGAAGACCAGTTATAACAGCAGATGACATAGTAAACAGTGGGGGTTTTTTTTCAGATTTTCAGATTTTAAAATTGTTTGAATTTGGGAATTAATATCCAGAAGGCAGATATGATGTATTAGTACACGTTCAGAATAAAACGATCCAGTTTTGTGATACTAAAATTATATAAAGTGGCATTTTAAGTTCTGCAGGGTGGACTTTCTACTCTCATTAAATTTCTGGATAATGCATATGCCAAACCATGCCTGACTGAAGGATTGTTCACTTTTGTGGTATTTTGGGTTATTTCTCAAACATTCCTTTCTCTAATGCTCTATGTAAGACTGCCATGCAAGAACGTGTGGTGATTGTAATTTCCTTTTGTCAGCAGTGGCTCAAGACAGATGTAACATTTCCTATGTAGTATTTCTGTTCTTGTCACTATAGTTTGTTTCATCACTTACTGGTTTGCCTTGGCCATGAAAGTTTCATTGATTATGGTTTTTTTATATGTGACGTTGTCATCAACCACCAACCTCCATCTACGGTGGCTGAACATCAGTCACCATGTTATCCACATGTTTTGCCAAAGAACATCTCAGGAAAATGAGACTAAACTCAAAAAAATGCTGCACAAGCAGATTTTGGAGTTGTCCTCTGGCTGAAAAGGGCTAGAGGCCATGAGTCTTCAGATCTTTGTCTGGAGTGTCATACCTTTAGGCACCAGCCAAGTTCCAAATTCTGAGAGCCCCTGAGAGGCCATTTGCTTCATGACTTTGCATCAGGACCTCCTTCAATTTCTCTGAGTAACCCTCTAGACAGATCTTTTTCAACATAGTCCCATGAATTCACAAATCCCATGGCCTGAGAATGTATTATCTATACTGTGCTTTTGCTGTCTGACAGCCTTCCCCTTTCTGGGGACTCTTTCAAGACACAGGGGACTCTGCGAGCCCATTTTTCCATCTCTTGGCAATGTTAACATTGCATCTGATTTTTAAGTGTCTTTCTCTGTTTGGTAGTATCATCAGGAAGAGAGGAAAGGTTTGAGTTGTTCATCCTCTATCTGCAAATACATGAGTTCCCTGCAGTTTCTGAGATTTATCTAATTCAGAGGGCTAATCTACCAGTATTCTATTGAGAACTTCTTATCCCAAAAGTGGACTCATTCTTCAGCACCTCCTTTGTCAAAAGCACATTGCTTTTCACCACAGACACCAGTCCCCAAGATTGTTTCTGCTGGTAGTTGGGAAAACTAAATGTAGGATCATCTCCTGCTAGAGGTTCTTAAACTAGATAAATGAGTTATGTCAAGGCCCAATATGAGACTAGCAGGATGAGGGCTATCCTCAGCACTCTCTGGAATTCAATAAAAGCTCTGTTTCCATCCAGAGATAGCTTTGGGTAGTTATGATACAGGAGGTATATTACTGACACATACCAAGATGCTGCTTCCACCCAAGTGCAGTTCATCAGGCATTATAATCCCTCAGGACCTTGTGTGACCTACTTTGTACCCACACTTTCTTTTGGTTGGACTCTGAGCCTTACACATCAGGGAAGAGTTGCCTACAAGCAGTGACTCCAAGGTACAACAAAAAGGTTATTTGGCACATTCATGCTCAAATGCCCTTCTGTGCTTTTCCTTACAGACTTTTAAAAAACTGAATTGTGCTTGAGTGAGTATTAGAGCACTCACAGTGGGGCCACAGTCGTGTGTGTCTCTATGGACTGCTCCACTAGTAGTATAGTTCTCAAGCCTGATTTAAGGGAGCAACACTATTGATAGACTATTAGAAAACAGTCTAAATGAGGTTATATTTTGCAGCGCAAATTCCTGAGCAATAATTGCAGTAAATTTCCTATCCACATCTATGAAGCTGTCTGATGCTTTTTTAGACAGTGTATCTCTGTTCCATTAATCACGTCTGGTTTTTGGCCCACACTCTTTCCCAGTAGAATTTAGACTGGTAGAAAGTTGTCCAGTCTTCATCTCGGCCTCTGGATCCTCTCTTGCCTTGGTCTTTAGGCTAGTGCCTTCTTTTTTCACTTTCTTGGCCTTGGTTCATTCTTGACCATGCAGCTCCTGTGTTCTTTGCCTCTTCTGGCTCCACTCCCATCTTGGCTTCTAGGTCTTCCTCCTATTTGTACCTGACAACCCCCATGAAGAACAACACTGTTCAAGCAGGATCTCAGGTCTTAAATATCTACTTGTCCTGTTCTTTTATTGGTTTGAGCTTTTTTATAATTTTATGTTGGCTATTATCTAAATTCATGTCGTTAAGATGAAAGAATTGTGCTGGAGTTGTTAATTTTTCAGTAGTTGCCTCTATTTTTTAAGACTTCTGTTAATTTTTGTGAAGGAAGCAGGAGGAAAAGCTCATTTTAGCCTCAGTGAGCTTTTAGCTTTTGTTTAGCATTTGAATGAAGGGAAAGTACTTAAATCTCATTATTTCTCTGCAATTAGCCACCCTTTTGGGTGAACTCCCTGAGTCAAAGAGCTACATTAAGAATGAACATTCAAGTTTTTCAACTGTTAAGTCAAGGCCATAGTGGCAGACAAGGCATTAGTTATTGGGCAGGAAGGAGACAGATGGACGGGTTTTTGGCTTTTATGTTTTCTGAAGCAATGGGTGTAATACATCTTCCAGCAGTCTCTCTATGCATGAATTGTTCGGTTTTTTAAAAAGACATTTTTTCCTTATGTCAGCCTAATGATTTATTCTCCATATTAATTCAGTGACTTGATAATTTCAAAATTCAGGAGCAAATTATTATTGATTCATTGGTTGATTCGTTCAGTCTTTGATTTGATATATTCATTGTTTATTTTTAATTAGCTGAACAATTTGCAGTAATTTAGCTCCAGTCATTGTTATTGTTATTCACTTCTTCCTTTAATCATAATCCCTACACAGAGAAGAGAATTGATCTTTCAAATTGCATCGTTAACTCCAAGTTTGTCAATAACTTGGCAAATAACTTCAGTTACTTAAGCCATTTTTTCTAAATTAATACTCCTGTGTCCCCCCCAAATGAACTATAAAGCCAGTAATTAAAAGCAAATAAGGAAGATTCATGTGTTTTGAGGGAAAGATATATCATAGGTGAATACAAAGCCGAGAGACCGTGGCTCTGTGTCAGTCAGGGTCTGTCAGTGCCTGCTGAGTGGTGCGAGGTGCCTTGAGGAAGCCGTGCAAGTAAGATACTCCACATTTGGGCTGCCCTTCAAATCAAGTCATCATGAATTAATGTCTGGGGCTCCTCTGTGGTTTCCAGCTGGTTTAGCTTCATTTTAGCACATTATTCCCAAGTATAAGGGTGTCTCTCTTCCTCTCATTTTGGTACATTCTTCTGTTGTGACAATGCTTCCCAACATTGTGTCTGTTGTCAACTTATTTCACCTTTCATTATCTATGAAAAATACTTATATTCTTAAATAATCATAGAATAGTTTGGGTTGAAAGGGACTTTTAACAGATCCTTTAACATCTAGTCTAACCCTCACGTAAGATTTGTCCAGAAAGCAACCTACAGAGGAAATCCTCTTCTGTCCTTTTAGTCCAACTGCAATGATTTTCTTCTACCCAACTGTCGATGTCTTATTTGGATTGCACACAACTGTGCTTTTTTTACTACATGTGATTCAAAAAAGATAACATTGTTCCTAATTCCCATTTCGCAACAGTGGAATTAGGGAAGAGCAACAGTCAATAGATGTGGGTTTACTTTAAAGAAATACCATGGGAACCCAATTTGATTAATAGGTTAACTACATTTTTCCTGTTATTAGGCAAGGACATTTACTTTTTTATGATTTCTGAGAAAAGCTGAATTGCTTTTTTTTCTTTCCCTTTGAGAAAATAAACAAATCTGGAGATCTGGCCTGACTCAAAATTGAGCATTGCAACAATTCTGTGATGTTCTCTAGGCATATTATTCTTGACTTTAAATGACAATTTTATTGCAAACATTCAGGTAAAATGTTTTGATTTATGGTCTTTTCATGGTAGATTTACCGAATGCATAAAAATTCAGTGAAATCAAATAGGATTTTCATTAAATTCTGCATGCAAAAACATTTTGGTATAAGTGAGAGATCACAATTTTAGTTTTATTTTAATGTGTGCTTTTATTCTTTACTGTTGTATCAGTTGTACAATCTTTTTCACCCCTGACGTTTTCTCATTAATATTTTAATCATGCTTCAATAGGTTTATGAAAAAATTACGGGAATTTCAAGTACTGGGTTTTTTTGTAAGTGTTACATTTGGTGGATAGTAAACCTGTTATAGGAGGGTATGCAATTAAAATTAACAGTATATTTCATGTTCTGTGTGAAATAAGAAATGAGAAATACATCTTGTCTCCTCTTAACATCATCTCGTGATGAGGTATTTTAAGCAAAGCTCTGATCATTAATGTGAAGAAGGGCCAACCCTGTCCTTCTCATTACCAGTCAGCAGGATGTGCCTACAGAGAAAATGAGACACTACAACTCCTCAAAGGCCTCAGAAAAAAAGAAAGGATTGATACTAAACATCCCAAATGCCCATATGATTGGAGAAAAAGATCTCCAATAGGCTGAAATCAAAAATCTTGCCTTGAGAAAGGAAGGGATGCTCTGTTGCAGGGTGTTCCGTAAGGATATGTATGGTTATTTACTTGGAGGGAATAAGTAAATGTTTCCTGGAGACATTGTAAGGCATTAAGTTTCTCTAATAGTGTGCCAGTTGAGGGATTTGGAATAAATTTTACATAAACATACACTAGTGTTCAAAAGCTTGTAATAGATGACGTGGTTTAAACTGTATTTAAATAGCATAAATTTGCTCCTACTAGACTGGGTTTGAAATAACTTTATGTGGTTAAACTTACATAACAAAGAAAACTTTAATTTTTTTTTCAGGTCCCAAAACTAACCTCTGAATTTAAAAAACAGGGACTAAATGTAAGTTTTAATAATTATTGATTTAGAAGTGGTAATCAAACCATGTGTTCATTTATAAATTCTAATTCCTCTGGGCATTGCTGGGAAACACTAGTTAAGAAGTTGTTTTCTTTTTTTCTTGGTAATATTGAAATAGGTTCCAAAAATTCTGTCTGAAGTAAGAAAAAGTTTTTCTCTCAAAAACTTTATTTCCTTCCAGTCTTAGAAAAATACACCTGTCAATATCAATTTATTTCTTAATCTTTTATGCAGCAAAGCTAGGGCAAATAATAATCTTCAAGAAGTTTGGATAATTTTTGGTTCCAAGCATTTCCAGCATGTTCCACCTGGGATATGTTGTGATTATTGGAGCAAAACTCATTTGTGTTGGAACGCTGGCATATTTTATTTAGCAGACTTTGATAGGAGCAATTTTAATGGCAGGAATCACAAAAGCTTAACCAATTTCCCCTTCTTTCTGCAGTAAAAAGGTTTTGTAGTAGAACAAATAGGTTTTTCTGAGTGTTCTATACAATGTTACGCATGAAGTGCTTTAGAATGCTTGCCAAACCGGTGTTAGTATTTTACAGGGAAGCCATTCTGTTTGTGAAAGGCATTGAATTAAGAGACAAAAAGAACAAAACCCTTAAATTATGCTTCATGTAAATGTGCACGTTAGGAAACATTGCAAAACAAAGCCATTGTTATTTGTGTCCCTTGCAAAAGTCACATGGATTTTGTGACTGATGTCATACACTGCAGTAACCCAGGAGCTCAGAATTGGACAGACTCATATCTGATTAGTAGCTTAATAAGCTCTATTACTTCAGAAATTAATTCACAAATAGTGATAAATATATGCACTCTTATAGGAAATGGTATCTAGTATGCTTGTCACCTGGAAAACTGTCTTGCTGTTGAGTGAATCGGTTGAACACCATGGGAAGAGGGGGAAAAACTCCAAACAAACCCAACTCCCAGATGTTTCTATACAATGCAGAATCTCAACATTGCTCTTACAGATCTCTGCCTTTGTTACATTCCGACAGTATATATATAAAAATATACATATATATATATCTATATTTTGAAAAAAAACCAAAACATGTTCTAAATTATTTCCACTATGTTAATTATGGGATTTTCAGTAGGGAAACTCATTTATTAATTTAATTTTATTTACCCTTTCTTCCTCATCATAGGAAACTCTATAATTTTGCCTTTTTGATGTAAGATGAAACATGATCAGCCTTACAAAGGAAAGCAAATAAACATTATGTCTTTGTTTCAAGACTTTTAGTAGAGTCCTTTCAGAATTCATAATTACTGAAGCCCTACTTCGATAGTCTTAGTTTTCTAGTGACTGTATTTGCAAATTTCAAATGCTAACATTTAACTAAGTCTGTGTTTTGTCTGTGACTTAGTGGCCTGTATCAATAGATATTTCCTTTTCTGTTTCTCTGTTATCATTAATGTCTCTGTGGAAGCTGTGTTTTAAAAATGGAGAAGGGATGATTTTTGAAGATCATGGAGATGATAGCGCTGCAGCAAATTTGCAGGAAAATCAAAATGGATGTGACTGTGGCCTATAATGAACTTGAGGAGGCAGCAGCACTTGCATCTAACTGCAAACTTCTCTTCCAAACCTTTTCAAGCCCCAGAAGCCACAGCAAATCATGGAATCATTTAGACTGGAAAAGACCAGGAAGGAGTTCAATTGTACGTGGCTTAAATGAGTCCAGTATTTCTCTGAGCTGGGGCATTTTGTCCCTATGAGACACACCAGTGAATCAACATCAGAGAGAGAAACACAACCAGGTAATCATTTCACACAAGCAGAGCATTGTTCAGTAATCATCTCTCACCATTCCTATTTTATCCTTTAAACAAAATCAAAGGAATAACCATAAAAAGAACTTTCCTCTCCCATAGGATAAACAACTGTATTTTTAAAAATGTAACTAAAATCTCTTTGTCCTTCTAAAACACAGAGTAAAACTGGAATACTTTCACCAACAGGATTATTAGTTTCCTTGGATTGTATTTTTTCTTCTTTTTGTTCTGATTGTGTCTGCACAGAAGCCAATCTATATGTAAGGGATGCTTTGTTTTCTAAATCATAAATAGGCATAGTTTAGTAACAGAAATATTGTCCTATGTGTCAATGGAAACTGAGATTCAGTATGAAGCATGCATGCAATTACAGTGAACTGTGCGTGCACAAGAACTCACCTAGTTATGTTTGAGAGTTACTGCCAAATTTTGTAGGTAAAAAATCACTATGCTTTAAAAGACTCACTTTAGGTTTACTGCAGGTCCCAAGCTCTCACTAAAACTTGCAATACAGGGGCAAATCAGTTAAGAAATGACCATTGAACCCAAGGGACTTTTGCATTGGCTCTCTGGTGAGTTTTAAAATAATACTGGGTGCACCACATAGTGTATCATGGGAGTCTAATAAAGTAAAGAGAGCTTGCATTTCTGTAAAATTGAAGGGCTGCTATAGAGAAATACATTTTCCTGTGCTGAAAAAAGTAGTGTCTTTTTTTGTTGTTGTTTGATTTGGTTTTGTTTGGGGGTTTTTTGTTTGTTTGTTTGTTTTTGTCTGCAGAAGTATTTAGAATTCATACAGGTTTGCTATGTGAATGTCACCTGTTCCAGCATAATTATTTATTCCTATCGTTCTGCTAGCCACAGTGAGAGGACTTACTATCCCATGCTATGATTTCTCACTCTGGTGAATGAGGAAGAGAAAATCAGACAAAATTATCTGAGCAATGAGAAGAAAATATGTGTTTTGTTAGTGACATACTGTCTTTGTATGTGTTGTGTAGAAGCCCTGTGCCAGCAGAAAGGTTCTGGCAGTGCAGGGACACAGCAAGGAGCAGAACAGTAGGATGGAATTTAACAGCTTCTGAGTCAGTGGTGGAGACTTTCAGGGATGAGCTAGTGAGAGGGGACTTTCATGATGAGAAACAAAAGGGAAAGTAAAATGTGTTTCAGTGTCAAAGGCTAAATTGTAAAGCAGGTTTCTAATATAAACCAGAGGTTCAGATAAAGAGAAAAATCTTCAGGATATATAGGATGGTGCAAATAGAGAAGATGGAGGGGAGGGCGAGATCGGAGAAGTAGAATAAGCATGGAGGAGAGTGTAGAAGAGAGGTCAGAAAGTCTACTGGAGTTTCTTAAGAGAAGGAGGAAAAGTTTTAATTTGATTTAAAAATACCACAAAGGCTGAGGAAAGTGATTGATAAGGTGCAGCTTCTGGAATATAAAATATACGTCACCTGACATGTGGGGTGTACTTAGTGGAAAGACTTAAAGAGATGATGAGCAACAGTCAAGACAAGAGGGCTTCAAGTCTGAAAGTGTTCTTTCAGTGGTCTGAAAGGAGATGGTTAGAGCAGGTGACATCAGAGCAGGAATGAATTGTAGTATAGTTTCAAGGATGGGGATAGGCTTTCTCATAGCAAAAATCACATGAAGGACAAGCGTTATGTCAGCTATGAAAGCCTCTCAAGGTTTTCCTAATAACTGGGCTCTAAGAAGAAAGTCAGAGCCTGAAATTCACTGCCTAATCCAGGTGCCCAGCAAAGTAAAAGCTGTAATAATATCCTGTGACTGACTAGCCCTCTAGTTTATCTGGTTGAGATGCATAAACAAGAACAAAGTTTAGTGGGGAAGGAGATACAACAGAGTAAAGCAGCCTATAGAAGATAAAATTAAAGCTCTCTTGTTTCTGTAAGTTCCTGCCACTCAAAATAGACCTAGGTTTAGATAGCTCGCTCCCAAATGCAGTGCAAGGGGAACATAGTTTTAAAATCGAAGCAGGTGAGGTATGGAGTCACCAAGAGTTGGAGGAAAGCACAGCTGCATAAAACAGGGAAATGGTGTAAGTAAAATTCTGAAAGCCCAGTGCTGCAGACCCATTCATCACTTTGGGATACATGGCTTGAACACTGTCTCGATCCTATACGCCCTTTTTCCAAAGAACTGAGGAGGGATCCTTCACATGCATGACAGCTATTCTACGCCAACACCAGGCAAACTTTTGCCATGCTAAATAACTCTGTCTCAGCTGTGGAGTTTGAGGTTTCCTTTTTCTTTCCTTCTAAGTTTCATGCAGAATAATTGGAACAGAACGGGAATTCAGATTTTCCCATCGGATGTTTAATTTGTCCAGCCCCTTTTACTATCTCTCCCCAGTGTTTTAGTTGCTAAGAGTTTTCCCAGTCTCAGCAGCACAAGTAATTTGTATTATCTTTTGCTTTGCATGTTAAAGAGAGTCTGTTCTCCACGTGCCTGGAGTAGGTGCTAAAGGCAAAGGCACACAGCTATCACAGCTGTTTCTTCATTCACCATCTGAAATGAGATTACAAAAGGATCTGGGAATTATGCATCTATTTAAGAATAATTTGGAGATTACTGGAAAAAAATGGAACAGCTGCTCTCTGTGGAAGCCAATAGCACTATGGCAGAAGTAGAATCAGCTCCCTTTAAGCCAGATGTCTCTAAATTAGGAACAGACCAAATAAAATACTTAAATATTGATGTGCTATATGAAGATACTGTAATCTCTTAGTTTGGATTTTGTTTCTGACAAAGGAACCCAAAGCTCACTTCAGTACACAATCATAGCAATCTTTGTGTGAGGACTGTCTGGCATGTCAGAATGAGATCCAAATGGGTAAAACACTGAACAAGTGGTTCTTTGAAGCTGGATATCCAGGAAGGTTAGGAAGAAGGCTGAGTGTAGTTTGTAGACCCATGTTGATATTCCAGAGCAGACAGCTTACGAATACCTATATGGAAGTCCTTCTTTCTGGTCTGGTCACCTGACCTGTAGCCTTCTTCTCAGAGCATATGTCTATGATTGTTCATTAATAGGGGGCAAGGCTTGGCCTTTTCTTGTAAAGGATAGCTATTTGGTGGTACTGCTTACTTCTTATATACATTCAAAAAGTTTGATTTTCAAAGAAAGAAGTCTTGGGTTCAAAATTCTCCTTAGCCCCTGTATTCCTGGCTGTAGTCCTGAAGATTATCTTAACCACCAATTTACAGTAGACAGGGCAGAGAGGTACTTCTTTAAAAGTGAAAGGAGTAGGAAATTCATTGTCAGACACCACAATGTTTGTCATGGTAGCCAAGGCAGTCACACTTTTCTGGGAGAAGCACCATTCTGCAGGGTCCATCAGGTGCAATTACAGCAGAGCAGCTCCACTGACTCAAACTCACCTTACTGGGTGCGTATAATATTTAAAATTTAAGCCACAATGGTGAATACAGATTGAAAATAACAAGGTAATTTATGAGATGTTAGCTGGCATATGGTGTACATCAAAAAAGAGCATTAAAAAATAGGTGGAACACCAGCTTTGTGATTAGTACTGATGCTACCAACCCAGCAGCAGCTGAGCATGTGACAGCCACAGCTGCGTAACTCCAATGGAGCATCTGCACTGCGCTGCTACAGGGAGTCCAGGCAAATGAAATGCAGTCCGTGTTTGCTGTACTGAGTATAATCAGCTGTCACTGTTTAGTCACATAACCCATTATTCTGGTTACTGTTCTTCACATAACATCTCTACTAATTCACATTAGTAGGGATGTTACATTCTTCGGACAATACTATTTCTCTGAAAAATAAGATCATCTAACAGGCAAGTCTACTTGTATGGCAATAATGGACACTAAGAAGAAGACTAGGTTACCTGAGGAATTCAGAATTATTGTGTTGTGAATACTGGTATAAGTGTTACATAATGCCAAAGAAAAATACAGGTGCTTCAATTTTTTGGGAAGTAAATCTTGCTTTTGAACTGGAATAGCCACCTCCTTGATTCAAGTGATCACACACCAGCTATAAACTGTCTCTGACAGTTTGGTTAAACATACAAGTCAAGATTTTCAGGCAACACATTCTAATCAAGTTAGAAAAATATAAACACATAAAAATCTTTTGAAAGACAAATGAAAGAAAATTTAATATAAAGAGTCATGTGGTTAGAACTAGGAGCTTCTAGGCAGCAGAGCTATAGATTTTTTTTTTACCTTAAATCTCTTTTTCCCTGTAACCTACCATGGTTATTATCAAGCGGAAAAAGCGAATAAAATAGCAGCAAGGAATGTGTTTAATATTGAATGTCATCCTTTGTCATAGATACATACAAAAGTATTAGAAGTGATTTCTCATTGTTGGGTTTTCAGCTGGAGGCACCCAGTGAAAAAGAATGCAGCTTATAGAAAATAATACATGAAAAAGTTACTTTTGTGAACATTATGTGTACATGTGCACTACTTGCTTATTCTGTTGAGGAGATTGGTACATTATGTTCTGGGGCTTGTTATCCATGGGCCAGATGGTGCTGTCACTTGCACCAGGTGAGGAACCAGTTCAGGATCCTTCTAAATGAAGCAATCGATGAGTTGAAATGTATTGTTTGGTAATGTTTGTCATCCAAATTTATCAGAGGAGCTATGGTACAAAGTGCAGACAGTTCTGCCTGTCTGTTTTTAATGAACAAGATGAAGATATAATGCATAGCAGCATAGAGACTTCATTTCCCTCTAGTGCTGGTGTTAAGGGGCTGCTAAAACTTTCTTGTACACAGAATTTATACAGGCTACAAAGGATTCTGCGAACCAAAAATCACCTAATAAGGTTTGAAAATCTTGAGGCTTATGCAACTATTTGTTCTCTGGTGAAGAGGGCTAAAGTAATGATTACAGAGATGGAAGGATAATTTGCCTAACACATGGCAGAAAACATTCAAGAGGGTCTCAATCAGACCAGATAGTGTTTATATGAAGGACTGTCACTGAGATATGTTTCCACTTTCCCTCCCTCATGATCTTTTTCTGTCAGCTTGTTTAGCCTATTTATTATTTATTAATGATTGTCAGTTAGTCATTCTGATCTCAATTTTCCTATCTAAGAACTTAAGGTAAGACTTTTTTATTCTGATCTTGATCATAGGGACAATGAGACTCTCACTTGAAGTCCCTGTCAACTGGTTGTTGAACTATGTTAAGGCACATTATTGTTAATTTGGCACAAGCAAGAGGGAATAAATGGCAATACTGAGGTGTTTGCATGTTCCAAGTTGTGCCCAAATTTTGCAAGGTGTCATTGAAGGTGTCTCACAGGGGATGTATCTTTTCTATCTGTAATCTAAACAAGATTGTTTATGTTTGTTACCAGATTAGTGATTAGTGCATCAGCTTTGATGTTGTTCATCAAGAAGCTGTAAAGAAAATTTTAAAAATCATGAGCCAAGACTTGTGATTCTGACCATCTTGGCTTGTAGAAGATTCATGAGACATCTTGTGTCTCCACTGAGAGGTGTAGCCAGTGTGTCATTTTGAAGAAGCGCATTTTGGTTTTCCTCCAGCAGGAAAGCAAACATTGAAAAAAAACTGTAATCAGGATCAGATTTTTTTTGGTTTCAGTTATCTACTGTCCAAGATCAAAGCTCTGACTCCTGAACAAGGAGAAGCTGCCCAAAGGTTAATCCATAATTCATCTAATTGAAACTTGCATGATAGACGTGACCAGAATACGGACCAGAAGTAGTAGGTTGTATGGGAGTTTTGGCTGAAGACCTGAGATGAGGTTGAAAAGATCCGGCAGGGATCCAGGGTAATGAACTAAGGTACTCTGACTCCTTCTTGGAGGCATGGATCCACAAATGTGTGTGAATTAAAGCACAACTGAAAAGAAACATAGTATGACAAGCCATGTACATTTAGATTATAATGGTTTTAGGAGCTTCATAGAATTTTTGTAGGGTTTGTTCCCCCTCTCGTTTTCTGACATATTTATGGAATTTTCATTGTCTCAATCATTCTACTCTTGCTGGAAGAAAAGGCAAAATAATTTTATTAATTCAAGTGTCTTCCTGTGCTGTTACTCCAATTCTTTTTTCTTTTTATTTTTTAATAAACCATGTTCCTTGGTTTCATTCTCTTGTAATATTCTGGTCTGCATTGCTATGATATAGTCTTATTGATTATAGCCATCTTACTACATCCTTTGTAAGGGCTAGAAGAATTTCTTACGATGTGCCAAATTTTTGAGTATATTCATAAAGAGATGGAGCATTGAAAAGATTCCCCAAGAGTCATCTCATCCCACTTGTGCAAGATCAGCTGATATTTTATGATGACTATTTTTCTAACCTGTTCCTAAAAATTTTCTGATTTGCTGTGTGAACTCATTCTTTCTACAATAAATAAATATATTAAAACTGCCGTGTACTAAAAGAGCTGCATTGAATTAGTGAGAATTTTTTCAGTATAAATTTTTTAGTAGATATTTCAGCTTCAAAAGCATGAAGTCCCTTCACTTAAGTATTATTAGATAAAAATTGTATTCTGTCATCTTTGTTCACCATTAACAAGTGCTTTATTTCTATATAATGAATTAATAAATCAAATGGATTAAATCCCTGAAGAAAGAAAGGAATTTTTAGCAGATATTTAGGAAATTACTTGAGCTCCTCAACAATGAATGACTTCCTAGATGACAGCAACTACTTCAAGCTGAAAAACCAACAGCTATTCTCTATCCTTGAGAAGAAATACAAACCGTTGCTTGCTCACAATTGCGGCCCTCAAACCTTATCTATTTTGTACCGAAGTCACTTCACTGCACAGCAGCCAAGCTCAACAGCCCCATTTTAGTGTGTAACAGCTGAACCCCACTGAGACAGTGTGTCTGCACCCCTAAGCCTCAGCTCCACATGGCCCCTTGGGTCCCATGTGCCCCAGGCTAAATTCTGTTTGCAGGGACCTCACGAGCACAGCTTGAGGTAGGACATGTGATGGGTTTCTTGGCTGGAGAGAAACTGCCTGATATTTCCTGAAATTGCCTTACATTGCAGTTGCTGGGATTGATAATATTCTGGACTTGTAGCTGAGCTCCTGCATCAAAGTTGTGCTAAATGGCCAATATAATTTGTGTGCTGGAGTGGAACTGCAGCAGTTCAGTATTCTCTTTATTCAAAATGGTTTACAGTTTTGTTTAAGATTTTAGATTGTGATCTAAGTATTCATTGTCTGTAAAAACCAGGGAAAATCCTTTCCTGCTGGTTGTGAAGCAGCACCAGTGGATTTTTTCACATTTAGGTAAAATATCTAAGTAACAATCTGGAAATGCTCAATATTTTTAATAGGAAGCAAAGGATTAGTAGAAAATGTGATTTCTGCAAAATAGAGTAAAACAATCAAGCCTTATAACTTCTGATGGAAACTTAAACTTTAGGACATTTTTTCCCTTCTGAATACCAGTTAAAGCATTCACTTTAAAGAAAGTGTTATAAATATCTTGCTGCTGTCTCTCACAGGATCGTTCTGGACAAAATTTCCAGCCCATGATAAACACATCACGGGACGAGTGAGCAATTGGCTCACAGACCATGCACAAAGGGTTACAGTGAATGGGTGACATCAGACTGGGGACCTGGCACTAGCGGGGTTCCAGAGGGCTCCATCCTCAGCCCTGTGCTCTTCAACATCTTCATAAATGACTCGGAGGCAGGACTCTTGGGGATGGTGCTGTGCAGAACATTGATGGACTCAATGATCCTAGTTGATCACTTCCAACTCAGCTTATTCTGTGATTCTGTGCTATCCAAAAACAAAGTGGCACTTTTCAAATTCAAAACTTAATAGCAAGATCTGTTCTTGTAAAATCGTGTGTGTATAAAGCTTAAGGATTTATTTTGAGGCTTTGAAAAAATATTCTCTTATCCTTTCTCTACAAATTTTGTATCTTAGTTGCCGTAAAAACCATACAAATAAGTTGAATATAAATATTTGCTGTCTTTTTCCTGGGGTAATTTATTTCATTTGAATGTAATTTGGTCAGTGTGAAATCCCAGCTTTTAAGTGGTAATCTTATAATAAATTAATATGCCTAATAGCAAAAGAGTTTGGGTTTGGATTGTTGGGGATTTTTTTGGTATGATATTACTAGCTTTGTTTCTAAATTACAGCCCACCGATCAGTGAAATGATCCTTCGTCTCTATAGTTACACTCTATCCAAGCAGCACTAATCTTGTTACTGCTTCTCGCCATTCTGCAGAGGGAAATAATGGCTGGGGCAAGCCAGGGAAGAGGAGAGGCAGGAAGAGACTGCAGAGCTCAGAAGTGGGTACTGCAATAGCAGCTGCTGATACTGCTCTACAATCAGAGGATTGCTTTGTGTAGTATTTCTAAGCATCCCTGGAATCGAGACTTTTGTGTGTTAGTCCTGAGGATGAGATGCAGCTGTTGATGGGTTCTGAACATGAAGTTAAATGTAAAAAATTTTTCATGCTTCCCAGTGTTTAAGTTATGGGGGAGAAGTCCAGTCTGTGTCTCCCCATGGGACAGTAAAGAGCTCTCATTCAAGGATCAGCCTTGCTCCTAAATGCCAGCCCTCCCCAGCCTGGAGGGGTCTGGAAGACCCCAGAACATCCAGATTTCAGAGTCTGGCTTATTTCAGAGGATGATCTTGCTAATCCTCTTGCTCCTTTGCAAAGGTGAGGAGGAATAAGGTAGTTTATAAAATGTCTTCTCTCCAGCGTCAGAAGTTGTACCCATGAGCAATGTCCCCTCCACATTTCTGATGGGGCTCAGCCTGACAGCGGTGCTGCTGAGGAGAGGTGACTGCCATCTCTTGGTGTGAGTAGTGCTGGGACTTTCAGCTACTCTGCCCCTGCTCTGTGTCATAAAGGCAGCTCTAGAAGTGACATCCCTTGCTTTTTGGCACAAATTAATTGTTTTCAGGGGACATTTTTTTTAATGTGTTTATTGACAATCATGTACATGAAGCAGACTGTGGGCAAGGGAATGTGTCTGCCTCAGTGCAACAGTGAAGACCCAATTTTGACAGTCAACTCCAAAAAAATAACTTATCACTGAGTGCTGCTAGCTCCAGAACAGATCTCTGATTGTCTGAAATAATAATTTCCATTGCAGTTGCACACATCCTCCAAGATCCTGACCATGGAGGATGTTGAAACTTCCTTCCGTTTGCAGCTCAGCTCTCACAAATACAAAGATATGCGACAAATAGACAGAAGATCTCTATAATTAGGGTGCATTGCCTGGTGGTTGTCTTCCCCTTTCCTGTTGGGATTCATAGCTTTAGTTTACTCCACAACATTTAATTTTCTGGTCACCCTGAGTTTTCTAGATGACTAGGTAACAAGCATATCTACAGGGAAGCTTGTCAGGTGTGTTTTGCACGTGTTTTCACTTGCTATTTCTTTCTACTGACTGCAAAGGATGGAACTGCTGGCAGTCTTATGTAGCTACTAATTTGAATGTCTAAATTAGGTAAAATGGGCTCCACCTGAGATGCTTGTCTAGTTTCTGTCATTTGTAAAGGATTTATGCCTGTGTGGATGGGAGCCCACATTAGGTTTATTTTTCAGTAGCTTTCTGGCACATTGCAATGGCCTTGTGATAACTGAACATTCACTTCTCATAAAAAATTGAGGTAGAAAGATTCACTGTTAGTATCTCAGAACCATAATTCTTGCAAATAAGATTTTTGTGGTGGGTTTGTTCTTGTCAAAATAACTTGTATGTATTAGTTCTTAATTCGCTAAGAAAAAATGACAGTTTTTTATTTGCAAACAGATTCTAAAAGAGCAATGAAGAGAGATAAGTGGAAAATAACATCTATTTGCTTGTGGAAAGCAGAAGAAAGTCAATATTAGTCAAGCTGACAAACAATCACATGAAAGTACTGAAGGCTGCCAGAGTTCCCATGCTGGTACAATAGTGGACTCCTGAAGTTTGTTCCTAAGATAAGTAGAGAAAATCAGAACAGCTCCTTCAGCATATAGCACTTGGGTTTATGCCACTGCAGATTTGCATTCCAATACTTTACCTTGTTTACTGCTCAGGCTTTTTCACCACTCAAAATTTGTGTATGTTACTTAACGACCACCTGCCATAGGAAATCATTCTTCTTGCTCTATGGTGAATCCATCTCTGCAACTGCTGTGTCAGTGCTGACAGACACTCATGTGTCCCTGGGTCCTCCCACTTCCCAAATCAGTTCTTTCCCTGCTCTCCCTGTGCTCTCGTGTGGCTTCCTTAGCCCCAGTCCCTGCCCTGCCTGCTGCCATCTGCCATATCAGACCTGAGAAGAGCTGAAGAAAGAGTGATTGAGGGCGAAGGAGAGGTGCTCTTGTCAGGCAGGCTGTAAATGGAGGAGTCGAAGCCCAAGGCCTGAGGCTGAAACTGTACCTCCTCTTCTCACCTCCTCTCCTGTGGATGGTGCTGGGTTTCTAGGAAGGAATAGGGAATTACACATCCTCCATGCTATAAGGTCCACAGAGTGGGCTTTTGGCATAGGGAGACCACTGTAGGACTGGATTCAACTGGGCTGGGCATAGAAAGAGCTCTGTGGCCCCATCTATTGCTGAACATCTTAAAGATTCAACCTTGAAGCATGTGAGGATTTTTTATTTTTTTCCTACCAATCATTTGAAGCTGCTCTACCTTAACAGGTTCACGGGCTAAGAAGGAAGCTCAAGTCTCATTGGTGTTCCTGCTCCCCTCTCCCACGGTGCTTCTACAAGGTGTTTGGAAAGGTAGGAGTTAAAATGCTATGTCTAGAGCTACATACTCACAAAAGCTATGGGTGACAGCAGCAGGCCTGGGTCCTAGTGAGCATCCATCTACAAAGCAGCTTTATGAACCAAGGTTCCTACAACTGAATTAATGAGGACATAAGATTGGGGTAGCTTCTCAGGAGAAATGAAAAACAAGGTAGGTAGGGCAATTTCCACCAATACTAAAGCTGTGAGTGAATGGGATATGGTTGAAGAGAAGGAAGGAAAATGAGCAGTAAAAGAATATGTACTTATCAAGTACATTTACAGCTGGGTGGGGAACTGGAGAGGTGGGCTGCTTACCGTTGGCCTTTACAAAAGGAAAGCTGGATTTTGCCATTTAGAGTTACACTTATTTTCCCCAAGCTGATGCTGAGTTTTCATGTAGACTCACAGTCTACAGAAATTTAAATGTGAAAACACGGCCTATGACAGGTACCTAGGGAAGGTATTTAGATTTTCCAGAGATTTAGAGTTGAGATTGCAGCTGATGTTTCTTTACTTTGCAGGGCCTTGGTTTTCCTGATAGAAGATGTAGGTTTCTTTTAGGGTTTTCCAGGTGGTCTAAAGGTAAATAGTGGTACTTGTGCCTTCATCATGTTGTAAAGAGCAGCAGATTTGATGGGATAGATCTTCAGGGATTTCTAGCAAGCTTGATTATTAAAACAATAGGAACATAAAAAAATGTTAAAGGACCTTTCCTTAGGTCTTGTTAGTTCCTGTAATAAATTCTCTGGAAGAACCTTGTCAGTTGCAGAGAATCCCAATAAATCACATCTGCTGGATCACCTTTATCTACGCATGCATTTATACCACACTAAAGCACCAGCTTGTTAGTGCAGCAGGTACAGACACCACACTGTCACCTTCCCAGCAGACCATCGCAATCCATCTCCTTCCTGTTCTTCGTTACAGGCTCTATTGTCTCATCAGAGCTGAAAGTCAGCCTCCAGAGTCTGGAGTGCCTTGGCTCCCCTGCAGAGACCTTTGCACTGATGTGAGGTTGTATCATCAGTCCTCTGGTGTAATCGTTGTTTGTGTGACAGGTTACTCCAAAAGCAGGAGGGAAGGGGAGGAGACATCAGTCTGACTGCTCTGGTTGCTGAGGAGCTGATGTTGCTTGTGCTCAGGAAAGAGAAAAAGAACTGGGCACTAATTATTAGCAAATACCGTGTTAAATAATGGCAAAATGTTTGATCGAAGTTGTCAATAATTAGAAACAAGATGAATCATTCACAAGCTCCTAAGTGTCTTAGCCGTTATATTAATATACAATAAAAAAGAAATTATCAGAGGAAGGATTTCCATGCACAGCCCAGGCCTTGGGTTCACGTACACATATGAACGCACAGACTCCTGCAGTCTGACATAATTCTCACTAAACATCCTTAAATTGTCACTCCTGTGACTTTTGCCCGTTTTCATTTATTCAGGCCACTCCACCTTTCCTGCTCTTTCAAAGAGTGTGGCTTTTTTTCAAACTGTGTATAAATAAGTTTTGAAAGTTTGAAAGGTGAACATGTCTGAGGCATCTTTAACAACAAAAAAAGTTGTTTGGGATTCTTCATTAAGGCCTTTGCTACTGCCTACAGAAGCAGTGGATGACATTACAGCTATAACAAATGTGTTTCTTCACCACTTTTGGAAATACTGAGGGTGAAGCAGTACCTCCTCAAACCTGGAATTTATCAGAACTTGTGACGATTATTCTGTGGTTTTATATAGATTTCCTGGGAATTTAGGTTAGAGAATGAGGAGCCAGGAACAGATCTAAGTGGAAAAGGATGAAGAGAATGAGAAAGAAGATGGGTTCTTTTACATATTATTGTATCAAAATAGCTGCTTGTCTGCAACTTTCTTGTAGAACTGTGCAGCACAAACATCACAGGAGCACAACAGAAGTCCAGAAAATTTTGGAACAGTGCATATTATGTACTATCATAAAAGTCTAATAATAAGTCTGAATTATTTTATATTTCAAATTATATTTTTTAAACAACCACAGCCGAGCTTTTTTGGAGGAAAGGAAGTGTGATGGTTGTGTATTAGTTGATCTTGCAAGACTTTTTAAGTCCGTGAGCGAAGTTTCAGATATTCTCTGTATGCACCACAAAGACTACAAAGATGGGTCAGACCTTTGCAACCCCTCCTTCCATTCAATTTCATTGTAAAATTTTCTTTATCCTGACTGGACCTAGTTCTGGAGTAGCTTTGCTATCTGTCTCTTTTCTCTCCCCAGACCCCTATGACTGGCCTCTATATCTGCTCCTGCATGAAAGGCTCTGTGCAAAGCCCAAATGTTGGGTGATGGGAGTGGAGGGAGAAAAGTACCCTTCTGGATGCCTTTGCTTTTGTGACGTGCAGCTTCTGTGTTCTTTCCTGAGGTCACTGGTATGATGTTAATTATCATTGTGTTGTTCATAATAAAATGCCCTAAGATAATCAGTGCTCCCCTCTTGGTTTATAAAGCTCACCCCTGCCTACCTTGAAAGCCTGTGGTGATTCTGCTGAGTTGATAAAACTGTTTTCTGGTACGTTTATGTATAGCATTCAGTCAAGTTCTTCATTGCTTGCTCATCTCCTTAAAGGTTATTTAACAGATAATCTCTATTGATTTGAAACATAAAGCCATGGGTAACCCTGGGATAAATTAATAGCTGACACAGAAATAAAGCATTTAGTCAGCCTCCAAAGCTATTAGGATGCTACGTTATAAAACAAATTTTGTTATTCTGTAGCAAGCCATAAAAAGAGAAGAAGTACTGAATGTCCTTTTGTGTGGTGGCATCAAAGTGCTGAGGTGACCACAGTGTTTTGAGCTCTCTGCTCTGGGACTCAGTTGTTCACTACCTGCTGTGTTTGTTTTACCCATGTTTGCCAGACACTCTGGACCCAAGTCAGACCTGCAAGTACAAAATTCCTATCAGAGGCAGAAGTCTGACATCTGTTAACCCGAGATCTGCTTAGCCCAGTGATATATTTGTCCTCTCACCGTGATGAACTGAGTGGGGTTTTTGGGTTTCCCTCCCATCAAGGCCATTTGGGCTTGCCTGCCATCAATCTCATTGTTCTCTGACTGATAAGTTATTGTTTCTACAATAGCTGAATTCCTCTTCTGATTTACAAAAAGTTCAAGAACTGACTTATTCAGACTGTGCTGGCATCATCCTGCTTCAAAAGAAAAGGGAATAGGGGTGACTGTAAGGGTCAGCTTGTGCTGCTGGGTGAGGATCCTTGGCTAACACAGAACAGAAAGTCTGAGGTCGTTCTTCAGCACCTGATTGCTGCCCCTCCAGACCTGGTGCCTGAGCAGAGGCTGTGTCTCTCTGTGTGTTAAGCTGGTTTGCCAAGACAGGCTCTTCCTAAGCTTTTCCTAAGAAAGCTTGTATGTGCTAACAACAGTCTTGCTGGCCTGTGCACAAGAATGGGGAGGCCTTTTGGTGACCTGCAACACTGCAATGTATACGGAAAATCCCATCACAAAGGGGGAGAATTTCCCCTCAGCTAATAAAAGGTCATCCATAACCTTTCCACAGTCCTCTTGAGAAGCTGAATTCTTTCTGTATGCAGTGAGGAATACAGATTATTAACTCATTAGTTCTTAAGTTATGGCCTGTGTCAATGTTAAATTATTCTCCAGGATACTCCCTCATATTTAAAAAGGAAAAAAAGCACACACATATGCAAAAAAAAAACCCACACAGAACCAAAAAAAGCCACCACTACCACAAAAAAATTTCACAGTGAAGTTGTCTAAACACAGGAACACATTGCATAGGGACACTGTAGTGCCTCCACCCCCAGAAATTTTCCAAACTCAAAAAGGCCTTGAACAGGCTGATCTAACACTGAAGTTAGCCTTGCTTTAGCTGGGGGTAACACTAGATGCTTCTGAGGGTCCTTCCCAGCCTTGAGTATTTTGTGATGATTTTCATAATTTTCCCAAAAGGAGCTCTCGGGTTTCTATCTAGCTGAGAACTGTCAGGATTCAAAATATTCCTCCTATCCATCTTTCAGCAATGCAGCTCTGCCACACCTTTTTTCTTCAATGGAACTGTTTGAGACTATAACTTCCTTTTCTGGACAGCAAGGCAAATGTCCAGACTACCCCTGGAGAGCTGGTGCTTAGCATAAACAAAGTGATTTGGGAACAGGGATGTCTCTGGGTGTCTGTTGTAGCTGCAGTTCGAAACAGAGGTGTTAGACCTAGCAGGCTTCTCTTCTCAGATGGATGTCAGCAGATGTGACAGGGAGAAGTTAAGCTGAGAGGTCCCATTAAACTTCTTCAGAAAACAAGTAACCTCAAAAGTCAGTAAGATTTATTTCTTCTGTAGAAAAAAAATGTTAAAACCTTGGGCAGAGGTGGAGTGATTTTTGAGTTTTAATATTTCTCAGCAGAGAGAAATGAAGAATGTTTTGAAGTCCATCCTTCTGCTCTGCCTTCTTGTGAAGGTCTTTGTCTTTCCTAATGCTCCATCTTTAGCACTTCCTGTGGTGTTTTTTTCTCCATCACGTGAAGGTACTCAGCAGAATTGGCAGTGAGAGATTATTTGAATGACAGCCTCAACTCTTACTGCTCCAAGCACTTCCTTGTGGGTGTGTATTGAAATATTTCTGCTGGAGCTGGAAATAATAAAAAATTCTCTGTAGCTGAACTGTGTGTAATTTGCATCCTCATTTCATTCTCTAAAATTTCAGCCCTGTGGAAAAAACGAAAACTTACAGCTACAGTTCTTCTAGATGTTTTAATGTCTCAACAGCATGTCTGCTTTTGGTCTTCGCTGACTTTCTAGCAAGAGCATGCCACCTTTTCCATTCCTTTGAAATTCCTCAAGTTTTGTGTACCCTGTTAATTTGGTGGCTTAGGGGAATGTGCCTGTTCAACATCAGTACACATCTCCAGCTCACTCCCAATCACTGCCACACTGAATGCTGTCCACTTGTTCCTGCTGTGTTTCCTGGGTTCCGTTGTTTCCTGCCTGTAGCAATGCCTCACCCCGTTACCTCGTGGTACCTCTCTGTGGAGGTTCTGCTGTGGAGGTCCCACCCTGTGGCTCTAGCTCCAGCCATCCAGCTAACTTGCGTATAAGCAGGCCCATCTTTGCCCACATGAGAACATCACAGGGCTCAGTCAATTTTCCTGCAGTGCGATTAGCAGGATGAGCAGCTGCATCCCATGGCATGAGCAGCAGTCAAGCTCCATTTCTGCTTCCTGCAGCCCCTGGCTGAAGCCCTGGTTTACTCAGTCTAGAGCTCAGCATGCTGGTGAGTCTAATAAAAAATAAGTTTGTATTTTTTTTGTGTGTGTGTTTGGATAAATAACCCTTCCATTTTTTTCTTCTTGTTTTTCTTCCTCTAGAGCAATCTTCTCTTTACTCCCAGTGTGCAGTGCTGCACAGCTTAGCTGAAGGCAAGGACATTTTTCTGTTACAAATGTGTGTTAGCAGCAGCAGGAAGCTAGTCTTCTGATAACAGCCCACAGAACTCTGTCACCTTATAGCAGAATCTCTACAAATCTTTGGCCTTCTCCAAATCCTCCAAAAAAAGGGGGGGCAAACCCCCTAGTTTTGTCACATAAAGGAGCAGGCTGTTCCTCAAATGATGGCTTTGAGGACATTGCTGTAAGCAAATCAAGTAGCTGTTCTGCAGTGTCCCTGTCCTCATTCGATCTTCCAGAGGGGAAGAAATATGGCTTAGGCTGGAAAATGAGTGGTACTGAGATGAAAGGTTTGATAAAAGCTGTAAAGACAAACTAGGTGTGTAAATTCCAAGGATATGATTATTAACACAAAGTGACACAAATGCATCTCTCAAGGAAGTGTCTGCTCTGCCTTTCCTGTTGGACAGTTCAGACTTTAGCTAATCATGCACGGCCATCTAATTAGAAACTTTTTGGGACAAAGGCATCTTACAGCCCACAGCAGCTGCACACTGTTAATACCACTGTAGCAAAATTTGAACAACTGCAGTTGTGGAGACATATCTTAGACTACACTTTATTGTGATTTTGCTGAGTAGGGGCAAAATGAACATCTCTATAATTAATGCTGATGACAGCAGCAACTAAGGCAAACCTGAACTGACTGCAGAAGTACCCCAAGCAGGCTAATGAATACCTAAACAAAGAAAAAAATAAGCATCTAATTAGGTTTTCATATCCTTTTGCAGGTGCTTGAGTTTGTTGAAGATGTCTCTCTTTGAACTGTGGTTTATAGCCACTGTTACCATTTTCTATTGTACCAAACCCCCCATCTGTGTCAATTGCCTTTAAACATGAACCAAACAGCTAAAGCACAATTCACATTTTCTTTTTATTGGTGGCATTTATCCTCATTTTCTCAGAGGAGGCTAGCTAGATTCAATATAGTAACTGCAGCCAACAGTCCATCTCGGCACAATTCAGTTTTGTACCAGTAATGAAATTTCACACACAGGTTTTGTTCCATTTAAGGCTTTTGAAACCATTTCATGAAACTGGAATTGTCTCTACATTAAAAAGCAAAGCTCCAAAAAGCTTTTGTCTGGAAAAGGTAAGATGGAACACTATGATGATAAATTTCCCAGGAATTTAAGGGAGAGGCTGTTGGCCCCTAACAGAACAATGTCTGCTTAAATTCTAACTGCTGGGTAATTTGACATGCTTGGTCTTTGGAGATTGCTGTGAAGATCTACTGTAGGAATGATAGAACCATGCCCAACCAAAATCTGAAAGCTGAGAGATGAAATTTGAAACTATATACTGATATTTTGCCTCAGCATAGTTTCTCATAGGTAATCCTTGAAAGATGAGTAACTGGGAGTTTGTATCACTGTTTACTGTCATCAAGCTGAGAAGTTTGAAGCTGTGCTCTCACTAAAAAGGAGTGCTGAAAAATTAATGTTGACCTAATTGCAAACAAATAATATATTAGCTTGTATGTCTCTGCCTTATCACCTAATCACAGATCTAAAGAAGGTAGCCAAAAGTGAATGCATTTCTTTCTGAACTGGTAGATATTTTCAAGTGAATGTAAAATGTCTTTTCATTCATAGCAAGACAAAAAAAAAAAAGGAAACAATAATGCTTCTTATCAGGATTCACCAGGTTTATAGCATCAGTAGTGTATGCAATGTATTTTTTCCAAGTACAGCATCCTATCTAATGTTACAAAGATACAGAAGTGATTACTTAGTGCCAAAGGGCGTATTACTAGCTGATTTCTTTGATCTAAGATAAATTAATGGATACAAAAATATGAATTCAAAATGCTTGTATTGCCCTTAAGCTGTAGAAAGGCATCATATATCTTCCAAGCTAAAGAACTATCCTATTAGATTTCAACTACTGGCAGCTGCTTTCTTGAAAGAAATTCCTTCAAGGAACTTGATAATCCTGGTACTTAGTTGGAAAAGCTTCATATTGCAAACGCAGAGGCTAAAAATTCCCTCTTAGTCTTGCATTTCCATTACAAAAGTCCTTTTCAGTCTTCCCATGCATGGTGCTGGAACGAATGTAGTGCAATGCCAATATTTTATATAACAAATTAATGGCTGGAGTCCGCACTATGGAGAAGGTCGGAATCCATTTGATTTGGCATTTTTCATTCATAAACAATCCCCTTTTTTCCAGTACCATTACTTAAGACCCTGAGCAGCACCAGTTCTTTTGTGAGAGCACCTGCAGTGCTGTAGGTATTCAAACAGCAGTGGGGACATCCCCACGGCTGCAGCTCTCTGGACCCTTTGTGGTTTTTAGCCAATGGCTCCTGAGAAGTGACTATTTAGAGGCCTTAGTTAAAATGTTATTAAGGATGCAGGCACTGCTTACTCTTGTCTATGCTCATTCAGCACCTTAAGGGCACATTTTGGTTGTGCCTTTGGGTCAGTTCTTATCATAGAGAAGGCAGAGAAGGTGAAATAGCCTCACACAAGCTACAGTGGCCCATGTACTGTTGTGCCAAGGCACAGTTTACATCAATTTTCCTTCTCCGTCTCTTCTGTCCAACAGATATTTTTTAAACTATCTGTTCCTCATGATTTGTTTATAAGCTGAAGGCAAGGGTTGTTTTCCTGCCCTACAGCACAGCATGTTCTGTATTAGTCCAAGGACAAAAAAAGAATAGTCAACTTAAAGTGTTTTCAACTTGCCACATGATGCCAGTATTCCATTGAATTTCTCTCGATTGGGGTTACAGGTAAAGCAGATGATAAGTGGCTTTATGTATTTATTTAAATGATTCATCATTTTTCCTGTCACTGTCACGCCCCTGCTTGTGTTGCCTTTCTGCAAACCGTATGCAGAAGGTTCTTCCAGCAGAACCTCTGAAGAAAGCAAATGTGAAACTTCTCACTGCAGTCCTTGTGAGACATGCATTTTCAATTCTGCTTCTGTGAGCACTGGCACCTGCACATTAAGCACATCCTTCAACCTAGCCCTCGTCAACAAAACACTTAAGAATTTCACTGAGTGCTCTCCTCAACTGGGGCCCTCAGCTCCAATTCTGAGCTCACTGCAGTTGGTGCAAGCTTTGATGAGAGCTGCAAGTTGAGCAGCCTCAGCCTTCCAGCTTCAGTGAATATGTGAAGTGTCCTTAAAAGATTTTATTCCGCTTTCCTAACCTTGAGTGGTAATATCTCCTCTTTCATGCCTTGTTGGTTTTGCCTCTTGCTGTATTAAGTGGAGGACTAATGTAGTGTTTTGGGAGAGCATTTTGTTTGCTTTCTGGGGACAGTATTTTTTTGGTAGGTGATTCCCCTTCAAATGGAAGCAGAGGCCCTACAGGTGCCTCAGCAGAGCACTGCACAGCCCTGCAGTCCTCACATCCAGTATTTGCAGCAATTTATCTATCACGCCTCAAATAATAAGGAACCACTCTCTCTTTCTCTCTCCTCCTCCATTGTGTTACACCATTTTCACCAAGTACTGCAAATGTAATTACACAAAATCTTCAGAGAAAAAAATGAGGTGTTTATACAGCTACAGACTGTTTTATCTATTTTTAAAAAAAAATATGTAATAGTTACTTCTAGAGTTCTTTTATTAGTGTAGACTGAGTGTGGCTCATGAAAGAAGGTAAACACAGACCTGCCCTGGACCAAAACACTTAACCCTCATTGGTTTAAATGAGAATTGAGCACACGTTCAAATGCCTTTATGAATAAAGGCTAGAATAATGCCACAGCAATTGAGTTAAACTTTTTCTCCAGACCTTCAAACAAGGATTTTTGCAAAAATTAGGGAAGGAAGGTACCATGGGCTCCAATATTAGAGATATCATTTTCAACTTGTGTATTTCTAAAAGTGCATTTTAATTCAGGTCTGGGAATGTTAGTTCTTTCAAAAATAAGACTTTGAAAAGCCCCTACTCTTTGAATTAATTGTCTACTGTATATTTTTAATATGTGAGTCAGATCAAGTGCAAATTGCCTTTTAGAAGTTGCCAGATCAAAAACTTGTTTTATCTAGGGCTGACTTTTCCCTTCAGGTTTAATATCTTTGTACTCATCAAAAGGTGTCGAAGTTGCCCTTTTCCAGTACAAGTATGGCAAGGAAAGCCGTCATTTTGTCTTTCTTGTGCTCACTGCCACTGAAACAGTATCTACATAGCAGTATTTTCAGCACTGAATATAATTAACAGTGATTTACATAACATTTAATAACAGTTTAAGAAGATGAAATTTCATTACCATTATTGAATTATTCCCCCACTTTCAAGTTCTGTATCACATCTGAAGTGATTTTTTTAACATGCAAGTTGCATCCTCAGCAACGTATTTCAGTCAATTTATATTGATATTCTGAGGATATTCTCATTCTACACCTCTCTGCTTTTATTCCAATTTAGAAGCAGCAAGAGGTTAACCAGGATTTAAAGGAAATACAATAGACAATAATTCATTCCATTGCATGCCTGAACCATTTGCAATTATGAATGGTATTGGGTTTTTTTTAAACTGAATTTCTAATTGAATTTCAGGAAATATTTGCCATCATTACATTTTATAAAGGATAAGAAGTGTTGCAGAAGGTTTGGGGTTTTTTAATTAACTATTAAGCAAGATAGGCGGTGTTACCTTTCAATCATTAATAGAAGAGGCAGCAAGGAAGAGAGATTAGCAAAGTTAATACCAGCAATAAACCCTCTGTCTCAGTTAGAGGTAAATAAGAGACTTCGATAGATAAGATGTTTGTGGCTCTTGCAGACCTGATGAACTCCATTCTTTGACAGAAAAAGCACTCGCTAAAAACGTGTGGGAGCCAGCAGCAACCAGCTCAGGGGATTAACAAAGGGAATGGATGAAGTGTCATAAATTGATCTCATCATTTTTGCTTTCCCCCGCTTTCTTTAGGGGAAACAAGGGTGAGGAGAAGCAAGGGAGCTATATAGCACTCAGCATAACTTTAATACCCAGAAAAACTCTGAAACAGATAATTCAGCAACACATTCATAAGTAACTGAAAAATTATGAGAGGAGTTGCCATCAACTCTCTTCTTGTCTAACTTGTAGCATGTAACTTATTCTTTGCAGATCCAAGTAACTCTATTTACAGTGGAATAATGGCATTTGTGGGTAGAATGGGAGTGTGAATATTTTATACCTGGTTCTTAGTAAGGCTTTTCACAATGTTTAACATTATATTCACAAGCCAGCTACAGAATCGTAGGATAGATGAAAGAACCCTAACCTGCAAGTAAAATGGTGTTCAAGAAATACTTTTCAGCACTTTCTCGACAAAAGGGGGAAGATATATTTATGCAGTTCAGCAAGATTTTGCCTTCTAGTTTGCTTTCACCAGAGGTCTGGGTGAAGGAACAGATAGGGTGCTTATACTGAAAAAAAACAAACAGAAGAACTATAGTTATGCTGCAAGGCAGAAAATAGATGAAAATGGAGAAATAGTCTGAAAAAATCTGCACATTCAGTAGGAACAACTGGAAAGTGCTACACATAACCAGATATAGTCAAGTGAACTAATAGGGAATGAAGAGCACAGGGCTCCAGTCTCCAGCCTAGATAGATTGGAGCCTTGGGCAATCATTAATGGCATGATAGTTAACAAGTCCAAATATTGGATTCTGCACTGCAATGAAGTAACACTGAGCACAAGTATGAACTGGGAGAGAAGTGGCTGGAGAGCAGCCCTGCAGGAAGGAATCTGGGAGTGCTGGTTGGCAGCAATCTCAGCACAAAACAACAGCATGCCCTGGAAGCCCAGAGGGCAGCCCACATCCTGCGGTGCATCTAGCACAGCATCACCTGCTGGACTATTCTGTTCTACAGAGCCATTCTCCAGGGAATATCCTGACAATATCATGTATTTTGAGCTGCGTGTGGCTCTGAAAAAAAGGGAAGTACCATTCTGGAATGTATGAACTACAAGTACAACCTGCACATAGAGCAATCCTTTAATTCTTGTTAGTAATGCCAAGATCCCTATTGTAATCCTCAGTCAGGTTTTCAGCAGAATTTCCAGGAAAGACAGGAAATATTTCTCTCCAGAGTAACCACAAGGCAGGCAGATGTGCATTTGAGAACCTATCCAGCAATACTTCTCCAGGCTTTTCTGAACAAAACTAAGGCACACGAGACGATACAATATATTCACAATTTTAGCTTTGTTTGTGTTTGTTTTTTGTTGCTGCTGTAAAATTTAACTTGCTATTCAGTTTGACCCACCTCCTCATGAAGTTCAGGTGTTAATGCAATACAGGCAAGAAAATACTTTTTTTCCTTGTTCTTCCATTTTTGTGGATGAGGCTTTTCCAGGTGGTGCTTGTGAACAAGTAAATCAAATATATATGCATATTGGATACACTCACTGTTATTTCTGCTCAGGCTTTGTTGTTGTGGTGGTAGTTTCTTCAATAAATACAGGTTTATTCTTAATAACATAGTGCCATCAATTTGAGGGGTCAAAACAGAGAATTCTGGATTCTAACAAATTTGAGGATAATCCTCTTTCTCATAGGACTCCTTTTGGCTATGAGACAGAAAATTACTGTTTTCTTCTGTTTACAAAGTTTTGCTGTGAAAATTTCTCCTGTATTTTTTCTACTGATCTACTTTCTTGGAAAGAAAACTCCTATTGCACACATTGTGTTCATCAAAAACATTTTGGTTTAACTGAAACCAATTTCTGTTGCCAATTCCAATTAAATTAGATTCCAGACTAATTTTAGATCACTGGCAATGTTTGAAGGGAATATGGATTTGTTTTGTCCACACATAGAATTTGTGTATCAGTTTTTCCTCAGGTAAATATCAACAGGCCCCATTTCTGCAGAATGGTCAGATTAGTATTTTTTAGCATGAAAAATATATGCTTCATTTCTATTGCATTTGAGATCATGCAGAAAATGCTATTCCTTAGGTGTCAAATTTTTTATGTCGCTTAGTCACATATTTATGCCACTTTTCTCTTCTGAAATGAGACATGGTATTTAGAATACTGCAGATGGAAGCAATCTCTAAATCAGTCATGCAAACCACTAGCTGTTTTATCATATAGGACATAGATATGAGACCTTTTCAAATACTCTTTTACATGTTAACAAAGAAATTGGCCTTTAAAAAAGTGATAAGGAAATGGAGTTCAAAAATATCCAAAAAATATCAGCTGGGTGGTATCATTTTAGCAGGATTCCTGGATCCTCCTATGATGTGGGATGCTTCAAATCCTAACATAGACTTTATTTATCTGGAGCCTTACTCACTCTTCCGTCAGCATCCATGCTACTTCAGCAATCACCACCTGGCTTTCTGCAATGGGGGAAGAGCTGGTTGCCTACCATGCTTTGCCAAGTCTCGTGCTAGGAATTAGGGCACAAGAGGGGTTGCAGCAGGTGTTTAGGACCACCTGAACCAGCTGAGCATTTTCTTGTGCCACTTTGGGAATACAGAAGAAAATGTGAAGCTGAAGTGGCTCTTAATATTAAGTATTTCAAATTTTTTTACATTGAACACACACTGGACAACAAATGTTTGTTGAAATTGAGAAGGGTGAAGCCAGTCTCTTATATATTCTCTTTTTTCCCCATGCCCATGGTGGCTATTAGCATGATGTCATTCTAGGCTCAGTGGGCCGTTACTCATGCCCAGAATGGACTGCAAATGAACTGTCAACGTGGCAGATTGTCTCTGCCAAGGAGAAAAGGATGAGAGCTCTCGCAAGAGCAGAAAAGAAGATTTGGAGACCAGGTTTGGAAGTTGTTTAGGAACCTGAGGATGTAAGGAAACATTTGGTGGTTTACCCATGGCACCTGGGTCATTAGCTCATTGTCTCACAGCCCGGCCTGAGCCCTAGAATGAAATATTGAATGTGGATGTGATCTTGGCATGTCATATATGTCTCACAGGGAAATTAACTGTCTTGGGAACACCCCTTACTGCATAGCTATTCTTACTGGATATCCAGGAGACTCAGCTCGATGTGTTGTATTGTCACTACGAAGCTTCCTGGTGGCTCCCAGGAGGTCACAGAGGCCCCACTTGGGACCACATTGCCCAAGCCCTCCCTCTTACCTTAGTTCTTGGCAAGGCACTCTGCTTCTCATGCAGAGGCATGTGGGTCAAGAGCAGGGTAGATTGATATTGTGGGAATGCAGCAATGAATAGCACAGTATTAAACCCTTGTAGCTGTGCAGCTCCCGTCAGTCCAGGTGAAAGCTTTGACAGAAATGCCCGGGTCTCTTTGTATGGCTCTTTGAAGATGGGCTAACAGTCTGTAATTCATTCCAGCAGAATTACATCCCCTACCCAAACCAGTCCCTCTCCAAGGCCTGTGTTACTGACATCAATTACTAGAAATATTCATCATCGGAAGAGTAAGACCATGATTCAGATTTTTTACTCATTAGTTGAGGATCTTGTTGCCAACTGTTGAGAAGCTTATCAGCTTTCTTTCTCACTCATGCAGCCCACTTGTGTCAAAATGAAGGTTTTATTAGGTGCTTTGCATTAAAATAAAGATAAAAGGAGTGTGTTTGCTTGAAGGAGAAGACAGAATAAGCCAGATCTTCAGCTGATATACGTTTGTCAGAGCTCTATAAGGATAATGAAGCGGTACTAATTTGCATTAGTTAAGCAGCTGAGCTGTTCTCTCCCACAGCGACTCCTCTGCAGATCCCCTGTTGATGACAATGTATTGACTCTGGCTCAGATGGAGTTAATTGTCCCCACTGCAGCCCTCAGAGTGCTGTGGGTTGTATGGGTATCTAGAAGGGTGCTGGTAACACATCGGTGGTTTGGCTACTGCTGCACCAAGGCTGCCTCCCCAACTTTCTCCCCTCACCAGTTGGCTCAGGGTGGGCAAGATCTTGCAAGAGGACCTAGCCAGGACAGCTGACCCAAACTAAATAAAGGGGTGCTCTGTACCGTATGAAACATGTTCAACAATAGAAGCTAAGGGAAAGGAGGAGGAGGGGGACATTTGTTATCATGACATTTGTCTTCCAGAGCAATTGCTGAAGGCCTGCCTCCTGGGAAGTAGCTGGACATCATCTGCTGATGGAAAGTAGAGAAAACATATTTTCATTTTCCTTTGCTTCTGCACACAGCCTTTGCTTTTGCTTTAATAAACTGTCTTTATCTTGACACATGAGGTTTTTTTCCTATCTAATTTTCTCCCTGTCCTGTCCTGCTCAGAAGTGGAGTAATAGAGCAGCTTGGTGGACACCTGGCATCCAACCAAAGTCAACCACAGACAGGCAACCCTGACAGCTTCTAGCACAAGCCTCATAGGTCAGAAATAGTCTGAATCATGCCTCTGCTGAAGGGGGCCGATAGGCAAGATTTAGTTGCAAGTAAATGGTGGAATTCCTACTCTTTTTCCTGAACCGTCTTTTGGTATTATTAGGCAGACCTGTTCTGCTGTACCTTTGCCTTTAGGGCAAGGGATTTGCATTTTTTCATGGCTGCTTGGAATTCATCATGTGGAGTTAAGAATTACGTGTTTCTCCAAATCTAGCTGGAGACACACTCCATCCTCTCTGGTTTTCACCTCTTTTCTGCTTCCTCTTGCTCCTCAATTCTTAGGCAGTGAGGAGGTTTTTCTTACCTTTTCTACCCCTTTTAGCAATCTTTCCCTCTATCTCACTCAATTAACTCAAATTTTCTTGTGATGCCACCTGCTCAGAAAGAGTCAAATGTCATTTGCCTTATATACATGTATTTCTAGCTGATGTTGCTCTGCCTTCTACAGTGACAAAAGAAAAGAAATTCCAATAATTTGGATTTTGAGTAAGTAATAAAGGTTGAATGGATTCCACACTGTTGTATTATTCCGAAAACACAGACATCCTTTGGCCTTTGTGAGCCCATGAGCTGAATCAGAAGTGTGCAAGTCCCACTTAAATACCAGCTGAAGCTCTCAAGTCCTTTTGCAGACATCACTGTTTAATTCATGCAAACTGGAAGCAAAAGTGATGATAAGCAAAGAGAAGTGTCCCTCCTGCTTCCCCTCGCTGGGAAGTTAATACAGTTTTCATGTCTTGTGATATTATTTAGTGTTCCCACGGATGGCTGCGTAACCACAGCCTGACAGCCAGGGGCACTGGGGAGAGGCACATTCCAAGTCCTGTAACAGCGAGGCTCTGGGACAAGTGATACAAAGCAGGTAATGAAAAATTTAGCAGAAAAACAGCACTTTCATTCTGTTCAGAAAAGAAATTTTATCTCTCCCAAATAAATTCTTTTAAGAAATTAAATATTTTTAATGGATTTTTTTTTTGTGGATTTGTGTGTGTGAGTGCATGAGCTATATCAGCTGGTTTTCCACTCAAAATTCAGTGTGGAAAATTCCTGCAGGTAGTTTTCTGTCTTTGAGTCAGAGTATCCACTGAGATATAATATTCATTTCATTAGGCTCATCAGTGTTAATACTGTTCAGCTCCATCTAATGAAAACAGTAAATTAATATGTGCAGTAGCTCTCTTTCACTTACTAATTGATATATGATGAAAGTTCCCATGCTACCAGCTAGTACATCCTCAAAGAGAGTAAGTAGAAACAGTGGCTTAAGAGATTTTAAAAATGTATGTTTCTAATGATAGTGATAGCCAGTATATGATATTTAAAAGAAAAATGCAAAAAACTTGTTGCTGCCACTGGATAACAAAATCTTATACAAATTATTTTCTTCCCTGGGAATTTGAGCAGCTATTGTATTTGTGCAGGAATGGTCTTTGAATACATATTTCAGAAGCATTATGCACTTCAGCATAAGGATTATCATTCTGAAATCTGTTCTCGTAGTTGGGTTTTTTTGGTGGACTTTTAACTTTTGATCATGAGCTTGCATCTAATTGAAGAAAGTGCTTATACGACTGACTGCTGATTGCTAGGCAGGAAAGCCTTGAATTACTAGTTGTTTTCCAGGAAGTTAAAATGGAGGATGGCAGATTCTCATCTGATGTTAATCAGCTGATCTGCTTAAAATTAGACTGTGTTGATTTGCATCAAAGGATGGGAAAGAAACCCCTCAAATAAGCACTGAAGGACACCTCAGTCAATGACAGAGTCACACAGTGCCCCAGAAGCTCAGGACACTTTATCAGGGCCACAGCCAAGCACCTGTTACCAGAGGAAACTTTGAATGACCAGTAAGGGAAATAAATGAAAAATCATAAACTTCATCAGTACTGCCTTGTGGGTGACTTCACTCTTCCTAAAAAATCAGCAACTGACTTCCCCTTCTGTAGTAACATATGCCTACAAACCTTCAGAGGGAAAAACCAGAGACAGGCGAGAATTAAAAATGCAAAAAGGCACTGAAAATAATCCATTCTGCTGTAGGAAGTATGGAAAAGACTGCAAATAGGAGCTTGCACATCTCCTAAGTCATCATGTTTTAAAAAGGGAATGGATCAATGTGAGGAGGAAGCAGACTTAGTCACTTTGGAGCCAAATGGATCTGCTCAGATTGCAAGAAATCTCTGGCCAGGTCTTGCAGCATTAAAGCATACCCAAACACTGTACAAGCTGTAAAGGCACCAAGTGGTTTAAAAGTCATGTTCCCCTTGGCTTGGTGGATCTGCAGTGACGAGATGCTGCTCACCCACAAGTTACAAAAGCCGGGGCTCCTCACCATTGTGTTCTCTGAGTTCTCATGTCCCAGGAAAGACACTGCTTTCCTGAGACAAACGTGCTGCTTGTTTCCTCCTGCTGCCCACCAGCAGCTCCAGTGTGTACACTGCCAAACCACACGGCCCTTGCAATGAGGCTTTTCTTGGCAGGAAAACCCCGGGGTGCTCAGCAAGGTCACCTGAGGGCTGCTGTGCTCCCTGCGTTTGTTTTAATTGGGCTGAGCTGCCATAATGCTGCCAGAAATAGGCCCTGCAGCACCTGCAGAGACAACGTGGTAGGCAGGTTTCATTTAACTAGAAGTGAACTTTGTAAATTCGAAGTATTTATTTTATTATCCCAAACTTGATTTCTCCCAATTACTTTTTCGCGAGTATCTCAGTATTGTTGTACTCCATATGGACAAGCCAAAAAATCCGGTCCCACAGACAGATGGAGCAAATGAAGGAGAAATTATTATAAATGCAAACAAAATTATTTAACTGGAGGCTTTATGGTTTTAGGTTCTTGATTTTGTACTCAGTGAAGTGTCTTTCTCTTATATGCGATAGCTCTTACAAGGCTGTGGTCTGTAAAATTAGTAATATAGTGGAATGTATACTTGCATTTCTTACTTCCTTATAATGTATTTTTTCGCTAAACTTTACATGTTTTTGAACTGAATGTGAGAGGATTGTGACAAAAAAAAGAGATTAGTCTAAGTAGTATTTCTGAACTTCTTGTATAAGTCTGTGGAAGTATTTCTGAATTTCTTGCATAAATCTTAAATCATACCATGACAAGTATAATCTAGCATTTTCCTGCTGAGGTGGAACGTGGGGTGGTACAGTCCCTGCCCCTGCTTTCCAGATATAGTTAATTTTTCTCTTTATTTTGTTCATTACAGAAGAATTCTTTATTGCTGAGGACTATTCTACTTTTAGAGTACTGCATTGTGTTCTTCTGTATCATTTATATTTGTTGTGTGATAAATTTGGTATCTGACTGATACTCCCCATTGTTGAAGTTGAAAAGGTCTGTTTCTGAAGACTGATAAAAATGGCAAAGTACAGGACTGCTTCAGCTCGTATATTGGCTTTTCTTCACAAACTTCAAGTTGAATTACCACTGAGCAAGAAGCCACAGCAAAGATATTGTAAAAGATTCATATTGTTCTGTATTTTTGGAAGAGATCAATGATGTTGTGGTAAAGGAGATGAAGGAAGACACTTTGTTATCTATGTCCTCCTTTAAATGTGACGCCAGGTGATAAGTTTTCCTTTTATTTCTGTCAGCAAAACTCCACTGCTCAGGTAACTCTTCGTATTTTGTTTTTTCACTTGCAATTAAAACCTCTAAACATGTTAGACTGGAGTGTTCAGGAGCATTCCAGTTTATTTAACTGACTTTTTATGAATTGCTGGTTTTATTGCCAACTGCCAGGCCAAAATGAAATATAGGCTTGCCTTTATTTTCCTAGGCATTGTATTTAAAGTTATCAAAGGCTTACCAAATTCCCCAAGGCTTTCTTGGCTGAGATGGAAACTCCGGATCTAGGGCTTCCCTGGAATGATTTTGAGTGTTTCATCCGTACCCTGTGCAGACACCTGGCCTCATCCTGCATCATCCATCTCCTGGTTCTGAACAAAATGGTTCAATATTTTCCTGTTGCCCTGGGCCCAGTCAGGCAGCGTGTAACCGATGCTGCAGCTCGTTAATGGAGTCGTAGTAAACACAACCTTGCCTTTTACTATTCTCCTTCTTAACCCACAAGTAACACAAAACAGCATTCCCAATTGTAACTGAACTACTGCAAGGTCTGCTAGGAAAAAAAAAAACCAAAACAGGTAGTTCCAAGTGCCTCCACCCTTTCCTCGTCCTCCAGCGACTCATTCCTGGGTAATGCAATATATCTTGTGTATTCTTATACTATGTTTCACTGCATCAGGTAATTTAACAGCTGGATAAAACAACTGATAATTGTCTAACGGAGGAGAAAACAAGTTCTTAACACTTTTCTTCTTTTCTTGCTGTTCATTTCAGCAAGAACACTAGGGAACTCATGTTCTAACATTATAATAATGATGGGAATTCTGCTCTTAAAAGATTTCAATTATTCTCTGGATTTATTATGATCTTTTCTATTTGGTGACTTGTGTTTTTTAGGGGGAGCACTGATTTGCATTTTACCCCTGGTTAACTGCCTGTTTCTTATGCTTGTTTCAGTCCATTTCTGTGATTTGCTGGGGTTTTTTTGACTGTGGCCTCACTGCACCTGCACATTACCAACATTGTATTTTGAGGTGTTATGCAGAACTGAATATTAGTTCATTAGCCACTCATTTTGCTAAATATGTTGTAGTACCCTGGTATGCAAAGATCTGGTATGTATACAATTGTATTCCTGCTCTTGTCTTATTTAGTTAAAATGGGTTTTATTGTTGGATACTGGATTAGATGCACAATTGTTCTGACAGAGTGCACTCATTCTTGTGTTACTATTTCTAAGGGTAAAAGTGTGAACTCTTAATTCTTTTTTTTATTACTATTTTTTGTTGTTTTTCACTATCTCCTGAAATCACAAAGCATTAGACTGAGCATAAGAACCAGGCAATTTATCGGAACTTGGTTGTGTTCCGTGAGTATCGTACTTGTTAGCCTGTTCTTTAGATGCTGAAAAAGGACCCAAACATACCCCATTCCTCTTCCATTTCTGTTAGGCTGCATGAAGATGTCTTTTCACCACTTAGTGCCCCAAACTATCTCTATTCTCTTAAAGAAGGGAGCCAGGGGGATTGCCAGTTAGTTCTTCCAAAGGGTTTAAAGGAAGTGAGAACTGCTTTCCATATATAAATAACTCAAGTCAGGAAAAAACCCAATGGCATTATACCCACTGCTGGGTTGTGATTACAACTAGAAATTGCATGAAGCTGAGCTGATTTAAAATTATCCTAGATATACTAGATCAGCCTGAAGGCTGAACTTTTTAATGATACTTGGCAAAGCTCAAAGAGAAGTTAGTTGGAGCTAAGGAGGGCAGCCATGGTCATCCATCTATCATTCTGTCTCTCTCTGTCTGGGAGGGTGCTCAGTGCCAGGTGGACAGTCAAGAGTGGTTTGGTTTGTTGGGCTGTGCTGGCTTTGGCTGGGGTAGAGTTAATTTCCTTCACAGTGGCTGAATTTCTGCTGAACACAGAGTTGATAATATAGAGATGTTTTTGTTATCGCTGAGCAGGGCTTACACAGAGCCAAGGCCTTTTCTGCTTTTTATACCGCCACGCTGGGGAGGGGCTGGGGGTGCATGGGAGGTTGGGAGGAGCAAGGACAGGTGACCCAAACTGACCAAAGGGATATTCCAGACCATGTGACATCATGCTCAGCACATAAAGTGGGGGGAAAAGGAGGAAGGGGGTGACGTTTGGAGTGATGGCATTTGTCTTCCCAAGTCACCGTTACAGGTGATAGAGCCCTGCCCTCCTGGGGATGGCTGAACAGCTGCTCACCCATGGGAAGTGGGAAATTAATTCCTTGCTTTGCTTTGCATTGCTTTGCTTTGCTTTTTTTGTGTGCGTGGCTTATGCTTTTCCTATTAAACTGTCTTTACCTCAACCCATGAGTTTTTTCACTTTTGCCCTCTTGATTCTCTTCCCAATCGTTTTGGTGGGGGAGTGAGTGAGTCAGTGGCTTTGTGGGGCTTGGCTGCTGGCTGGGGTGAATCACAACAAGGGCATGAAAAGAGCTGCATTCACTTTAGTTGCCATGCTTTAGGGAATGACCAGCCCTTGACGTGCAACTTCATGTCCCAAATCACTGCTCTCTGAAGAGGATTCCCAGAGCTCACTTCTCCTCCTCTATGGCTTGTGCATCCTGCCTTCTGTGAACTTTCAGGTGCCTTTCTGATAAACTCTTTTTTGTTTAATATTGAAACTTCTTTCAAACAACCTTTAATAATAAAGCCAGGAGGTAGAAGACTCTTACTTTTTCCTTTTTACTGTCATGTTTATGTATGAAGCAAATTATAATATCCACTAACTTTGCAGTCCTGTGAGTTTTTATAAATATTTAAAATGGTTGCACTCTGTTTAAAATTTCCCATGCATTAGAAATGCAAGAGACTGCAAATTAAATTTATATTGCATATTTGAATATTGGATGTCAGTATACGCTAAAGTTATTTGGACTAAAGCAAGTGAAATACCTAATACAAATGCAGTGATTTGCCTTGACACGGTGTCTTGATTCATTGGCAGTTTCTACAAGCACAGAAAAAAGATGACACGCCTTGTAAATTGTTCAGCAAAGTTAACAATCAGGTCAAAACTGTAATTTGCAAAGCTAAATAGACTGATGTAGGCATGGAACAATATCAGACTTTGAGGTTTTTTAATTTCTTTTCTTCCTTTGGCTTCTGTTGCTTATTTTCTTGCATTATGGATCTTCTTTCTCTGTATCTTGTAATATTACCTACTCACATAGGTCCTGGGAATACAAGATATGTTTATTTCCATCCAGAGTCTCACACAAGTCATATTTCATTTGCTTCAATTTTCTGTCCTTAGAAGCAAAAACGAAAAGATCCCCTGAACAGTCTTCAAGAAGTGTCCTAGCTATTGCTGTCTCACATTAATATTGTAGTCAATACAAATAATGGAGAAGGGAAACAAAGCAAAAGCAAAATTTGCAGTGCTTAAACTCCGTCCTTCATTTCCCTTCTATTTCTTACTGATGTTAATGCTGTCCTCAAAATCATACTGATAAGTATTTTCAAATACAGCAAGGGAAAAGCATTTTTCAGCCTTTCCAGTTATGGAGGTTCTTCAGTTTCATCTTGCCAGGTTCTCACAATCAGCACTCATGTAAGAAACTGGCAATTTTGTTTCTTGGCTGTTGTCCCTACCAATTTCTTTTAAACAAAACAATTTTTTTTTGGCCAAGAGATGTGCAGGTTGAACGGCTCATAATAACCAGAAATTTGAAAAAGGCTACAAGTGTAGAAAATGAACATAGGTTTAAGATTTTGAAGAAAGGGATATCTGTTAGTCTGGTTTAGCTTCCTCACTGCAGAAGTCAGAGCAATTCATGCATTTTGCCTCCTGCTGATCCAGTTTTAGCCCCATTTAAAACAGTCTTTCAGGAGGCATCCCATCCTGATGTGGAGGCATCTAGAGATGGAGAAACCACTTATTCTGTGAGCTACCTTTTCTGTTCCAGAATGTACAGAGAATTTCAGTTGAAATTTATCTAGTTTTGGTACTGCTTTGTACGCTCTTCTCCTAAGAGATTAGAATCTTTAATATAATATTACTTGATATCTGTAATGGTAATCTCGTCCTTCTCTATTACAGACTGCACAGACTGAAGCACGGCCAAAGGGGTGAGATGCAGAGCATGAAGCTGACACAGAGGTATTCTGCACCATGAAGTCAAGTGGACATCCAGTGACAGGCGCGTGGTGCTTTGGTGCCATGCAGGGCGAGGAGGGAACAGGTCACACAACCTGGACTGGTCAATCATGGGCTTTGGAAAACAGGAAATCGACTGAGGCACGTGTGCAGCGCTTGGTTCACAGCTCTTTCACTGCAGAAGAGGCAAGAAGTGTGCCTTGGATGTGACGTCCAGAGTTACAGATTAATTAACCTTGGATGGCAGCACTTATGGCAGCACTTATGGCAGTCTCCAAGTACCTCAGGTCATCTTCTGCTGTATTGGTAAGTAATGAGAAAAAAGAATAGAGAAAATGGAAGTAATTAAGATAAAGTGCTGGGGAATTTAATAGAAAAATAGTGTATATTTCAGAAGCACAGTTGCTTCTACCTAACAGGCACTAAGAATTCTATGCTTGTGAGAGGCTAAAAATGATCCTTAATCACCTGTCCTGTAAGAACACTGATGGCCATTAAAAAAAATGACCCCGGTTAGTAAGGGAAATGCCACATCCAAAAATCAGCACAGTCAAAAGGAGAGTTTAAATTTATTCAGCTATCAGCAGCAAGACTGGAAAAAGGTTGTTAAGTATGAGTTATGGCTCCATTCCACATACTACAGCCTGTAGCAATGGATATTTTAATAAACTTCACTTGGAAGAAAATAAAATGATTTCTGTGAAAATACCTGAGGTGTTTTGAAGATACCAGAATCCAAGAAAACATATTTCACGGCAAGCATCCCTATAATGCATAGAAGTAGGGGGAACATAAGCATGTAGTGAATATAGAACAGGCTTGAGGAAATAAGTGCTGGTGAATTTAAGCAAACCGTGTGCCTTGAAATGTAAAACAACCAGAGTATATTTCTTCAGTACAACAGTGACTAGTAGGATACATTTACTAACTACAGAGCAACTGAACTCCCTATCACGTTAAGTGCAAACCCCCTGAAGGAATCAGATGTTTTGATTGAAAAGGAATGGGGCATTCACGCAGTGCAGCTAAGCCCATTAACAACCAGTTTGCCCATAAATTGCCTCACAGCGTGCTGTGCACCAGCCCATGCTCCCCCAGCAGGCAGCGGCCACTCCGGTGGAGGAAGGAGGCGGATGGAGCGGTTTACTGGAGGAAAGGGGCCGTGGGGGCGGCAGGGGAAAGGCTGCAAGGAAGAGGCTTCACCTCACGCTCCAAAGTCCCTGACGGCATCACTGCTTTTTGCTGCCATAGCAGGCACACCAGCAGCAACAGCAGGGAGGAGAAACCATTTTTAAGCACAGCAGCCTTGGAACTGTGGTAGGTCCAAGGCTGCCTGGCAAAAAAATCTTCTTTCTTTTGCTGCTACTGCACTAGGTACCGCCCTGCTTGGCTTAAGTCTCAAGCCAGCCCAAAATTAAAGACTATTTCTACTTACTGATATAAACTTTTGTGAAGCACTCCATAGACAAATAGCACAAGAAAGTTCTTTCTGATTAATCAGCCTGAATGCTATCCTGTTATCTGTCAAATAAATGCTCTAAACAGAAGCAGTTATTTCTTTAGCACCCAAAATGAAGTTAATTAGTGCACACAAAGTTAAGTGCGAAGCAGGAGCAAGGCAGATGTGACAAGGGTGCAGGCAGCTCTTCAGCTCGTGTGAAGCGCAGTAGCACTGCAGGGACCTTAAGTCCTGCAGGTGATGGAGAAGAGCACTCTTCATCAGCTGTTCTCCCAGCCAAGTCCATAACATTAGCTGGACTATGCATAGCTGGACACTAATTATGCACCTTTTTTCCTAGGAGAGAGCAGCATTTTAAAAGCTGTGTATTGCTCGTGGGGAGATAATTCCTCCGGTAACCACTTGATATTTTTACCTGTTTTTTCCCCCTGTAAACTTGAGCAGTTTCAGCGACAGTGTTCATTGCTGTTTTTTCCATGAGGGAGCTCATCTTACTGCTCTGGGGGCCTGGAGGATCACTTTGCCTATGCTGTAGAAAATAATGCTGCTACACTGTTACTACAAGCTCTGTATGAATGCTTATGGGAGGAAAACAATTTTATTTTAAAAGAAATCTTTCTTCACTCACGTTTTCCTGCTGTACTTCTCATAAGCACCAGGACAGGTGCCTCCAGGTGGACACCAAATCTGAGACCTTGCCATGCTGCCTGGGCTGGGGAGGGTGACTGACCTTTGACTTTCTTTATGCCCTTTGGGAGCTGATGATGAGTTTTGCCTCTCCATCCTATCCCATCCCATGCCGCCTATGTGAGTCCACGGGTTTTCCTCATCATCCTTCATCCCTTTCCTTGGGCAGCCTAGGACCCTAGCCTGTTCTTCATCTTCCCACTTTGATGGGAACCATTACAGTTTGTGTATTTTAGTTTGGGTGCAGGCTGTTCCTGGCTTTCTGGTTGTCCTGTGGCTTGCTGTGCCATAGCAAGTGGCTGTGCTGTACCAGGATGTCTGTGACCCGCTCATCTGAGCGCCACCAGATGCACCAGTCTCATGGCCCTTCCGTTCCTTTGGGTGCTGCAGCCAGACCTACCCACACAATCTCTGTTCATGCCAATCTTAATATTTCTGTTACTGTTCTCTAAAATACTCGAAAAAGCTCTTCAATGACCCTTGTCCTCACTGCTACCATGAAGTGAATTTTTATGAAGTGAAATGAAGGCACAGATCTAATCTTACCTGTCCTTGCAATTCCTAATAATTCAGAGTGTATCATTCAGTATCTGCCTTTGCAAAACAATTCAAGTTGTTAACAATTTGAAATGAAGAATACCTCAGGAAAAACATTAAGCTTCAATGAATATATGTAGTGAGAGGAAGTAGAAAATATCTGGGTTCAATTAACTAGTTCATTCACATCTTTCTTCTGTTACATCTTACAGTGATTCTGCAAAATAGCTTTGGTTTGATATTTTCCATTATTATTTTTGCCCCAAGCAGATGAAGGTGGTCTTTAGAGCTGTTTCCTTTTGCCATTGTTAATTTTGAAACAGAGAATAATGTGGTTTTCACTACTATCTTTTGTTTTCAGCCAGAAAATATGCACTGCAGTGCATAACTTCTATGCATGTTTAGCTATCCAAACAGAACTCAGAGACCAGAAGCTGCAGCATGGCTCATTACAGATTTTTTGTAAATATAATATCAATACAAAAAGGAAAATCAGCCCAAACTTTCAAGGGTCCATGAGTTAAACAAATCAAGTAGACTCACTAGCTTAGCAATAGTAAAATCTTGTTAGTAAAAAAATACTCAGATGGAATGTTTTAGTTTTAACTGGTGCCATTCCCACACATATTTACATACTTATAGCTACTCTGATAGTATTTCTTCCTGCCATGTTCCTGTGCTATAACAGAAAATGGCTTCTGAAATGTAATACCATACAGCCTGGGATGACTTACAGAGCTGAATCTTCTCTTGATAGCACTCCAGGACGTTTGACATTAATTTAGAATGCAGTGTCATTTCCCAGGAGTTATGGGTTAATTCTGAAAAAATTAAATGACCTTCAGATACATGTTGCATAAATGGTTCTCACTCATCCATATTCAAAGCAAGACTTTTAAAAGAGGCTCCATGTAGCTCATATCTGCAAGTATGATCTCGGGGAAAAATAATTGCATTCAAAATAACAGTTACTTGACTAGAGGCAAAATCTTAAAAATGTCTACCTCTTTAAACGAATTATCTTATATTTGAAATTTATTTTCAGCTTTCCAGGTGGTTATCCTTTTCAGAGTTTTGGGAAGAAAAATAATATATATGAACCACAGGTAGTGGATAATTGAGGCCTCCTATAAAGACAAACTATTGTGTATGTAAACATCTCAGCAGTGCCAATATGAGTGAAAGTGTAGTGAAAAGCCTTTTTATTTCACACCAGTCAGTCTCAGATAATTGTTTTCTATGAACTTGTAAGGAACAATGGTATTCCATTTTATGAGATTTAAACATCCACTTTATTTTTTTGTTAAAAACAATTTTTACAATGCTCTAATGCGCTTACAGGTACTCTTGGACAAGAGAAAACTGCCTTCCAGTTCCTTAAAATATCTAGACCACCTCAGAAAACTGCTTGAGTTTAACACGTATTCTTATTATATAATGAGAGTAAATACACGCTTTCCTTTTGAACGAGGAGTAGAAATTAACAAATTCCTGATTTCTAGGTGAAATTAAATGCGTATTAATACCTGCTTAGATGCATAGATCCCTCAACAGTTTAATATGAAAACCCTTGTTTGGATGAGTGGGTTTCCTCTTTCTGCTTCTGAAGACCTCGCCCCAGACTCTTTACTCCCAGAAAAATATGTCTCTGACATCTTTTTTTTCCTCCAATGCCTCCTTTTTTTCAGGAGGCAGAGCCGTTGTTAAGTCCTTTGTGAGAATTTATCACACTTTTAGAAATAGTTTTTTACATTTTAGCCCATTTATGCTCCCCCGCGGCTTTGTCTGACAGCCTTTGAGTCTCACAGTGCTGAAGAGAAGGTGGAGCCTTGTGACATAATATGTTTTGGGGGATATTTTGTTCCCATTCTGTAATTTTGCAAACGTTAAAGTCATTTTCAAATGTATCCTGAATTTAGCAAACACTTTAAGCTGAAATCACAGATGAAAATTGTTTGAGCCTTCTGATTACACTTTTTTTTTTTTTTTTAAAAAGCATTTTCCTTTATGAAAAGTCAAAGTATTCTCACTTATGAAAAACGTCAAGGATGTGGAGGTCCAGACTATCCTAGCCTGTAAATATCAATTGCCCACACCCAAACCAGGGTCTCAAGGGTCAGTAACCAGCACTCCTTTCCTTTTATGTGATCCTTTTCAGGTCCTTTTCATGCTTGGAAATGCATGTGGCTTGGTACAGAGAGAGCAGTGCTACCTGCGGAGTGTTAAGGACTGGGAGGAGGTGTCAACACCTGTAGTTTTACAAAATGACACTGTGACTGAATGAAAAGAGAGAGAAAAAAAGAGACAGATTCCACAGCCTTGAAGACAGAGCTGGGAACTGCCCACTGGTTTCGGTGCTGTCTGTCTGAATCAGCGGAAGTTCAGTCTCTGCCTTGTGAATAGAGCACGTACCTTAGCCCTAGGAACTGTGCCTGTGTGTTGGGGAGGAAAAGGGCACACAGACAGGCTTCTGTGTCTCCATTTGCTTGCTGTTTATTGCAAATGCACCCAAAACGAAAGAAAAGTGTTGTTCAGATCAAAATCCACCTCCTCTTTTTCCTTTTCTTCCTTTCTTCTTTTTGTCATTTTTGTGGTTTATCTGCCATTTACACTCCCCTCTCCTTATAAAAACAATGAAAAATAAACCTGGAAAACCAAACTCTAGTTACCTGCATCTACTTGTACCAACTTTTCTGGTTTTACTGCAAATGTGTAAAACTATCTTGTCCTGGATGGCGGTTGTAGAGACAGAGACATAGATGTTCTGATAGACCTAAATGGATCTGAATCCGTCTCTTGTTTCCCTAAGTAATTTCTCACTCAGGTCCTAGTTCCCTTTCTCTAGAGCCACATGTTTTATCTCAGTTAAAGCTGTGTAGACGATGAACTGTAAGCCCTTCACTCTGGCTTTCCTTAGTATGGACACGTCACAATCTGTAGGAAAAATCTATTAAAAAAAAGAAAAAAAGAAAACAGTTTATTCTATCAGGCCTATTCACAGGAATCTGAGGCTGGGATATGTGGGTTACCTGTACTTGTGTTTATAAAGAGAGGGAAATTAAATGTGTAGAAGAAGAGGGCTTTGAGGTATATACCCAGAAATGATGGAAAGTTCAGTAGGCAATGAGACTCTTGCGTATATTGACATGGTTTTCTGAAAAAAAAACCAGAATTAAGTCTGAAACTTCACACCTTCAAAGGATAATAAAAATCCCATGGTTATGATTCTGAAGGAGAAATCTGACAGATTAAAATGATCAGAAATAGTATTATAAAATTGTTACTTCTCTGTATCTGTGGATGACTAAGACATATCTTTCAAATGTAACAAATGTAACAAAGTTTTATTTTGTAATCCTGCAATATTATTCTTTTCCATGAATTCACTTTGCATTGGTAGTTTTGCACCCTATATTTATACCTCCCATTTACAAAATTTACTTAATTTGAGTGTTTATTTCATGAACCAAATTCCATATTGCCAAAGAGAAATTGAATGGCTGAAACAATGCACAGTGAATTTTTCATTCTTCTGAATATGTTTAATAACGACATTGTTAATTGTGTTGTTCAAACACTGCACAATCTGCTTAAATATTAAAGGGTTTTTTCCTGCTGACACTATTTTTCAATGGAAAATGTTTTGTTAGCCTTTATTTGAGACACATTACTAGGCACTGTGATTGCTGATTTGTTCATTGATTTCCAAGCTACGTGTTAGTTTCTTTTCACAATATTTTCAATTCAGAATAGCAAGTTAGAGACAAAATAATGTAGCTATCCACTTACCCAGGCTATCTCTAGATATTTCTGGGTTTTCTATTGAATCTAACTCTCTGTGTAAGTTTTACTAGGAGACCTATCACCTGCCTTGCAAATTCCTAAGAACCAAAATAGCAACGGCTGTACATTGTCATTGCAGTACCAGCCATCCTGAGAGGAGCGATGCACAAGGGGAGAAATAAGGCAAGGAATATCGACTTCCATCTGACAAGAGTCAAGCAAAGACTATTTCCATGAAGTGTTGTAACTATGTTTTTGATCACCTCCCTGTGGCTTGAGTATAATGGTCCTTGGAAACCCTAGGCTGTGCTAGATTTAGGATCCTAGCTCTAAACAGATGACAGAGAATATATAACATTATACTCACTAGTGGCTCAAAGTCTGCATTGTAGCTTCCATTTTTCAGTCCCTGATGGGATTGTACCTTGTACTTTTAGGAGGTATCAATTTTGCAAAGGCTTTACCCTTTCTCCATCATAAATACTCTTGCTTGGATAGAAATTTCAGAGTGCTGAAGCATCAGTTTTTAGTTCCTATGAAGAAATTGTGTGTACAGCCCTAGACCCTGCTCACTGCAGTATTTATTTGATTTACGTGACAATGAGGTTTGCAAAACCTCCGTTGTTTTCTAGTCCATGGATTGTGAGAACTGTCTTTCAGAATTGGATCGAACATTGCTAATGCTGTCTATAAACAGCCCAAAACAACACTCTGGGGAGTGTAAATAAACCTGGAGCTCATTAATCTGTATCAACTGCTGCACTATTGTCATTGAGAGACTGCTCTATTTAGCAATCCAGGTGAAGTCATCTCGGTACTCCAGGAATTTTGCCTGAGGCACAGCTACAAATATCCTGCACAAGATTTACTATGCAATTATACAGCACAAGGCTTGAAGAGGAAAAGTACTTCTGGATACAATAGGATCATTTAAGATGGTGGATGGAACAGAAATTTTGGAAGAGATGGCACGAAATTCATGTTCTTTCAATGACAGTACTGGCTTAAGTTCCCTTGTGCATCACTGAAAGAAATTTTTGGGCACAAAAAATAGGCTACAATGTTTTGATTTGTTCATAGGCAGAAAACACAGGTAGTATCAAAACTTTCTGCACACGCAATTTAGAGGTTTCTATACCAGTGCATGTAGGACATTCAGGGTTTTCCAGGTTCCCAAGGACTGAACACTAGTTTTTCCATAATTATGGGAAAATTACTTGTTTTTTTTAAAAAATCCCTCACTGAGAATAAAAGAATGCTAAAGTGCTCAGTGAGACTGGAAGTTTGAAATTCAGAAGGGCTTTATGCATTCTGCAGCTTTTCGATGCCAATGCTTGTGACTTGGGCTAAGGCGTTGCTATCTTCAGAAATGTGACTGCACATGCCATTTCCTAGTTTGCAGGAGATTAAGGGCTTTTTCTTTATCTTTTCTCTTTTATTGCTTTAGGCATGACAGGAAGTTGACACAAAGTGTGATCACAGTTTGTATACATCTAACAAGTGTAGATTGTGTCAGGACAAAGACCCACCCCATTCACTAGTCTGCCTTCTGGAAGTTGCCTGGAGAACAAACGTAAGCACCACAGGTTGTCTCAGTCCTCGTAGTAACCTGTGATTAGTGACTTCACCCTTGCATGCAAGAGCATGAAAAGACCACAGACAATGCAGGGGGAGAGCAAAACATTTGCGAAAAGACTCTGCGTTTGGTTTCTTTGCATAATTTGGAACAAATTTCTTCTTCCACTGATGTTTTGATTAGAATCATCAGTTTACAGCTACTTCTTACTAGTGACAAATACTTGGATTGTAATTTTCTCTTCTGGGTTCCTGCCTAGCACAGAGGGAAGGAAGGAAGGAAGGAAGGAAGGAAGGAAGGAAGGAAGGAAGGAGGGAAGGAAGGAAGGAAGGAAGGAAGGGAGACCACCTCCTGTGACCTGCTGGGGACACTCTTCCTACTGCAAGCCAGTCTCTTCCTGAATGAAGACAGTGATTGGATACACCTTCCCTTTAGCCCTCTCTTCTCCAGACTAATCAAATGCAGTTACCTCAGCCTCTCTTAATGCTCCTCAGTCCCTGATAATTTTAGTAGCCTTTCACTGGCCTCACCCTGTTTGCCAGTCTCCCTCTCGTTCTGGAGGGCCCAAGCCAGGTTACAATACTCCAGGTGTGTCTTCATAAAGGCTGAATAGAGGGAAGTAACATTTTCCCATGGTATCATGGTTAAAGCAGTTTTGTTCCAGAGTATTTACTGTCCATTCCTGTAAACACAGTTCCCAAGAGTATCAGGAGTAAATAACAAAACCTTTTTAAAAATTTTATGGTCTTAAGTCATTGTGGTCTCATTTGCAGAAGTTTTGGTAACTCCTTGAAACAGCTGAAATCAGGTGACTTACTTTGAACAAAGGAGATTTTATTTATTGAGGTTTCCGAAAAATGATTTTAAAATGAGCCCAGCTTATTGCAATAACACCCACAGCTAAAGGATGTATTTTTATTTTTAAAATTATTTGTGCTTTGTTTCTGGTCTTTCTGTTAGGTTGTGCTCGTGCCAGAGATCGCTAAGGAGCCTGACTGCAGTTTGTGAAACCCTCAGATACTGAAACGAGCACCACAGAATACATAGTAAAAAGACACTGCGAAATATGGAAATTCTGTATATAAAGCAAAAATAAATCGTGTCTTGTGCTGGAGTGGGAAGGGGTCCCCTGTGAAGAAAATGTAACCTCAAATTTGTTGTCTATATCAGAATACATAACTATCTTGACATTTTCTATCCACTGAACACTTCTGAGCCCTTATGACACTCTTTTAAGAGTATTTTTTCTTTTAATTTAATAATAAAAGAAGCTTTTTGAGCTAAAGAATTAGGTTGCACCTAAAGGTCAACTAATATACACTAATAAAACTGTGAAGAATATGAAATATTCCTTTTTATGTATCATCTGTTATTTATGGTATTTCTCAGAACCTGCACTGAATTACTGATATGGAAATATCCTTGCAGGATAGCTACTCAAAGGAGAACAAAATATATCATGGTACAACTGGAATTGGAAAAAATGAACCAAAGGCTAGAGGAACCTAAGAATTTCATGAAATATAATTCTAAGTGTAAAATCTGAATTGTCAGTACTGCTACCAAGCTGTTCTTTTGGGCTCTGAATGTGCCTGAAATCTCAGATGAGAACATAATTGCCTCAGCTCTGTCTCAACACACTCTGAAGCACCACTGTTCAGCTGCTGTTGACTGTGGCTTGATGTCCAGCTTATGCACACCCTCAAAGGGCTGTGGAAACCAGGGACTTCTCCAAGCCATGTGTTTAGCTCTGGCTAGTGTTTCCTATCTACCCTAAGACTCCACAAAGGGAGACACACTGGGAAACAGAAGATGCCTTCCAGCCCCCTTTAGCCCAGGAGTCTATTTTACCAAGAACTGTCACTCCTGATGGAGAGAGAAGTTCTAGACCCTTCCCTCCCTATCCAGCTCCACTGTGGACTGGACATTCAACTCCTTCTATCCCTAAAAAATTGTTAGTTGGAGAAGGAACTACAACTGTATGTTCTCAGATTAGATTGATGCTACTAGCTGATAGAATATCCTGGGGTGTGGAGCTGATCTTGGATCCACAGCTGTGCTTTATGCATGAAAGAAGTACAGGTCAGACAGGAGAAAATGAGCCCAAATACCACGGGCTAGCTCCTATAGTCATCAAATGGATAGATCTTTTAAAGTGAATTACTCAGTCTCACCTACCAGTTTCCTGCCTGTCTGTACTCTCTGTCTGAGCAGGTGAAACCAGACTTAGGTCCCTACTTGCTAACACCTTATTCTGCTACTTCAGTGTAGTAAACATTGAGGAGTAACACCAGAATAAACTTCAGAATTTTAATATTTAATAGTCTGAACAATTTGAATGAGAGAGATGTCTCATTAATTTTTGGGTTCCACCATCACTAAGGCAAAACTAGGTGGCATGATACCTTTGGATGTTACCTTGTCCTTCTCCTTCCCCAGGGTTTCTCATGCTTTTATTATTCTTGATTGGTGTTTTTCTAACCTATTATTCTTAAAAACTTTCAGAATTGTCTAGCTCACAACCCCTCCAAGCCTACTCCTATGCTTTATTATCCATCCTATGAGATTTTACTCATAATGCTTCAGTTAAGGCTACTTACTTCATACCATATCCACTCAAAGGCATGGGGAACTGATCACTATTTTAGTTGCTATGGTTTGATATGCAGTCTCTAAGTTCTTTCCCTCTAGACTAAGCCATTTGATATTATCCAGTCTTTCTCTATAAGATCAGTTTTATTACTTTGAACTTTCTACACTTGTTCTGGGTTTTTTTTGTTTCTTTGTTTGTTTTGAGCATATTTATTACTGCTGGATACACTACTCATTAAAGGCTGAGGCAAGAAAAATCCCCATAGAACAGCCTGCTGCATTTGGTAGATTATATTCTTATGTGAACACATATGCATCAGGATGTGTGTGTGTGTGTATTCTAGTAGAGTGCTTGTCTTTTTTTCTTAACAGCATGACTAGATTCATTAATATTCATCTTAGAATCAAACCTTCCTCTCAAACTCAAATCTTTTCCCTTAGAACTACTACCCTGACTTCTGTACATGCAGCCTACCTACCTACCTACATTTTGACATCTTTCACGTCCTTTTTGACTGTGTGTTATTTCTTAAGTTCACAATTTCATCCTAAATTCTATTTCTCCCTGTTCTTTCATCTTCCCCTCCCCCCCAGTTCAGTGCCATCTGCAAACTTCGTAGGTATATTCTGCTGTGAAAGTTCTTAACAGAAAAATTGAGTAGCAGCCATCTCAGGAGAGACCTCTTCAAAATTCAACTTGCATGTCTTCCATTTTGACACCAACCATTAATAAACACTTTTAGTGGTTACCAAATGCTCAAGATTTATACTCTTTCATAAAAATCTCTGTCTGACAGGTTTTTCTCCTAACTTGTTTTCAGAAATATAGTATAAAAGTGTCAAACCTTTCCAAAGTGAGGATATTACATATACTGCTCCTGCTTTTTTTCGCTCATGGAACACTTAAATCAAATTTACGGACTCTAAACTGGCTGGTCTTCTTGTCATCATCCAGGTGTCTGTAAATTACAGTTTGAGTATTTATTACTATATTTTTTTCTGAAACTCTATCCTTGCTAGTGTCTAACTCCTAGCACTTCCTTTATTCTTTCTTTGAAACTTAAAATATATTTGCTTATTTTCAGTCTTTTGGACCACATCTGTTCTCCATGAACTCTGAAAACTGTTGGCAGTTTTCGTTTCAGATTGTTTTGGTCAGTTCTCTAAAAGCTTTACAATGAGGGTCATCGGTTTTACCCAATTTTGACGTCTATACCTTAGATAGAATCAGAGGTGTGCATGAAAAAGACAAGAGAGAACAGGTACAGGTTGCACTTAGACATAAGGAAAAAAAATTCACAGCAAGAGTTCCCACAAGGACTTGAACAGGTTTCTCAGTGGAGTTTTTCCCAGATAACCTTGGAAAACGTTGAAGCTGGCCCTGTTTTGAAAGGGGTTGGGACTAGATCACCACAGGAGGCTCTGCAGTGTACGTGATTCTAATACTAAAGGAATGATTTTATCATTCTTTTTTCCTCTGAAGTTCAAGGTTAGATTGATTTTTGTCTCTGATGAGTGGACATGATCAAGCCAGATGTAATTATAACAAAATAATGGTTTAGTAACAGCTGAACTCTCATAATTTTCTGCCATCCTCCTCTGTACTCAATGACAGCACCAGTACCCAGTCCCTTTGTGTCATTTGTTAATTGCTCATCAGTTGGGTTCCCAACTGCTCTGGAAATAAAATAGGTAGGTCACGTGAGTGACAAATATTTGTAAATTGCATCTCCATGGTTATAAGATGGTGTTTCATGTTTCTAAGACTTGCTCTTGGAAATTGCTTTCATTGTTTTTCATACCCATCTCATACTTCTTCTAATTAGTTTCCAGTACAATGTTATCATGTATGGCAAGAAAAAGGCTTTTGTGCATGTGTTTAAAGCCTTAGTGTACTTTATAATAGGCCTAGGCAAACAATAATTAGTATCACTCAATTAAACAGATAAGCCAAAGGACTCTTCTTCATCTGTATAAGGTCATCCATCTCAAAGCACACCTCCCCCTGGGAGATGTACTGGGAGGTCAGCCCACGCTGTGCCATGAAGAGATTCATCACTTACACTCTAAGTAAAACCAGATTATTACTTTCTCCTTCTTTGGTGCACTTAGTCATGGCACAAAGAGGGCCTGTGACCTGCTGAGTTTCACATCCATTTAAGAGTCTTAAAGCTTAACTGGGATTACAGTATTTTCTGCCACTTCCATTTCTTTGAGCTGGTCTCCGCATTTTTGCTGCAGTCAATTCCTAGGAAAGAACACATGTTTTTGTTCATCTCTCCACCTGAGCCCTTACCTTTCTGTGCACAAAGCCTGCAGCTGGTCTGCCTGCCAGATAGCTCTTCCTTCTGTGAGAGCTGCTGTGTGCCTTGCTGTAAATATAACCAGCTTGGCCAGCATGATCATTGCTTTATAAACCATTTGTCACAGCCCTCAGGGTATTGCATGTGTCCTTTATAATACTCAGCACACAGAGGAAGCAACAAAATAATGTATCTGATTATTTATTCTGGAAAGTCATTTCTGCTTAACGAGAGAACAGCAATGGCTAATATGTTGCGCCAGCTCTTGGCAGGTTGACCAGCCCAGCAAAATTACCAGACTGCAAAATCCCTTTGTTTGTCATCATCCACCAAGAAAAGATGCCTTTCAAAACCTCTTTTTGAGCTCTTTATAAGTCCATCTATTTTCATTTTCCCTTTATATTTTCTGCTTTAACATCTTTCTTTATTTGCCAAGAGCAAAGCCATTTTTTTCCCAGCTGTACCTCTAGCAAAATGGGAAGTTAGAATGTACTATTTTTGGGTGGAGTGTTGACGCCACTTTTTCTCCACTGAGACTTAAGATTTATTTTTATTTTGTTAATAAATCCAGAGTGTTTACATACCTGAGAATTCGACTAACATTATACATTAATATGAAAGGACTTAACTTTCTGATTTACATCACTTTTCACTTGCTTCTCTGGAATGTGGTAATTCAAGTTTTGATACAAGCATTGTTTATGATTGTGTATATTGTACTTGCTGTGAAGCATATTAGATTGTAAATCCTTGTAAGCAGCTAGATTGTCTAATGTCTTATCAGCCGTTCACTCGAGTGATTCACATCCATTCAAATGTCTTTTTTTTTAATTGTTAGGCTTCCTGAATCATTATCGTATTCTTTTCAGCATTCCTACACTCTGCCATGCCTGAAGAATGACTCTATGTTGTACGAACATGACTGACAATTGTATCAGTGAAGACAAGTTTAAAAAACTTTAATATTTTGAAAAAGGAACTCCTTTTAGAAGTTAAGCTTGTGTAGGAATTTCTAAGTTAGATCACATGTATATTTCTAACTTATAACAGTTATAACTTTTCAAACTCCCTTTTACTCTTTTCATGAAATGTATAGTAACAATTTCCCAGAACAAATAAGATTTCTACCTCTATTTTGAGGTAGTGGCATATATTAATTTACAGATGCTGATTTCACATAAGCATGAGCAAGCAAAGTGTTAAAAGAGGTCATTGTCAGTGCACTAAAGCAGATGTCCTTGCACCCCCTTTGCTGATTGTGGTTTCACATAAAACTCAATGTCTTTCTACTCACACATATGCAAAGATTTTTTTTTTTTTTAATTTTTTCTTTTTCATTCTTCAGGGAAAATTCAAGAAACAGGGAGCAGAGGCAAAGAATACCACTGATGTATCCTACTGGAAGCACTGTCTTTGGCACTCACTAACAACTGTGAGCAGCATAGGTACTCTGGGAACCCTGAGCAGCATATTGTTGTGAAACGATGGACCCCTAGAATCACCCTGATACACTGTGTCCTCCAAGGCGTCGTAACAAATGAAATATCAGAAAAAGCTATTGGAAATAAATACTAAGAAAAGGTGGTTCACTAGAGAGATCGTTAAAAGACTTTCAGTGGTGTATAAAGGCACAATCTGGAAAAGCAATTTATTATCCTGTGCGTTTGGTAGCCTGGCACATATGCCCTTAAGTGACAGGTTTGGTTAGTTCCTGTAGAAATGATTCTGATTATTATTGTTTTTATAACACCTCTTGCAGTGGTTAGTTGAAAGTGCTGTCCACAGGCTATCCATTCTACTAAGATTTCAAATTCATTATGGCCATTTTTCAGAACGAGGAAATCCATTTTCTATTACCCAGAAGATGTTAGCTTCATGTGTTTCTGAAAGAGCACAATTGTGGTGTTGCTGATGGTGAGTGAGTAATTGACCAGAGAAACTTTTTGTATCCACTTTGGCATGATAAAAAGCTAGTGCTGTTCAAAGGAAACATTATAAGCTTTTTCTTTGTACAGAGAACTCATTCTTTGTCCAGGTAGTAAGTGCAAATAATTACATGCCATTTAGTTGAAAAAAAAGATAGATGACAGAAAATAGGAGAAAACTATAGCAAGGAGAGGGAAAAAAAATGCTATATAAAACTTATAAATCATTTTTACCTCCACAGAGTCCTTGAGATAAGAGGTACTAGTCTGCTTAGCCACTTTAAAGAGGAGTTGATCTTAGAATTAGTAGCACATCCTTACAAATTAAAAGTAAACACCTTTTTTACATCCTACTGAGACCTCTCTGGTTTGAGCTGTCATGGCTTGAACCATTCTGATACCATGGGATGAGCTTTGTCCCAAAGCAGGGTTAGCACAGCCCTGCCAACAGGCTCTGGGGGAGTGCGTATTGGGGTAAAATATCCACAAGCACGGAAATCTAATTGGGGCTCAGTGAATCTCCACATGCAATGCCTCAGCACCCCTGTCTGGAGCTCAGTTACCTGTTCCAGTTCTGGCACTCTTGTCTTTCCACTGCCTCCGGTCTGGTAGAGGTGGTGGTAGGCAGAGGTCACATTTCAGATTAACATATGTCCTGCATAGTGATTTTTTCAAAGTAATCTTGTTATGCTTATTTTTTGACAGTCAGAAGAGAGGAAGGAACATGGGGCACCATGACATGAGAAGTATTTCTGGCAACCAGAAGCAGGGCAGACACAAAGTTGTCAAAATAAAGCAAAGCCTGTAGGCTCAGCCTGTTCATACAGTGAAATGGATGTTCTTGCAGTTTATGTCTTATAATTCATGATTCAATTTCCTAAGCTGGGAGTACTGTTCTCTTCCTTTACTTGATAAGTGAGAATAACAAAACGCAAATGAGCTACTCTATTGCAACATAAATTTGGATTCTCTAATTTGTAGCAAAACATAATGCTGTAATTTAACATTGAATAAACCTAGAAGTCCAAAGACATCACAATCAGAGAATAATACATTTTTGCAAGGCTGAGTATATTGATGGCTACATAGAAGGAAGCACTGAGGGAATTTAAGTACCATTGAGGAAGATTTTTGATAACTCATTAAGCATGAAGGCCGATACAACAGGAAAGAAGTCTGCAAATGAAGCTTCCCAAGTGTAAGACAAGAAGAAAGGAACAACAAAATCCCAAATTGTCACTGAATATAATACTAAAAGTCCGATTTCAGTCTTCCTTTAGACAGGACAGCTCAAAAATATATAATTTAATAAAAGCTAATGAGCATAGATCCATTACTGGAAGTCCAAACTTCAGAAATTTGCTTGAATATTTTTGTATATATTACGATGTGTATGAAAGTCATAACATATCCATATTTCAGGAAATATTTTAAGCCATCCTGCAGGATATATTATTCTGCTGAATATGAGGGAAGGTGCCCAGAGCAGCTATCAGGTGAGTGCAACAATCCCCGACTCAGGGACAGATGTCCCCAGTGGCACAGGACACAGGCACTCTTCTCTGCAGTAGGTAAAGGAAGGATTTGTGTACTACAGCCTGTCCTGCCAGGAGAAGGGATAACTTGACAGGATGGCCTAGATCTTCTTCCTATCAATCAAGACAATCACAGCCCTCCTGACTACATCTAGCAACATGGGATTTCATCAGTGTTTTCATGAAGATACCATGGGTTAGATTTAGTCTGCTGAGATACCCACCTCAGAGCTATAGGTTCGGTTTTCTGCTGAAGCACTCTTCCTTCAGCTGCTTCCTTATCCGTCAGTAAAATGTAGTTAACTGTTCTAGTATTTATTCTCCTGGATCTGGTCAGAGTTACGAAAAGATGAAGCTTCCATTCATGGCTTGTATTTACAACACTTGCCGCCCTGCTTGAGTAATTTAATTCCTCTTTGCCTCACCTATCCTATGCAGAATAAGAGAAAATATGCCTTTGATCCCTTCTGGGGGCTTTCATCCCTTTATATGACAATGACTATATTGCTACTAAGCATTTTCGGTTTTGAAAGCCCGCAATGGTCGTTAGGAAAGCTCAGTGCTATTGCAGTGCCAATAGATATCCATGGAAGAGTTGTGTTGTGTTTATTATGGGTCATGTGCAAGCCAAGCTCTTTATATGCTTGAATAAAGGAGAAATATTTTGCCTTGTTTTGCTGTTAGGATTTCTCTCACTGTCTCATCCTCTGAACAGTTTCAAAGTGGTTGTCTTTGCCAAAATTTTAGCTACATTAAACACTTACTAGATATCCGCCTCCTGTTTTGACAGCTCACATGATACATATCATTCTACGCTCATTAATCAAGGTCATGCTTATGCAGATAGTAAAAACTGTCTCTGGTAACAGATTCTCTGTTTGAGGGATTTTCCTTATTCAAATGCATGATAGACAGAAGAACAATTCTCTTTTTTCACTTTTAATTTTCTTCATAATATGTTCAATTTGAAAACCATCTGGAACTGAGTTTTAAATCAGACACACTTTGGTTGTTCATGCTATTGCTAGGATGATGTAAACATTCACATTACACACATGATAAGTTAAGTGTAACCAACCGTTTTGTGTCTTTCCTCCCCAGTGAAAATAGAAAATTCTTGGGGTTTAGCTGGCTGTCACAGTGAATTAAATCACGGACTAGCATATTTGAGGAGACTGTCTCTGATTAAAATGATGGAAGAATTCTGTCTATGAACTGGTAATAAAAAAAAAGCTATGCATCATTCAGAAATAAAGGTAAGAATATGGAAAATTCAAACACTAGTATCAGGAGAAGTTTTGGTGCTCAAAGCTGGATCTACAGCCTCCTCTGTACCCTGTGTAGCAGAGTAAGTCATTGCTTTTGAGACAGTGATAGCATTTTCATGTGCAGTTTTTTCCCAAATCCCAAACATATCTTCTTGTTCAAAGAAAACAGAAGTCTTCTTTTTGATGTTCTATTACTGATATCTGCTTTTGTTATAATGCTTCCTTTGCATGAAGATACCATATTCTCTTATAGAGAGTGAAAAATGATCTTAAGCTGTAAGACAAAGACCTTGTACAGGGTTCAGAGTGAAATAGCATATTACTCATTCAGTTGTCATACATATTTACCATATTACAGCTGTCACTGTTTGTAAATGGTGATGCTACCTCATTATTTTCCAGCCCGCCTGCAATTAACCTCTTATTTTGACTGTGGTGAAAACATGCAGTAACAGCATATAGCATTTCAAACATATTTCAAAGTTCATTTTTGTCACTTCAGTCACTCATGAGGGAAACAAATGCTTCTTTACCGATTTGCATGCATGCTGGTCATAAATAATTCTTATCCTTAACATCAGGTATTAGAAAAAAGTAATAAAGTTCACTAATGGATTATATGTTTGTCATCATTGTCTGAATTTTAATAGCTCCTGAATCTTGAACATAAGTAATGCAAGCAGTAGCAAGCTGATCGAGAGCTCTAAGGAGATCATCTTGATTCTGGAGCTGTCTGTGATGAAGACTGGCCAGATGCTAGTCCCGAAATGTAGTCACTGTGCTGTCACCCTTAGGAGAACTTCCAGTACCAAATTTACTAGGGCCTCTGGTGTGCAATAAACACAGAATTGCTACTTATTTATATCTTCACCCTCACATAAACTGTGTGGTAGTATACCTGCTTTAATATTTATACCCTGTTTAAAAATTAGCCTTAGGAACCTAAGCTCAGCACCTTACACTCCCTCTGTAGCCAAATAGAAAACTGCTTCAGAAGGCAATTCCATTCATCCTCAGATGGTGGTTATGACAGGTGAGACAGACTGTTTCATTGGAGTTGCCTATTCTTTCCAAGAACTAAGTTGGGAGTGAAGAACTTCAATTTGGGCAAGGAACTTCTGACCTCTGGCATTGATTGGGCTTTGCCTGCTGATTTTTTCCCTTTTCTTCTGCGAGACAGCTGTTCTAAGCTAATCATCTGGTTTCCCACCTACAGACAGCAGAGAGCAAAGAGACTCACCGGGGGATGATTCATCCTCTCCGAAGATAAGTATCTGACACAGGTGGGTGTTAGTCAAAGTAGAAAATGTACTGTAAATTCATTTCTGCTGGTATTGTTCACTACTTAAGCAGTCTCTTGGGAGGAGAGCTGCTTATCTGATTCTCGCTTCAGAGAAGAGGGTAGCCGACCCAGCGAATTGCTGGAGGATGAGATCCCCTGGATGTTAGGCTGAGCATTGTTTCCCTGTATAAATGAGGGAAGTGCATGGAGGAGAGGAAGGCTCTTGGGAAAGGCGTGAGCAATGGAAACTATTTTGGGACATTAAGAGGGTATGTGTGTGAGGCAGTGATTACAGAAACAAATAGAAAAGGATTTTTAGGAGAAGAATGGTACAGGAAGTCAAATAAAGTAAAGATTAAAGAGCACAAAAGATGTGGGGAAAAAACGAATACAAATGCCATCAGAAATGGATGGTAAATATATGATGAAACTCATATGGAAAAAGATGCCTCAGAGCAGGAGATTTTGAAGAAGTTATTTACAAAATGAAAAAGTAAGCTGCTGACAGCTAAATAAAAGAAATAATGTCTTATTACTTCCATTTCAGGATAAGTTTCTGACAGAGGCAGGTAAAGTGTTTGGGAAATGTGCCAGCTTGATATTCCCAGGTGAGGCAATTAGAAAGAAGTGAGTTCCATATTGCCTGAATTTGAAGTTCAAATGTTTGGATAATGCTTTCAGATGCACGGTGATTTTTGGGGTTGTCATGTGCAGAGCCGGAAGTTGGACTTGATGATCCTTGAGGGTTCCTTTTAACTCAGGATATTCTTTGATTCTATAATTTACCTGTGTTTACTCTACGAAACTCATCACTGGGTCCTAGGTATATTTAGGGACTTTTCAAGCTGGTCAGCCATTTGCTTTGGTTCTAGGAGAAGCACTTTTCTACTGGGTCGATCCCCATTCACTAAAGTGGGAGTTCAGCTCCCTAATGTGCCAGTAAACACCAGGATGTGGAATTGGATGTGTTAATTTTGAACGGAATCTTACTCTCCTAGGCTGTGCTATCCTGCTCATGTGGACAGTAAACCAAATTATCTTTTCCTTTCCTTCATTCTTGTTCTTTATTTCCATATGGATTTGCTTTCTTGGACAGCAGTAAGTACTCGGCCACAGCAATGTGGATTCACAGTGCGCCATTTGTGACGTATCCACCCCAAGTGGGCAGAGAATTCTACTTTAGTGTTAAAGATGGGATGAACTGTGGTTCCTTAAGACATATTAATGTATCACTTACAAGTAAGATACATCAGAAACATACACTGGGAGTCACTTCACCTGATTTAAGATCATCAATTGTCCTAGCTCTAAAGACCTAAATAAGGCTCTTCTAAAACAGATGTCTTAAATGCTCAGGGAGAGAAGTGACTCCAGTGATCCAGAGAAAGACCCTGCTGTATTTAGGTGCTTCACTTTAGTGTACAGAACTTAACTGTGTGGCTACACTCCTGAGTATTCACTTGAGGTGTTTGGACAGACAGAAAATTCTACCTACGCTGCACCTACCACGTAAGCTACAGCACAGACCTGTGTTGTAACTTAGACTAAAATAATTATTCCAAGGCTGTTTATCCTTGCCTGTTAACATTGTTCCTGACACAACAAGAGTGCAGGCCTGATTTTGGTCCTTGCATGCAATTAATGTACGAACAAACCCCAACAGTTTGACAATTAGGAGGTGAATGGAGCAGGGACTCTTTTGAGTTCTTTCATGCCAGAAATAAAACTTCATTCTTCTCTTGGTATTAAAAGTAAATCCCCTAATGTTCCTGAATGTCTGTAAGCCACTTTTAAGTATAGCTTAGCTATTGGTACTTGCTAGCGCTGCTCAAAAGTCTGAGAAAGAGACTCCTTAAGCTGTATATCAGAAATGCCAAATGGTCAGCATAAAACTACATCAGTGTTTTGTCAAAATGCTGAGAAAAGTGAAAAGTTCTTATCTTTTTGTTCCAGGCTGACAGCTGAGTTTTATTCTTACTGAAAAGGAATATAAGCAGAGTCTGTTTCAGAGCAGAAATCTGAGCATTAGAAGTCTAGCCATGACTCTGGACTAAAGCTGATCCATGAGCCAAGAGAGGCTTCAAGAATAAATTTGTTTCCTTTTTTGAATTAGGTCATAGAATCACAGAATGTTTTTGTTGGAAGGGACCTTAAAGATCTTCTTTCTTCAACCCACTTGCCATGGACAGGGATGCCATTACCCTCACTACAATGTCACCTGTCCCTGCTGTCCCTCCCATTAATCCTGACCCATAAACTCTTGATCAGCTCCTCGTCCAGCTCTAGGTGAAGCTCCGTGCTGGTCACTGGCATAGAGGGTGACACCGCATCCTTTTCCTCCTCCTCCTTTCATCAGTCTTCATTGGGAATGCTTTGTGCTCTTCATATTACACCTCTGGCAAAACAAATCCTCTATTTTAACATTATAAGTCACTTCTAAGAAAGTACTTAATTGAGAGTTAAGGTCCTTCTTCTGCACATCTGAGTCCAGCACTTGCAAATGTGAGTTCCTTCCCCTCCAAAGTTAGACTGCCTTAGCACTCTGGAAGCTCAAAGAGAGAAATAAACAGTACCTTTGCAGGTGACTTCCATTCACATATCAGATCTAGCCTAGCTAACCTCTGCTATTGGCTTCCATGGCTTTGGTCTCCATGTAGGGCAAGGAGGAAATAGCCATGACTGGCTATCATCAAGGGATGCACATATATTTTCAGATTTTTCCTTGTCTCAAAATGGGACTCTAATTGTTAGTGTAACTTTTATAGCAGTTTGAGAGCAGTGGGCTGCCTATCAGCAATTTTAGGTCAAAAAAATGTAGGATACTCATATATAAAACTCTCTTGCAACGACATCTGAATCCAGCACCACATAGCTAAGACCTGTCTCAGGAAATCACGCTCCATACACCTGGCTCATTTCAATGCTGTGGCACATTAGAACAATACATCATAATAGACTCTTGAAATATGACGGTTGCTTGCACAACATATTTTAAACAAGCACAAAAAATTTTGAGAGAAAGATTTTTTTACTCAGATTTGCTTAAATCCTTTTGTGTATAAATTTTAACTCCTAAGAAGAAAATCTTAGATCAATTATTATCCATTCCTGTGGGGGGGTTTGGTTCTTTTTAAAATTCCAAATACAACTGAAAATAGATCAAATTCTGGAAAATATGTTATAGAACCAAACACATGCATAGTTCGTGTTCCAAAAGATTTAAGCCTTACCTACTTATCTGCTGTAAATAACAAAGATGGTTGTCAGAAATCACAGGAGTACCAAGACGCTCCAGTGTATTACTTACTAAAATAAAATAGAGGCAATATGTCATTTCTGAAGTGAGTTAGACATAAACTTCCTAATAGACCAACTGTAATGCTCTAAACATATTCCCACTGTCTTTCAAAGAAATATGTGAGTTTCCCACCATATTTTCTAGTTTACACTGTTCTGTCAAACTCATTCACGAGTTTGTTCTTTTCATTTCTGAACATCACAGAATCACAGAATATGCTGAGTTGCAAGGGACCCACAAGGGTCACAGAGTCCAACTCCTTGTGTCAATTATGATTTTTCTTTTTTTTTTCTGAGAGAGTTCTTCAATGGGCAGATTAAGAAAAACATTACATTCTCCTAAGTTCTTTTGGTAAAACCCTCTATAATGATTGTGCTTTCTATCCAAAATACAGTCTTGAAATGAGTTCTAACTTCTTCCAATATGATCTAACTATAGACACACTAAAAATATAAAATACATTCCCCTCTTCCAAAATAACTTTAGATCTAGTTCTGGACTGAAATATTTCCTGCAGCAAATGGAAGTTTATAAAGATAACTGAATGTTGTAGTTCAATTGATATCTATATTCACAGCAGTCCGAAGGAGTAATGTGGCTGTATGTTTCAGTCACAGAATATTAATTTGAAATAGATTGATTTCCCCCTTAGATCAATATTTTCATAGCATATATATTTTAATCTATATGCAAAGTTGATGGTTCCATTTGAAAAGCAATAAAGGCACAATTTATTTCTAGGTAGATCTTGAATGCTAGTTATTTCAGTATGACTACCAAAATAATTGACCATAATTTTTTTTTCAAGTTCATCTGTTTGTGTGGCCACACTTCTTAAGAGGAAACAGTGAAAATACTATATTAAATCCCATTTTAATTAAACTTCAAAAGCATTTACATATCCTTGTTGCTTTCAGGCAGTAGACCTCAGTACAAACAGTTCAATTGAATTATGTGTTGGTCAAAACACTTCAAAATAAGAGAAATGCAATGGAACTAATCAATTGTCACACATGAGTGTTTTGCTTGGGCTTTTTCCTCTCCTTTGGGAAGTAAAGGAGGTGTCATCATCCTGCTTGTTCATTACAGATACTAGAAACCACATTTCACAAAGGCACATTTGATGCAATGTGTTAATAATCATTGTAATTGATTTAAATGCTTAAATTGACCAAGAACACTCATAGATTTTTTCATTAGTTGGCTGCAAGATAATGCTGATGAAAACTGGAACATTTTGTTGTACTTCACAAAAGGCCTTAGAAAAGTTTCCGTGATGAGACAACTTTTTTTCTACCTGCTGTTCTGAATATTTTTCAACTGAAGGTAAAGATTCAGGTGACTCAAAAAGCAGGTGTATTATGTTACCTTAGGCATTCACGCTATGTATTTTAAAAGAATGGTAACCTAATGAAATCCAGGATTTAAATAAGCAATGAGAAACAATATTTGTCAGCACATTTCTACAGCTCAAAATTTTCTCTGGGTGCCACAGGAAGGACCACACTCTAGCAAAAAATGATTTTTGAAAAGCTAAATGTTTTCCTTTGAACTTTAATAAACCCTTGAAAAAATCAAGGGTAAGTCTAAAGCTCAAAGCTGAACAGGCCACAGCTTGGGTTCTTTCTTCTCCTGGAACATCTACATGTCAGAGCAAGAAAACCAATGTATAGGAGAAGACATCTCTACTCCCAAATTCTAGCACTTTGCAAGAGGCAAAAGGCTGCTAAGTGAATTCTTCTGCAGCATAGAGAGAAACAATCCTGGTGTCATTAAAACTCAAACAATTAAACTAATTAAATTTACTGACTGTTTATAACGAGAGAAGCAAAAGGAAACATATCTGTGATTCTTGGTGTGCGGGTCAAACCTTGTCCCTTCTCAACTTCAGCACTGCCAACAGAGAAATATCTTGTGAATTTCTGAGACAGCACTTAAGGAAAGACAGGTTGCAAATTCAAACCTGGGGGAGAGGAACAGAAAAGCTGAGCCTGGCAGCATTTAAAAACCAGGGTGCTGACAATGTGGAATCAGCCTGATATAGCAAATCACATTGGTTTTATTATTACTCATTGAGGTCAGTTAGTGATTTCTATCTAGGTAATAGATTGGTTTCAATGTAGACTTTTCTCTTTATTTGTGCTGAGCAGCTTTTATATTAAAGGGGTTTTGATTTATGAATATTGACAGGTCCTGTTCTGCTCTCAGTTATATCAAAAATAAAATTCAATTCCACCTGTGTAAATATGTTATGCCAATAGTTAACCTATATAGAAATAGGTGAAACTGATGGTGCCATTTTGATGATGCCGTAACTAAGTGCAATCTGAAGAAATGGAACACCTTTATGCACTTTTTTGAATCATAAATGTTCTAGTTAGATCTATACCTACCAGCTATATGCCTCTGGTACTTACCCCAGGTGTTCCAAAGTACTGGTTTCAGAAGACATCAGATTTTATTTTATATGACAATTTCTAGTTTTTAGGAATCACTGGTAGTAATTTGTACTTGTTCAGGTAAGTGTCTTTATAACACCCAGTAAACAAAGCGAGAAATATTCTAATTTGCATAAATAGTGCATAAATTAATTCATTGCTCTTTCAGTAACAACATATGTTGCTTTCTGATTTATATGTTACTTTTGATTTTTACTTGAGATTCAGTCTTTCTTATCATTTATTGTCAAAGACATTTTCATGTGGAACAACTTTTAAACACTGCTGATTTTTAATGTTTAAGATTTTCCTAGATATTTCAGCAAAGCCCTCTGGACTTTATTCTGACTCTAAAGTTAGTTTAAGCTGCCCTAGTGCCCACAGTCCTAATTAAAAAATATATTGAATCTCAAACTATTAGTCAGAGTGTTCTCAAAAGAAGATTCTCTCCTCTTCTAAACATTTATGAGGGAATGATTAGAACAATAGCAATATCAGTAAAAGTTAAAAGCAGCTAAAAAGTCTCTCCAGAGGATTAGAAAAATTCTCAAAACCCCGAGTCTCAAAACTTCAATGCCAAGGCATGGCAATATGGGCTACTTAAAAATATAAAGGCAACTTTCATATTTGCAAAATCTTTCCGGCATGAAACAGTTGTAAGGTAGGAATGTTCATCAGCCACATTGGAAAAGGGGGAGAAATTCCTCTGTTGCACCTCTTTTCCCTGAAAGACAGTCTGCTGGGGTAAGCAGTGATTTGTGCTGGATAGTCCCCTCTAAAATATATACTCACACTAACCTTCAAAATATTTTAGTTTCCTTGTCGATGCCTTCTGTTAATTCAATAACTCATTTATACTGTTCAAAGAAAGGATGTCCATGGATTACTTTTTGCCTAGATGAGAAATGGGTATCAGTGCAAGTACATACTTTTCTCCATAACTGGATTTGTTGACAGTTACTTGAATCCACAAATCAAGTTCTTAAAGAGTAAGTTGAGTAAACATTTTCCACCACTATTAACTAAGGTGTAGTTAAGTTCTGATTTGGGATGGAAGAGATGAATTTGTTAGCCTCTTGTCAGAGACTGAAAATAGCTTATGTCTCAAACACTGATATAAAGTTTTTAAGAAACTACAGCCACAGGTATCTCCCTGAAGAACTTTGGACAGTGAACCGAGCTGCTGATTGGATTAAAGGGAATCCATTGTTCCATTACCTCAGGCTAAGGGAAAGGTAGGCATCCACAATAGGCCAAAGCCTCCAGCTGCCATCCCAGCCGAATTTGGGGTGGGGAGGGAGAGCACAGCTCACAGAAGCCCGGTTCACACAGACTCCTCACAATCGAGCGGGGAGGAGGAGGTTTTGGGTGCACGGCTTAGTCTCTGGTGAGAGGCAATCAACATCCATCCTCCGAATACACAAAACTGGCCCAGCTGTGGAACCCCCAACCCCACAGGACTGCACGTGACTCTGAGTCTGCAGTAAGAGACTGCCCCC